>MU260266.1:32500-35000 GCA_020310875.1 Ceratopteris richardii
ACATGCAACAAAAAGGGTGCCTTCACAAATGCTATGCATCTCCTTCATTGTGTGACCTAAACACTCATCAGATGAAACATTCAAGTATAGTTGCAGGTACTCAATCAGCATCTGTTGGAAGTTAGTTGGTTTCTTTTGGTGCCACTCCAATTGTGGCCATGGATCAAACAGGAAGTATGATCACAAATAGCAAAGCTACTCCAAAAAGAAGTCTAGAAAGTATACTGCATGCAAGTCAATAATAGGTGCAATGAGTTATGGTTCTATCCCATTAGAAGCTCATGAAACTCTTGCTCCGACCATAAATAGAATTGGTGGAAAATCCAACTCAGGTGAGGGTGGAGAGGATGCTTCCTATCTAGTAGCACAACCTGATGGATCTCCGAACCCAAAAGAAGTGCCATAAAAACACATGTCATGTGGGTATTGCTAGAGAACCAAAGCATGCAATCAATTTTTTCATGATTGCTAAGGAGGTTTAGGGATTGATGGCTGGAATGGGATTCAGGACTATGAGTGGAATGATTGGCAAGTCAAACATGTTGTTGGTTGATCAAAAAGTCATAAAACAGAATGAGAAATTACAGGGTATGGATCTTTCCCTACTCCTCTAGCCTGCTGCAGATATTCGATCTAATGTAGTGCAATTTTGTATAGAGAAACAAGATCATGGCCTGGACATGGCCTTGGATCAGGATTTGATCAAACTCTCACAGCTAGCTTAACCTAAAAGTACCACTTTACCTTGAGAAACCGATAGTGAACATCAAGAGAGCTATTGGAATAATGCTTAGCCATGAAGACACAAAGCAATACAAAATAGATGGGCTTCCCGCTGGTACCATTCATGAGAAGCTCAAGGGAAGTTTTGCTCAACATTCGGGTGCTTCTCTTTGAATCATGCTAAGAGCTGGAGGGTGACTATATTGGAAAATGTTTATCGGGAGGAAGAGAGGGTGATAAATATAGCATAATGCAACCTTTATTCAAGTCTTATTTGGATGCCATGGAATGATGTGATGAGACTCTAGAGAGGCGGATGACATTGGAACCCTGCACCAAAGTCACATCATGTGTATTCAAGCCTCCTAAATTTTAGGGACTTGTCCCCCTTCTCTCTGGATCCTTTGTTAGACCCTCTCTCCCTAACCCCTTGTCAGACCTAGTATCCCACTCTTCTCTGCCATCACCTAACAGTGAGTCCCACTCCTCTTCCATTGTCCACCACTCCTTCCCCCACTCTCCCTCTACTCTGACACCACTCCTGCAGTCCCAAACCCCCACATGCACCTCTAAACCTCGTCACCCATGTGTGGTCAAAGGGTGTCTGACCCCTCCCCATTCTATAAAAACTGGCACTCTTTGGCCAGTAAGTTAGTTGGTTGGTGGGGGGGAGGGGGGTTGCTCGATTATTGAAGAACAGAGGGGTGGCTCGATTATTGAAGAACAGGGGTTTTTTTTTTGTGGATTATTGAAGAATAGGGGAAAACCAGTAGGATCTCATTGAGAGAGAGAGAGTGGGACTGGAATACTGTCAATTGTCTCTATAATTGATCAAAACGTAGATAATAGCCTATCGAGCTCTGCTGAGGGAGTTAGTTAGTTGGATGGTGGGGAGGTTGCTCGATTATTGAAGAATAGTGGGGGTTAATTGGTTGATCGATTATTCTGACAAAAAAAGTGAGCACCAGGGTGAGTGAGAGGAACCTGCAAGTTGAGGTAGAGAGGGACCAAGAGGGTTTGATTGAGGAATAGAGAGCCACCCTACTGAGGAAGAAATAGAGAGTTGTTCTATAGTTGAGAGAAGGAAGACGCACTGAGCTTCTATTGCGGAAAAGAGATTGACATGGAATTATCACTGCTGCACATCAGGAGGTCAGTGAGCTGCAAAGAAAGAACAACTTGTCGAGTTGAACATTCAAATATTGTTATCAAGTTGGAGTCTTCTCGATATGGGAGCAAGGGAGGGACTTAAATCTTTCATGAGCCTAGGAGCTCATTTCACTGATATGGATTAAAAGCTATCAGATGTTTTGTGTACATCTTGCAATCATCCCCTATCTTTGTTTACTGCATAATGTACTCAGAACGTACATGTTTACATGGAGTAAATAAGGAAATTATGATTTATAACTCTTGAAAACATGGAAATATCTTGCTATGTTCTGTTTCGGAAGTTACATGAGACACCAAAGGTGCATTTGTTTTGAGCATTCTAAGTTTATTTGCACCGAATCCCTGAAGGGCTATGTATGCAACTATTGCATTGGTTAGAAATGCATTAGTATGAACCAACTAACAGATAACTGAGACACAATTCATTGTGCCTTTGATATCCACACATGCAGAATCACTTCATGGTGTGCCAATCATGTAGGGTCTCTGTATTAAAGCTTATAAATAATATGCATGATAAGGATTTTTGTCATTTTTGTTATCAGTAACGCGAAAGGTTAATTCGTGTAGTGATTGAAACGAGACTGAGAACATAGTGAATGTT
>MU260266.1:40000-57500 GCA_020310875.1 Ceratopteris richardii
TTGAATGCAACACATGAAGCAGTAGGAGAAGATCAAAGGGTATTCTATATTGATTCAGGATGTAGCAATCATCTGAGTGGCAACATATCATTGATGACTGACATGGAAGCAAAGGTGAATGGACATACAGTTCAAACAGGAGATAACACCAAGCATAAAGTGGAAAGCATTGGATCAGTGAAGACAAAGAGTGGAAGTACACTCTTAAGCAAGGTACTTTATGTTCCTACTATTCCTAAAAACTTGATAAGTGTAGGACAAATTGTGGAGAAAGGATATGAAGTCAGATTCACAAATGATAGTGTATATGTGCAAGATCCAAATCAGGGATATAGAAGCATCATTGCAGGTAAAAAAGAAGGAAGGCTTTTTACTCTCAAGGTCCAAGGTAATGTGGGACATGCATTGTTTACTTATGGAGGTCAAAAGATGTTTGAGTTAGACCTATAAACATAAAAGGTTAGGTCATTTCAATGAGAGGGCCATAAAGAAAATGTCAAAGAATGATGTAGTGCTTGAGTTGCCAAATGTTGAAGGTCAACACATGGTGTACAACTGTGAAGCTTGTCAATTAGGTAAAACACACAAAAGTTCATATAATAAAACAGGATACAAGTTCTCAAACATGCTTGAGTTGGTTCATACAGATGTGTGGGGTCCTTCAAGGGACTATAGCATAAATGGATCCAGATATTATGTGTTATTTGTTGATGATGATGCAACCAGATGGATTACTCTATATGTAATCAAGGACAAATCTGAAGTGTTCAAGACATTCAAGCATTATCATGCTTATGCAGAAAGGATTACATGACAAAAGCTCAAGAGGTTGAGATCAGATGGAGGGGGCGAGTATTTTTCTAAAGGGTTTGATGATTATTTGTGGAATGCATGTATAAAAAGAGAAGTAACTTGCAGGTACTCCCCTCAACAAAATGAATTTGCAGAAAGAAGAAATAGAACTCTTGTAGAGTTTGCATATCAATGATGAAAGAGAAGAATTGTCCAAACTACTTATGGGCAGAAGCTATCAACACTGCAATATACCTTGTGAATAGGTTACCCTATAAAGCTTTGGATGGTAGAACACCTTATGAAGCATGGTGGGGTAAGAAACCTACTCTTGATCATTGTAAGGTATTTGGATGTTTGGCATATGCTTATGTTCCTTCACAATTAAGACATAAGCTAGAACCCAAAGCAAAGAAGTATGTGTTTATTGGGTATGATGATAGACAGATGGGTTACAGATTGTGGAGTCCATCTACAAAACAATTTCTTGTTACAAAAGATGTTACATTTGATGAGCAAATCACATGGTATACAGGGTCAACAAATGATTATGCAGATGTTTAAGAAATTCAAAGGAAAGGAAAGACCAAAGTAAAGGTGTATGAAGAAGAAATTGATGACATTGATTGTAAAAGTAAATTGCAGGGCAATGATGAAGATAGGCCAAGATTTGATCCAGAATCAAATGTGGCTGAGACTTCAAGAAGTGCAGAGGTCAGAAGATCTTTGAGAGAAAGAAAAGAACCTATCAAGTATAGTTATGATACATCTTTCTTAACAATAAAATATTATGCTTATATTGTGAAGACAGAAGAAGATCCAATCACATATGAAGAAGCTAAAAGAAAGCAGAATTGGGAGAAGGCAATGCAAGAAGAGTATGATGCTCTACTTGCGAATGAGACATGGGAATTGGTGTTAAGACCAAAGAATCAGAAGGTAATTAGATGTAATTGGGTGTACAAAACAAAGAGGTTTGCAAATGGTGAGGTGTCTAGATACAAAGCTAGACTTGTGGTTAAAGGTTATGCCCAAGAGTTTGGTAGGTAGTTTGATCTATGCTACCTTGACAAGATGTTTGCTCCTAAGCCCAAGGGAAATTGCCCATTCACAATGATTCTTTGCTCGAACTTCTGATCCTAAGTCCGCTTTTTGTCAGTATAAGCCCACAATTATATTTCAAAGTGTTTTGGAATAGATGGGGAGAAATGGGAACCCGAGGGTATATGCTATTGAAGCCAAACTTGGATGGGGGTCCTCGCGACCACACTCTCTCCTTACTCACACCTGCTCCTCATACACACCCACTCTTGTGCACCTTCCCTCGTGCTCTCCCACTTGCACGCTCCTACACTCTCACTTGTATGCTCATACACACACTCCCCCCACTCACATGCACATTCATGCTTCCTCACTTACACTCGCTATCTCTCTTGCTCACTTACTATTTGCACACACCTTCCCTCTCTTCTTACCGAGCACTCTTTCTCGCATATGACTCAGACACACAAAACAAGAGTCCTACATACTCAAGCCCTCACACACATAGTTATACTTTCATTTTTTCCCCAAACTCCCTTTCTTTCAACCACACGCAAACCCCCCTCCTTTCTCTCTCTTACTCCACACTCTGAGTTATGCACACACCTACCCACACACTTGCTTTCTTACTATCTCTCACTCCCTTTTCTTTGCACATAATGGATTCAATATTAGAATTTTATTTTCGTCTCCTACAATAAAAGACGCTCCATATTTGAAGCTCGTTTTTACTGTAAAGTTCCACTAGATTTTCCATAAGGTCAAATCGTAAAGGAGAAAAATACATCAAGAGATCAAGAGATCGTTTCTTTGCAGAAGCAAAGATTACAAGCATACAAAAAAAAACCAACAAATGCAGTACTAGCACTGATATAACATTCAACTTGCAAGTACCTACTTGTTAGTGCATTGCAACCACAACAACACGGTATCATACATATCGTTCTGTACCATAGTACCATCAAACTCAATCACATCTATAAGGTGTCGTGCAGGTATCAAATACAACAGAGTCGTAATGTTGAGAACCAGATGACGTATCCACGCAAAGGTACAAGCGTGAGAAAGATGGTAGGGCGACATCATGCATAATCTTATGCATAACCATGTTCCGATTGCACTCAAACAAATTTAACTTTGTATCTATTTAAACACAGTGCATCCTTGTCACGCAGATGAAACTCATGGACGAAAGTTCTTCCAATGACCTGGTGTGTTATATCAAACCACATTTACCTCTTCTGTCATGATCCCACAAGTTATTCGAGTGTGTGTGTGTATGTGTTAAGAACTGCATATTTAATTACTAATCACACGTTCGCAAGAGAGTAATAATAACTAGAAGGCACCGTGTAGTATACAACAACATCTCCAAGCTAAACCTCAATATGCATTCTTTGATAAATTGAAATCATCCCATTAATGCCTACTTTGCATATTGTGCTAAGTGAACAGTACATAATAGGTAGTGGAGCTAATCAACTAAATCCTGTTGTTAACGACGGTCAAGGCAGCGTTTGTACTGTTTGTACAGTTATAATAGCATAAGTTAGACTTGGCTCTCGTACAGGCCTTTTGCCATCTACACTCACCCTCACACAACCCATGGTCAGGTACCTCTACAGAGAATAAATGATATTCAAACCGGTTCTCCACATGTAGGTACTACATTAAACAAGGTACTTGTACCACTAAAATCTGTTGTATAGCAGGTTGTGCATCCTTTACATCTCCAGAGAATCAATGTAAATGTTGGGCTTAAAAGTGCATGATGAACATTCTCTATCCTTTGTACAGACTGATCAACAGGAATTTATGCATGCAAATCGAATTGGATGAAGGTTACCCGATTTTATGGAAGTACTGGATTGCCATCTCTAGCTGAAGTACTCCGCGCTCGAAGCTTTTAACTTCCTCCACGATCAAGAACTTCTTCCAGGTCTAACCTCCCAGCTGTGTGGTGTTAATCTCAAGCTACAACAAGTTCCCACTCCACCTCCGACACATCCCATTGCAGTGTCGTCAGAGATCCATGCTTCTCCTCGAGCATTCCTCCCAACAGCAGTCGTGGATAAAAACGAAGAGGCTTTTCCCCCCAACCTTCACTCATACTTCAGCGGGCAACGCAAAGAATTGGAGAGGCTCCCCCTTGAGGATGCGAACTCCAAAAACACACAGTGACTGGAGAACGAAGCAGGAGCAGACCTATTGTGGTAAAGTAAATATTGTTCCAGATAGCTCCCAGATTGTCTGGTCGAAAGCAACTTTTATAGGAACACCCCACCAATCTTGGAAAGGGAAGAGGGCCTCACAGACGTGATAGTAAAAATGGGAGAATGAATCGTGCAAGCAAAAGCCCACCCAACCCGATCGGATCATTCGCCCTCTACTAAAATGTAACAGTGGTTTCCCTTCACAGCACTGTGCAATCCCATCCCCCCTCTACGACAAGAGCTCCTCCATGTCCGTATGTGCCCTTTTTCAATTTCCTCTCCAGTCCCAAAACAATCCGAAACTCCACGCAATCATCTAGACTGAAATCGAGTGGTGTCCCCAGTACAACTCTTGCCTCTTTGTTTTTGCGAACCTTTGTAGCAGCTTTCTTTTTACAAGCATTCAATGCCAAATCCCAGGTCTCTGATGAATTCCAATCGGAGTTATTTCAGCCAGCTCATCCTCTTGTATGTACTCCACGCAAAAAATAGAAATTGCTGAATCCTCTTCCCTTTTTCTGATGGCATCCACATGAATCCGTTATCACCACTCATACAGGTGCCCCCCCTTTCTGCAGCAAAAATGGAAAAGTGCCCTATAGAATTAATCTTCTGGGAAAACAAAAGCTGGACCTTGCAGAACAACAGGACGCCCTCTCACTGACTTTAGGTATGAATGATCATGGCTCTGATGGAAGAGAAAGCACAAGCAGGATGGACACTTTTTAAAGCGGCTCCCCAAGGTCTGACGATGTCATTGTATTGGGAATTTCCATTATTGTTGCATTTTCTGAGCCCTTGTCCTGAATAGCTGCTCCAAAGAAGATAAGTCTATCTTCAAGTCGAACATTCTCTCGAGAGCTTGCATGTTCTCTAATGTCTCGCTCACAATCGTGCTATTAGTCCCATCACATCTCAGGTGTATCATGGATCCGTGTAGGAGCTGGTTCACTATACCCCTGCTGAGGTCCTCCACGAGCTTCTTGTTCTTCTTGGGTATGTCTTCACCCATCTTAGTGAGACTTCTCTCCAACTCACTACTCCGAATGTTCTCTGTATATGATCGCAGCTTCTTGATTGTTGGAATTGTTTCAAGTGAGTCTCTCCAGGACTCAAAGCTTCTTAGCTCTTCCTCTATAATGACATGAGCCTCCATTGCCTTTCCGTGCAGCTCGTGACCTTTGATCACATTGCCAATGTTTCCACAAGCCGCAATTGTCAATGGTATAAACATCACATAATGTATTGGCGAGATAATTGTTGTGTTGAACATGTTGAGTGCCCTATTGAGATAGACCATCTGTCTAAGCACACATGCAGTAATCACCATAACAAAAAGTCATATCTCCAAGTATTGCCTCCCTTGACAGCACTCCTCTTTGACCAAGAAGTCCTCATGTAGTCACCAAATAATTCCCATCAATCACCTAATCACCCTTCAAGTGCCTGAAATCAAACATATTCTCCTGCCAAATAGAACCACATTATTGCATAAAAACCAACCATTTTGTGAGCTAACACAAGACCAGATCTATCATATGTAGTGGGTGTATTATCACAATTTATGCATTGTCCAAAGAAAACTCATTGGATTGCAGCTCAAAGGGTACTCAAATATATCAAAGGAACTCTGAGTGAAGGTTTGTATTATGGCTTTAATTCTGACACAAGAATCAAAGTGTTTAGTGATGCAGATTGGGCAAGTAATTCAGATGATAGAAGGTCTACTAATGGTTAACTCTGTTATATTGGAGATAAGTTAGTTTCTTGGTGCTCAAAGAAGCAACATACAATTGCTTTGTCATCCACAAAAGTTGAATATAAAGGAATGGTAGAGGCTACAAAAGAAGTGTTATGGTTAAAGACCTTATTGAAGAGTTTTGGAACTGATCAGAGTACTCCAATTATTTTTGGAGACAACATGAGTTCATTATATTTGGCAGCTAATCCTATTTTTCATGCTAGGACTAAACACATAGAGATTCAGTATCATTTCTTGAGAGAAAAGGTACTTGATAAAGAGATTGAAGTATTGTATACTTCAACAAAAGAACAAGTTGCAAATATGTTGACAAAACTCTTAGATGGACCTAAGCTACAGAAGTTCAAAGAGATGGCAAGAATTAAGAAGAATGGAATAATCACAATTAGTGATTGAGGGGGAGCTGCTGGAACAAAGCAATCCCAAATTGATGATTATGAAGAACTTGAAGCAAGTCAAGAATCAGAATGAAGCCAAAGAAGTCATTGAAGATAGTGGAGAGATCTCAGAATTATAGCATGTATACATATGTACATTACAGATGGAAATTCTTATACTATGAGTGTAGATGATCCTTAGGATGGTAAGGAGTAATGTAATCAATGCGGGATGAGTCTAGAGTCTTATGTATATAAGTCAATGATGTAAAGAAATAAAAGTGAGAGTCATTAGAAGCCAAGTGTCAATGAGGTAGATGTGTAGAGAATCATCTTTAGAAGTTAGCATCGAGTCTTTCTTTGATTTCTCTCAGTCTGATCATGTGGATCAAAAAGTATTTTGTACACATCTAATCTACAAGCTAATGAAGCTATGTTCAAAGTCTCACAGTCTAATTCCTTTCATGCTATGTGTATGATCAATAGGAACATGTATATGTAAAGTCTGCAGATAGAACTCTCAGAGTCACACATATTTTTGTGACATTGTTTTACTTGGATCTCAGTACACAGTGCAAAGCTTTTGTTGAATGAGCATTCAAAATCTAAGTTAGAAGTTAAGGAAGCTATGGCTAAATGCATTTAGCAAAACGGGACTTGTACTGTGAGAAATCAACCTTAGAAGTTGACCATGTCAAAGTTGCTTGTTTAGGAAGATAGTTTTTTACATACTTTTGATCTTAATGATCAAACCAAAGTTTTAATGATTCTTTTGAAGGACTAATGGTTGATATGATTGTGCAAAAGTAGTGTGGAGGTATGTATATCATTAGATTGAAGAAATTTGAAGATATATGCAGGTAATGAAGTCAATCTTTGATGCAATTTCTTGAAGAAGAAAACTTTCACTCAGAGAAATGATAGTGAATGACTTGATAAATAAAGGTAAAATTTGTGTAAATTTTGGTCTATACTTGATATAGAGGTCCTCTTAAATCAGTATAGATCAAGACTTTCGGGATTAAGAGGTGTTAGTCGGCTGCCGGAGTGGGACAGATGTAACGGATGCCAGATGTAACGGAGTTTCTTGAATTACGCGCGAAAAGTTGGTACGCGCATCCTGTAAATCTATATAAAGCAATGTAAGGAGAATGGTCAAGAGGGATGTCTTTTCTGGAATTGCCAGATTGTTCGCCTGAACATTTGTGAGATTATTGTTTACGCTGTTGTGAAGTGCTGAGTACTGTTAGTGTTGATTTCTGCATCGTCTGCTCACACTGAAGTTCACCGTAACGAGTGGTTGAGTGACGGATTGTGTGTCTGAGTACTGTTATCGTATTGTATTGCTATGTGTTCTTCAGTTGTTGAAGTACCCTGAGTCAGTCTGAGTAGTTATATTACTGTGTGAGTTGAATAGGCAACATGATACATTGTTGAAGTATGTTCTGTTTGTTTATCGGATTCATTGTATTTGACGTTATGATCTGTTGACCACGAATACGAGGAAGGATTAGTACTTTCAGTAATACGTGAACCTTTTATTTGAGATCACTGGAAAGTGTTGTGACGAGTGAATCTATTAGCCATAGTATTCACTCTGGTTGATTTACTACATACTAGTGAGTCTGTAGATTGGACTACTGCTCTGTTCCAATAGCAGGTTAGTCTGAAGAAGTGCGGTACCCAGGAATATAGAAAGCAAGTCTTGTCGAGTTAATGCTAGTAACTGAGCTAAGACGAGTATTCATGCATTTGATGTTGTAACGAAGATTTGGGAAATAAGTACAGGGCCTCTGTCTAACACACCCCTACCACTCCCAAGAACCCACGCTGGTCTGGTAACGCCTTTCGGTCAGTAAGTAATGATACTTAAAGTTTAACACATTTCATGGTGAAACACTGTACCACGTTTAACACTTGGCGCCGTCTGTGGGAAGGTGGCATCAAGATTGTTAGTAGTCTGTGAGAATCGAACATCCAGATTATCGTTAGATTGGAAGTAGCAACAAAACCTGATTGTTGCAAACTATTTCGTTAGTAATACTACGCGATTAGTACAAAAGATGATACATGCCGGTTACTCGATCCGGTGAAACGTATCCCAAGAACCATCAGTCTGGAGTACTTAATGTACTAAAGCCAACTTTGGGAGGTAAGAGTACAACTAGGTTTGACCCAGTTGTCAAGAAAGTTAAGAACGTTAGAACTGATTCCGGTCATATTTCGGTGGAACGTGTTACGCCTCTGGTACATTCCGGTACTATTTCGGCACAGTCTGTCGAAGATATAGTAATTCCAGAACCTACCAAGACGCAATTGGAAACTAGTTTAACAATCTTGGAAAAAGATTCAGATTTATCTACGATTAGAAGCACTCTAGTCAAAGAAATCGGTGAAAGCAAAAGAACACCGTATTCTGGCGAGATTTCGGTTCATTCCGGTGATATTTCGGTAAGAGAATCACAGTTTTTCGGTGACGGTTTAGCATTTTCTGCTGAATCTTCAGCCCAACCACCGTGTTTGGAAGTGAGTTCCCATACACTAGACATCTAGAAGGAAGGAAAGCAGTTCCAAATAGAGATTCGAAGTATAGTAAGCAAGATCATCGCACCGGAAAGTGCGCCAGCCGACGATACAGATTCCGATATTTTAGATATTCAACCCCGAGATACAAAAGGAAGGTATAATACACTCACGATGAACAGACAACAACAACAACAACAGTTATGTCCACCCAGGCCGACTCCAACAGGAGTGACGTACACGAAATTTGGTGGATTCCCAGGAGATGATCTGGATGCTCACGTATGCACTTTCGAGATAAGCTACGTAGTTCTCAACCATCCACCGGATCAGGCCTATAAGGCTATTGTCTTTCAAGCCACACTGGTCAATGAAGCAGCTAGATGGCTTATAGAATATCATATTAATCACTTCGGCACCTACGAAGCAGTCCGAGATGCTTTTCTGCAGC
Organism: Ceratopteris richardii; assembly: GCA_020310875.1. Lineage (NCBI taxonomy): Eukaryota > Viridiplantae > Streptophyta > Polypodiopsida > Polypodiales > Pteridaceae > Ceratopteris > Ceratopteris richardii. The sequence goes on from MU260266.1 coordinate 49,160, forward strand.
GATTCAGGCTAAAAAAGAATCCAGCCGAAATTTTTGACTATCTACAGAACAACAGACAGAAGGCAAATCAAACCGTACAGGAGTATGCTACTCTCTTCAGAACACACTTAAGGCAGCTACCACCGGCCCATGCTAACTTACCAGATGACGTTATCACTCAATGGCTCATCAATGGCTTGACTCCACAACTTAAGCAGATCATGATCATAAGATGTGTCGGAGCCATGACCCTCGATGCAGTCATCGCAATGACTCTACAACTGGAAAACAAAGTCGGTGGATTTACAAAAGATCTGGAGTGGTTAAAAACAAACAAAAATGTTGCCGAAGATATGACCAGACAAGTATACTTCATCATATGCAAAAATTCAGGACATACTAGTGCCAATTGTGCACTTAATCAGACATTCTGCGCTATCTGCAACACTGCCGGACACACCACCAAAAACTGCGCATACAACGCTAGAGTACAGGGAACAGCGACTGTCAATGCAATTATCCAGGAACAAGGACAGCCAGCCAACCATTATGTGCCTCCACAAATGAGAAACAACCAACAGCAAAGATATCGAAATTACCGAGGACAGAGGAATAACAACTATAATGCAAACCGCTGGCAGAATGGACCACTACCGGAAAATCCCAATTTACCACCACCGCGCTCCCATTTTTGTGGTGAGTATGGACATATTAGGAGATTTTGTAAGGATGTAGCTGAGTATGATCAAAGGAAGAAGGAACGTCAGAATCCAATGACCAACATGGTACAAATCACACTAGTGGAAACACAGGCTGCTGCAGTCCAGACCCGATCCGATAAACAACTGCAACCGGCAGCAGAAATATTTGAACCAGGGATACATGAACAACACAGAATGTACAACAAGGCTAGTCAATGGACCACAGCAGAACCACCAGTCTTCCCAGAGCCTATTCCGGTAACCCAGCCATCGTTAACAAAGGAAGGAACACAACAACGGGAGTCAGCAGTGGGGACATCATCAGCAGCAGATATATTACCAACCGTAGACACCTTCGCATCAGCAGAGGCATCAACTCCAACATCAGTGGAGCCTGTCGATCAATCTCAATAGGCCTGGGAAATCCTATCTAAGGCATCTATCACTCTGCCTCTAGGCCAACTACTGGCATTAGTACCTGGAATTCGACAACAGTTCCAACAACAGTTCAGTCCGGTGCCTTCTTGTATTCCAGCGACAGCAGCAGTTCAACCGGAACCTGATTCTACGGTTGATCATTCAGTTCCCTTGATTACAGTATGGTATAAGAATCATAAGATTACACAGGTATTAATTGATGGAGGCTCTGGTGTTAACATTGCGACTGCGGCATCATGCAAAAGGTTAGGATGGACCGAAATCGAACCAGTTCAATTTTTTGTCAGAATGGTAGATCAATCAAGAGTCCATCTCGTAGGACTTGTGCGGAATGTACCCATCACTTTACAAGGTACGACCTTTAAAATGACCTTTGTTATACTAGATCTGCCGGAATCCACTTTGGATTACAACCTTCTTTTCGGCCGACCTTGGCTGAAGCATGCGAAGGTAATACAGGACTGGTCTACACAAGAGCTTACGTTTAAAGATGCCAATCGTAGATATGTGGTAAAATTAGATGCTATACAACCTTGCGAGCTACACGCTAGACCGTATTTTGCTGAACCAGTCCATATGCTAGATGGATTATCAGACGATGAAGAAGAAGAGTTTCTGAAGAGTAACGCTGACTTAATTTCCTTAGGGACTATTGATCTACAGTCCGTTGTAGATAATTGGAACGCTTCAGTCTGTACAATAATACCCATCACAGAAGAGGCTAAGAAGGAAGACACTGTTTCGACACATAATGATGAACTAAAGTAACTTTTTAAACCAATAGACGACACAAAGAAACATCAACAGTTCTATGTCCCTGAAGATCAGCTGATCACTTACAATTTAGGAGATGAAGATCATCCGCGTCCTGTGAAGATAAAGCAAAACTTATCGGAAACATTTCAAGCAGGTTTAATCCAGCTACTCCGAGAATTCACTGACGTCTTTGCATGGGACTACAAAGACATGAAAGGATTGGACCCCCGCATCTACCAGCACAGGGTCATGTTGAAGCCAGAAGCAAGGCCGATAAAGCAAACCAGCTACCGGATGAATCCCCATTATGCATCTCAGGTAAAGGTAGAACTTGATATGTTATTAAAAGTCGGATTCATCGTACCAGTAGAGCATGCTGAATGGATCTCTCCGATTGTGATTGTGCCAAAGAAAAACAAGCAATTGCAAATCTGTGTAGATTACCGGAAATTAAACGCAGCAACCGTACCGGATCCCTTTCCAATCCCCTTTTTGGATACCATGCTTGATAGAGTAGCAGGCCACAAGATGTATTCATTCCTAGATGGATACAGTGGCTACAACCAAGTGAGAATGGCCGAAGAAGATATACCAAAAACTGCATTTATTACCAACTGGGGTGTCTTTGCTTGTACGGTAATGTGGTTTGGATTGAGAAACGCACCAAACACATTTCAAAGATGTATGCAGGAGATATTTTCTCCTTACCTCACTTCCTTTATGCAAGTATATCTCGACGATTTTTCAATTTTCGGTAGGATGATAGCACACCTGTTCCATTTATGGTGCTGCTTTCAGAAATGCAGAGAGTATAGACTCTGCTTGAACCCAAACAAATCTGTGTTTGCGGTTTCATGGGGCAAGTTACTTGGCCACATTGTATCTGCACAAGGTATCCAAGTAGATCCAGATAAAATTTCGGCAGTACTAGAAGCTCCGGTGCCCGCTACTCCAAAAGAAGTCATGCGCTTTATGGGCCAAGTACGGTGGCATGGGAGACACTTACGGTGGCTTGCTCATTTGGCTATACCACTAAACAAGCTAATCGCCAAGACACCTTGACAATTTGAATGGACCCAGGAATGCCAGATAGCATTTGATCGTTTAAAGCATTTATTAACACAAGTTCCTATCCGCCGGACTGGGATCACCCATTTCATGTATTTGTCGATGCTTCAGATATAGCAATAGGAAGTGTGTTGATGCAACAAATTGATAAATGGTTCAGACCAGTGTATTATGCAAGTCGAAGATTAGCTCCTGCTGAGAAGAATTACTCTGTAACAGAAAGAGAATGTCTAGGGCTAGTATATTCGGTCAAGAAATTTAGACATTACTTGCTGGGCCGTAAATTCACATTTCATGTAGATCATGCTGCACTTGTCTATCTAGTTCGGCAACAGCATCTCAGTGGTCGATTAGCGCGATGGGTCTTACTTTTACAGGAATTCGACTACGAAGTCATTCACCGGCCAGGCAGTTCACATGCCTTAGCAGATTTCTTATCCCGCTTAGATTCCGGTGAAGCTCCGGTGGGCATAGATGACACGATACCCACGATTTATGTGTCAGAACCAATTAATGAAGATTCTGCAGACCCACCTATCCCATTTTCATATTATGATCAGATCTTGACCTTTCTCACTGATGGTTTCCTTCCATCTCAGACTTCTAGGGCAGTACGAAGAAAAATTGCAGTTTTTAGCCGCCGATTCCGGTTAATTGCTGGAGAACTATATTATGTAGATCATACCGGAATCCTACTTTGCTGTATTCCACCACATGAAGTTAACTCAGTTATCACGTTGGCTCACTCGATTCCTTCCGGTGGCCATTTTGTTGCAGACTTAACTCACCGAAAAATACTGCAGAGTGGTCTCTGGTGGCCAATGATGTACAGAGATATCTCATAGTTTGTCAAACAATGTGATACTTGTCAAAGATCTGGCCAACCTTTTCAACATCATCTCTTTCCTTTGCAACCCATCTTACCATTGGAACCTTTCCAGAAGTGGGGTCTAGATTTTATCGGTCCGATTACACCTCCAGCAGTCTTCAGTAACAACCGTTACATACTGACCTGTACAGACTATGCAACCAGATGGGCAGAAGCCTAGGCTTTACGGTCTGCTACAGCAGTTGCGGTAGCAAAATGTCTACTAACCGATGTCTTTCCACGTTTTGGCTTACCACTAGAAATTGTCTCAGATCAAGGCACTCATATTGTAAACAATTTAATGAAGGCACTGACACAGTCGTTCCAGGTCATACATAAATTTAGTTCTCCTTATTATCCTCGTGCTAATGGTTTGGCCGAAAGTACAAACAAATCTTTACTGAATATGCTTCGGAAATTGATCATGGAAGCACCGAAAAGATGGGATCAACTGCTACCTGCAGTGTTATGGGCATACCAGACTACATACAAGGTAACAACAGGATTGACACCCTTCAAACTAGCTTATGGCTTAGAAGCAATAGCACCAATGGAGATAGTTATACCAAGTTTACGAGTGGCAATCGCTCAGAAACTACTACCGGAAGACTCACTATCATTTCGGTTGGACACAATCAGAGAGTTAGACGAGCACCGATGGCTCAGTTTTTTAACCATGCACGAAGTCCAACTAAGACAGGCAAGAACGCATGATCAAAACCTGAAGACTCCAGTGTTTTTGGTGGTCAGCTTGTCCTTTTCTATAATGCAAAGTCAAATAGATCCGCAGGCAAATTCAAATTACGGTGGTTCGGCCCTTACAAGATCTCAGAGCAAACTAGTCCAGCAACTTTTGGGTTGACTACGTTGACCGGAAACCTACTTCCAAAAGCAATCAACGGCTCAAAGCTACGACCGTATCAACACGCTGCTAGCCCGCATTAAAACATTCGGCGGTGGACCGCATTTTTTTTAGTTTTTTCTTTACTTTTCCTTCTGTTCTTTCTTTTCTTTTTAAATAGCCGCGTTTTGTCATAAGCTGCCCTCCTTACCAATTACTCAAGCATGCACGCCAAATTGAAAGCAGTCCATTCCAGCACCGCACAATGATAACCATCACTTCCTACCGTAATGTCTCTACTTAATCTCTTCGGTTGCACCAAAAAACGCTATTGTGTTCTTGTGATTGTGCTTGTGTTTTCTGTGTTCTGTGTATCCGTGTTTTCTGTGTTCTGTGTCTTCGTGTTCGCGTGCGCAATGGAAGCGTTGGCAAATTTCACAGCCTTCCGTGATGGTATCCCTACCGAGGTAGGAGCATACCTACGCATCCGAGGGTTGGCCAACTTCGCTGAGCTGCCTTGGCACAGCCCATCCCTTTTTCGCGCAGATCATACCTGCCATCGCCCAATCCCCCACCGCTGAGCAAAAATGGATCTTCCCCTCCCTACCATCTCGAACCGTAGTAACCTTCCAAGCCTTTGCCGAAGCCTTCCGCCTCACTCCACAAGGCCGCGAGAATGGCCCAAGCATCCCCGTAGCCCGAATGACCGCACTCTTCCCCCGCTATTCATCAAACGAGTACGCCATCCTCTGCCGCCCTAAACCCGAAAGAACTACACTCCAGTTCTTAGTCGCTATCCTAAACCTCCAAAAACGAACCTACAGCATATCCCGCCCTTTCTACTCCGCCATCGACCTAGCTGCCCAAGAACCCGTCAACTTTGCATCCTTTTTCTTTCACTGTATCCATAAGGAATGTGTAGCCATAGTGAAACAAGTCAATAAAGGAACTACCCCTCGATCTAGACTACCCCACATCCTTTCCTTTCTCTTTCCGACCATACTCGCAGCTCAACCACCACCACGAGGACCCGTCCTGAGACATGAGGAGTCGATACAACTGCTAGAGGATGAGGCAGAAGAAGATGAAGAAGAGCTCAACCAATTATTCTGCCGGAAACGCATCAGGATTAGCTCATCCGAAAGTGAGGCACAAGGCTCAGTCGGAAACAATAAAGATGACGATAAAGAAGACGAGAAGAACGAAGAGGAGACATTCCATGATACATCCACATCAATGTACAATGAATCATCGACTGAGCAATAAGAACAGCAAGATCCAACAGAGACAAAAACAATTTCGACCGAAAAAGAACCAGAGCAACACGTAGACGAGCAAGAATCTGCTAGGGAAGCACTAGATAAACTACTAAAGGCAGTCGAATCAACAGAAGCCAATAATGCAGAAACGGAACAACAATCAATAGATAAGGTAACAAACTATGACTCTGCCCTTCCCAAACCATCACCAGTTAACCCCATTCCCCCACCGGAACCACCCCCCAGTCCCATCCAGCTCAGTCACCCCACCGAAACCGCTGAAACCTCTTCATCCTCCCTCAATTACTCCCCACCGAATTCCCAACAACTCCTCACCGCAACCTCTTCGCAACCTCGCCCTCCTCTGCCACCCCACCCCATTCCAGTCTTCTCTGAATTAGAATCTATGGGTCGCCTCCTGATTAACTTATCCCAACAACTGCCGCAACATCTGAAACAAGTCACAGACAATGCACGAGATGAATTCCAACGTAAATTGGAAGTGATGGAGGCAGATACCACCCCCCTCCAGGAAGAGTTACAGGCAGCAAGAGCAGAAAACCACGCACTCCATGAACAGATAAAACAATTACAGGCCACACTCCAAGCACAGGAGGAAAGCACAAGCCAACGAGATAAGGCACTGGCTGCAAAAGAAGATTTACTGATAGCTGCCGACGCAGAGATAATAAAGTTAAATCAAACACTCAAAGATACAAGAATAGCGCTAGGAAACCTACTTGCAGAAACAAGAGTCCAGCTGCAGGAAGCAATACAGAAGTACCAAGAGCAGCAGAGAGAAACTAAGCAGGCAGAAGAACAACTACAAAGAACAAAAGAATCCTTAGACGACGTCAATAATATGCTTAGACACCAATTGAACAGGGAATCCAAATATTAGAAGGACTTAGCAAATGCCCGCAGGGAACGAGATGCTTACTACAAAACCATAGAGTTCCAGAACCAACAGTTTAGAAGACTAGATAATCAATTGCGCAACCAGAAAGATCGAGTCACTGATATGCAGAAGCAAGTAAATGAAATGAAGACAGCCAAAGATGCGGCACTATCCAACGACTTCTACTTACAGGAGGCCTTTTTGCAAACACAGGCCGAAATTTTGCTCACCAAAGCCATCGCTCTTAGCTCTGTTAGAGTAGATGCGCAAGTATTAGAGCCAGATACCCTTAAACAATTATTAGAAACTCTTAAGAAAAAAATAGCCCGTACATTTAGATTAGCCAGAAATATGTATCTAGAAGGAATCATTGACGAACAATAGCTTTGTAAGCAAAATAACTTGCGGGTTCGAGTCCACCGTGCGTGCCAGTGTTAGTCGGCCGCCGGAGTGGGACAGATGTAACAGATGCCAGATGTAACAGAGTTTCTTGAAATACGCACGAAAAGTTGGTACGCGCATAGGAGAATGGTCAAGAGGGACGTCTTTTATGGAATTGCCAGATTGTTCGCCTGAACATTTGTGAGATTATTGTTTACGCTGTTGTGAAGTGCTGAGTACTGTTAGTGTTGATTTCTGCATCATCTGCTCACACTGAAGTTCACCGTAACGAGTGGTTGAGTGACGGATTGTGTGTCTCAGTACTGTTATCGTATTGTATTGCTATGTGTTCTTCAGTTGTTGAAGTACCCTGAGTCAGTCTGAGCAGTTATATTACTGTGTGAGTTGAATAGGCAACCTGATACATTGTTGAAGTATGTTCTGTTTGTTTATCGGATTCATTGTATTTGGCGTTATGATCTGTTGACCACGAATACGAGGAAGGATTAGTACTTTCGATAATACGTGAACCTTTTATTTGAGATCATTGGAAAGTGTTGTGACGAGTGAATCTGTTAGCCATATTATTCACTCTGGCTGATTTACTACATACTAGTGAGTCTGTAGATTGGACTACTGCTCTCTTCCAATAGCAGGTTAGTCTGAAGAAGTGCGGTGCCCAGGAATATAGAAAGCAAGTCTTGTCGAGTTAATGCTAGTAACTGAGCTAAGACGAGTATTCATGCGTTTGATGTTGTAACGAAGATTTGGGAAATAAGTACAGGGCCTCTGTCTAACAGACCCCTACCACTCCCAAGAACCCACGCTGGTCTGGTAACCCCTTTCGGTCAGTGAGTAATGATACTTAAAGTTTAACACATTTTACGGTGAAACACTGTACCACGTTTAACAGAGGTCTCCAACAGATAGATAGATAGATAGATAGATAGATAGATAGATAGATAGATAGATAGATAGATAGATAGATAGATAGATAGATAGATAGATAGATAGATAGATAGATAGATAGATAGATAGATAGATAGATAGATAGATAGATAGATAGATAGATAGATAGAAAAAAAGATAGATAGATAGATTGATATATAGATAGATAGATAGATAGATAGATAGATAGATAGATAGATAGAT
>MU260266.1:65000-67500 GCA_020310875.1 Ceratopteris richardii
TCCACGACAACAAAGATGGTATCATGCCCAATTCTAGCCATAGGCAACTTTGTTATGAAATCCATAGAGATGGATTCCCATTTTTGATCAGGCACATCTAATGGTTGTAACATGCCATGACTCCTTTTAAATTCATCCTTAACCTGTTGACATTTTAAACATTCTTTCACATACCTCTTAATATCATATTTCATACGTGCCCTGTAATATGAAGCTTTCACTTTTGCATAAGTCCTAGAAAAGCCAAGATGTGCAGAAAAAGGTGCATCATGACAGTCATGCAGAATCTTTTCTTTGAAAATAGATTATGAAGAAATACATAAACAAGAATTACAATACAAATCATTATTTTTCAAATGAAATTTTCCGTGAAACATAGAACCTAGATTTGTGTCCAAAAATTTAAAGATTGCTGCATAAAATAAATCTTCTTTTAATTCTTTTCCAATATCAAAATCAGAGGATAAAATAGAAATTGAATTGCATAAAGGTTTACGACTCAAAGCATCGGCCACTTTGTTTTCTTTTCCTACTAAGTATTTAATATCAAAATCGTATTCACTTAACAATTCAATCCATCATTTTTGTCTATTGTTAAGTAAAGACTGAGTAAATATATATATAAGGCTCTGATGATCTGTTTTTAATTCAAACTTTACTCCAAGCAATAAGCATCTCCAATGTTTAAGTGCATGAACAACCACAAGAATTTCCAAGTCATGTGTTGTATAATCTAATTCATGTTTCCTTAGTTTCCTTGACTCATAAGCCACTACCCTTCCTTCTTGTGAAAGTACGCATCCGATTTGACTTCCATTAGCATCACATGCAACAGTAAATGGCTTCCCTAGCTCAAGTATCTTTAGCACATAATTTTTGATAATTTTCTGTTTTAGTTCTTCAAATGCATTTTGCACTCATTGTTCCATGTGAAGTCTCTACTTTTCTTTGTCAATTCTGTAAGAGGATTTGCAATTCAAGAAAATTCCCTAATGTGTGCCCTCTCATATTGTGCCAAACCAAGGAATCTTCTCACATCTCTCACACATTTGGGTGTAGGCCAGTCAAACTATGCTTTTAACTTTCTCAGTATCTATGTGAATCCCTTCCTTAGAAATAACTCTCCCCAAATAAGTCACTTCCCCCTTTTCAAAAAAAAACCATTTACTCATCTTACCATATAGTTTATGCTCTCTTAGTTTTTGTAAAGTCTTCCTGAGATGCAATGCATGTTCATCATCATCCTTAGAATACACAAAAATATCATCAAGAAAAACTAATATAAATTCATCAAGATATTCATGAAACACATTATTCATCAGACACATAAATGTTGTAGGAGCATTTGTCAATCCAAAAGGCAAAATTGTGAACTCATAATGACCATATCATGTTCTAAAAGTGGTTTTCGATATGTCCTCAAAATTTACTCTAATTTGATGATATCTTGATCTTAAGTCAATTTTCGTGAATACTATGGCACCACTCAATTGACTCAGCAATTCATCTATCTGTGGAAGTGGATACTTGTTCTTAATGTTTTCTTGTTCAATCCCCTATAGTCGATACAAAGTCTATATGAGCCATCTTTCTTTTTCTGAAACAAAACAGGTGCTCCCCAAGGTGAAACACTAGGTCTTATCAACCCCTTCTTCAATAGATCATCTAGCTGGAGCCTCAAATCTTTTAATTCATCAATATTGAACCTATAAGGTGCTCTAGAATAAGGCTCACTTCTTGGATAGAGGTCTATGGCATGGTCAATTTTCCTAGGAGGAGGCATACTTGACAGATCATTAGGAAATACATCTGGGTACTCATCTAAAAGTTTTCTAACATATTCAGGTATTTCTTCTTCTTTCTTCTTCTCCTAAAGGTCATTCACATAAACCAAATATGTCTCACAACCTTGTCGAATACCCCTAATCAACTTTATAGCAAAAATAGGAGAAAACCCTGAATTACACTTGCCTATTAGATGATGTTCCTTCCCTTCTATTTTCAAAGAAGGATCCCACTTTCACAATCAATCACGACACTGTTATGAACTAACCAGTCCATTCCAAAGATTACATCACATTCTCTCATTTCAATTACATGGAATGTACCCAAAAACTTATGTTCTCCTAACATAAAATCAAGATTCTCAGTACATCCTTGAGTATAGTGTATCCTACCATTAGCCATCTGTACAGGCCTTTTGGTCTACATCTCGATATGCAATAGTAAAGCCTCTACCAACTTAAGTGAAGGAAACAAATTTTTATTACGCGAATCAATCAAGAAACTATCCTTATGTGAGGATATGTCACCCATAATCCTAATCACCGATGCCCTTGAATGAGAAGAGGTTGTCATGCATTGAAGTCTAGGGTTAGAACACTTACCTTGATCATCCACTTCCTCAATTGTTATGTTTTATTCTTGTAGATGAGCTACCTTCACCTACATAGAATGGTTGATGGCCTTGTTTGGACCTTGTCCACATCGAAAGCAACGT
>MU260266.1:110000-182500 GCA_020310875.1 Ceratopteris richardii
ACCTGGGCAGATCTTCGTGCAACAAAACAAAACTAACTCCTCAAATGTTAAGGCGTTTGGATTGCCTTTCATGATCAATCGAAGAGTAGAAGCAAAACTATGATATGAATCTGGAATATCATTAAGAACAGTATGCACAAGTGAACTATCTGGCAAGACTTCATGAGTAAAAATTGATTGTTCCTTCAAATCTTTGATCTTTGTAAAACAATAGTCCATGGAATCTTCTTCATTCATGTGCTCACTCTCTAATTGTTTTCAAAGATAAGCAGCATGAGCCTCACTGTTCTTGCCTGGTATAAGGTTCTAAGTGTATCCCAACATCCTTTGCTGACTTGCAAGAGGGAATGTGAGAGATAATAGCATGTTTGAAAGACAAGGCTATCAATGCATGTGCCTGAACAGCTTTGCCATCTAAACAAAGTTTCTCTACAATAGGTGCAGCAAGAATCGCAACATGAATAGAAATATGAAGATCATCATCTTCAATGCCATCTACATCACCTTCAATAACTATATTCACAAGTGTAGAAGGGTGCTTTTCAATACCCTACACAATATTCCAGAACCCTTTTTCTACTAATACATGATGAATCATATATGCCCATAATGGGTAGTTAGTACCATCCAACTTATCCTCAACAACCAACATACAAAATACATCATTGCTTTCAACCATAGCCATTAACTAAATATCTTGATGCAAAAAAATGGTTGTATCTAAAAAGTTGAACAAAACCAACCTATCAAGCTCTACTAAACTTTCACTAGTCTTTGAGATGCTTGTATTAGCAAACCAAAACTTGTATATATGTTCGGCACAAAAGGATAAAATTTCTTGCACGTGTTCAGATAGTGTGTTTGGAGGCAAAACGCGTTCATATCAAAATTTTGATGCCACAAAGCAAAGCTATTTTGAACTCCTTATCGTGGTGAGTATGCTCACCAATTTTTATACAATTATGAGACTGTGTCTAACAGGCTTAAGTGATTCAACCATGACATCTCTCAATTTTGATTGGGGCTTAAGTGAGGGATAAAAAAGGAAGTCAGGATCAATAAGATTTGAGCATCACATTTTAAGATTAAGAATCTAACAAGAAGAAAGTGCAAAATCCAAATTTTTCACCCATAGACCAAAATTTTCCCAAAGATTATTAAAGGACTCCTTGCTTTTGGAAGGTTCTATATCTTAACAAGAAGTGTGAAGAGAAGATGGATAGTATACAGAGATGATTTGGTCTTGAAAAATCCTACTGTAGGCCAACCTTGATAACTTTAGAGAACCTTAATATACTCCCTAAGCTTCCAATGTATGCATTAAATACTCTATAGTATTTGAAAACATCATGTCAAAAACTCTATCTCAAAATAGATGACATGAGTACAAAGCACCTTGAGAAAACCTTCTATTTATGGAAGAAGGCACTCAGTGTTTTAGTTAGAGCTCACAGCCTAGTAGCAATTGACCCAAGACCTTTGCACAAATCAAGTGTTAAGCAATTTATATCAAGTTATTTTTTAAATTTAGGATGACTACACTCAAAGCAATGTGCATAAGAAGTCAGCAGGGTTATCTTGATGTTTCACGAAGAAGATGATACATAGACCCACTACTTAAATTTACTCATAACTCAAGATCGATGCATCCAATGGTTATGAAACTTTGTATACATGCTTATTATATTTGCAACCTAGTGTTCCAATTGATGGGCTGGAGTATGAGTACTTACACAGAAAGAAATGACTCAAAGAACTTGATGGAGTTGCTCATTGTATTATAATAGTGAACAAAGATTGAACTACCAATGAGAATGAAGTATAAAATGTATTGCTAATGGACATATAATACAAAGAGAGTGTGAATAAATCTATAGCTTTGAGGTAGGACTAAGCTCACTCAAGTTGACTGTGATTATCAACTTTAATCTGATCTCATACCCGCGACTCAAAGTCATAGTGTATATATACACTTTTTGACTTGATAACTGTTAGAGATTCCATGTAAAAGTGAACCAATACTTTTAGGGGATGTTTTGAATTTTTAATTGAAAATAAGTTGTGTCTTTTGCTTTCAATAAGTTCACAAGATATTCTCTATTCTTCACTTTTACATGCGATCAAGAAAAATCTAGTTTTAACCTTATGAAATCCATTAGCATATGTTATAATGTGTGTACATTTACATCTCATGAATTCAGAGAAACCGAGTTGCATTTATCAACCTCGTAGGCTTTCTTCATGCACCAACAACTCCCTCTCAAGCCTAGGATGCTTGAGTCTTTAGTCCTTCAATACTTCTTTAAGTCCAATCATAACTTTGAACCTATTTAACTTTGCTCCATCCAATGCTTTGATCATCATATCTGCACATGATTTTTGAGTGAATACGTATGAGAGTTTGATTTCCTTTCTTGTGATTTTATCCCTAACATAGTGATAGTGAACCTCTATGTGTTTTGTCCTAGCATGATACATTGGATTTGCTACAAGATGAAGTGAGCTTATGTTATCTCCAAAAATGTAAGGAGTAGAAGACTTGAGACCTGAATCTGAGTAAAAGGTCTTGATCCACATGGCTTCCTAAGTTGCATTGGCTATTCCACTATATTTAGATTCTATTGATGAAAGAGAAACTATGTGTTGCTTCTCGGATGACCAAAATAAGTTTTTTACCTTCAAGAGTAAGATAATCTGAAGTACTTCTCCTGTCATCTTTAAAACCTGCTCAATATGCATCAGAGAATACTTTATGTCTATATCAAATGTATATGGATGATATAGACCTTCATTTATGTTTCTCTTCAAATACTTGATTATTCTCTTAGCTTCATCCATGTGTGCTTTCTTAGGAGTATGCATAAATTGGCTTAGAAAACTCACACTAAAGAAAATTTCTACTCTAGACAATGTGGCATGGTTCAAAATACCCACTAAGATTTAATAGCTTGTTATGTCTTCAATTGGATCTCCTTCATGAGCACTTAGCTTCAAGTTCGTCTCTGTGGGTGTACTTGAAACCTTAGCATTCTCCATCTTGAACATGGCTAGCATATCCTTGATGTATTTCATTTGAGTGAGATACATGCCCTTTTCTATATGCACAACTTCCAACCCTAGGAGGTATGTGAGTTTCCCTAGATCACTAATCTTGAATTCCTCCTTCATCTATAGTTTGATTGTCCTAATACCTTCGGCATCATTACATGTGAGTATTATATCATCTACATATACACAAAGGTTTATGACTTCTCCATGATTCCTTTAGATGAAGAGTGAAGGATCTACTTTCCTAACCATGAAACCCTTATCCTACAAAAAGGGGACTAGTCTATGATTCCAAGCTCTCGAAGCTTGTTTTATACCACATAGGTCTTTCTGTAACCTACACACATGTTCAAGAAAATGTGAATCTTCAATCCTAGGAGGTTGACCCATATCCAATGCATTATTCACATCCATTTGATAGATCTTCCAATTCTTGGTAGCTACAATGCTAATAAGCAGTCTGATTGTTCGCATTTATTTTGTCTTTTTTGAGGTTATTTTATGTGCTACTTAATTTTCCCAAGTTCTTCATCCATCTCTCAAGCATTTTAGATACTTCTATTTTATTTGAAAGATTAGAAAAAGAAGGTGGACTCAAACAGTTTTAACCATACATAGCCCCAAATGGAGTCATTTTTATAGATGCATGCCATGCACTATTATATGCACACTCAACTAAGGGCAAGTATCCACTCTAATTATCTTGCTTTTCATTCACATACATACACAACATATCTTCAAGCACCTAGTTAACCCTCTCAATTTCCCCATCATTCTATGGATGGAAATTTTTATGCATACAAAGTTGAGTCCCAATTGATTCAAATCTTGTTTTCTTGAAGTTTGACCTGAACCTAGAGTCTCCATCAAAAATTATTTTTTTTAGGCATTCCTTGCAGTCAAAAAATATCTTTTACAAATAGTTTTGCAACATTCAAGGTAGTATCAGTCTTTTCATAGGAAAGAAATGTGTTATCTTTCTACGTTGATCAACTACCAAAAATATAGTCTCGTGTTTACTTTTGGTTGTATTAAGTCCATAAAGATAGACTCCCTCTTCTGATTTGGAACATCCAAAGGTTGTAGTATTCCAAGCATTCTTTTAAAATCAGATTTTACCTATTGGCACTTTAAACATTCATTAACATATTTTCTAATATGCCTATTCATGCATGGCCAAAAGTAAGAAGATTTTGTTTCAGTATAGGTCCTTTAATAACTTGGATGTGTAGAAAAAGGTGCATTAGACAATCATGTAATATTTGAACTTTCAATGGGGATTCGAAAGATATGCATAATTGGTTAACAATATAAAGATCCATTTTGCAAATGAAATTTTTCTTGATACATTGATCCCCTTTTTGCATGCAAAAAATTCAAAATAGGTACACAAAAAGAACCATGTTTCAATTCTTCTTGAATTTGATTGAGAAAATCATAACCTAGTATAGAAAGAAAATTACGTAAATGATTCCAACTCAATGCATTGGTGACCTTATTTTCCTTACCAACCAAATACTTATTGTCAAATTCATACTCACTTAATAATTCAATCCAATGCTTTTGCTTATTGTTAAGCAATGGTTGTGTGAAAATGTATTTTGGAGTCTGATGATATGTTTTCAATTCAAAAGTAACCCCTAACAATAGATGTCTTGAATGCTTAAGTGTGTGTACAATAGCAAGCATTTGTAGATCATGAATCGGATAATTAAGTTCATGTTTTCTTTTTTTTTTGGATTCATAGTATTTTCAAACGAAAATTTTCAATGATTCAAATTATTTTCAATAGATACCAATCCACACAAATCCTACATTCTTTTTACTCAACTCTATGAAGGGATTAGCTATCTTAGAGAAATCCTTAATATGTGCTCTCTCATATTGCTTTAACCCTCAAAATTTCTAACATTCCTTATAGTTTTAGGAATTGGCCAATAAACTATTTTTTTCACTTTGTCATGGTCTATATGAATTCCCTCTTTAGATATGGCTCTTCCTAGATACATAAGTTTCCATAGTATTTGCTCTTCTTTCCATACAATTTTTATTCTTCTTTCCATATATTTACTCTTCGTTCCATACATTTACTCTTATTTCCATACAATTTTTTTTCTCCAAGTATTTGCAAAGTTTCCGTGAGATGTACAGTATGCTCACCATCATCTTTAGAGTATAAAAATATATCACTAAGAAATACTATGATAAATTCTACATAATCATGAAAAATATTATTCATCAATCACATGAATGTGGCAGGAGCACTTATTAATCCAAAGGGTAAAACTGTAAACTCGCAGTGGCAATTAACTACTCGGAGGGGCATTGGGATCACGTAGAAAGTGTTGTTGTTTTGAATCAAGCTTGGCCATCATAGATACCTACAAAAGTTGGGCTCGTGCTATTATTATTTCTGAGGGATCTATGCAGTAACATTACAGAGATTGGACAATATCAACAAAAAACAAAAAGAGAAGCTACTGGAATGGAGCACCATAGCAATTTTCCTTCAAGTTCTCCACCACCGATGAGATCTTTGTTGCCCGAGCAAGTGATCTGGAGCTTGTCATCACTTTAAAGGATAAAAAAGAGTAGTGTGTGTCCTACTTGGGTGGGTGTTACTTCTGTGTGGTGTGTCATCTCCCTAGGTCATAGGTGTCATGATACCTCCACTAGAGGTATCACCAACACCTCCTTGGGTTGAGTGTCACAACACCTCCAAGGGGTGGCTACTAGTATCGTATCGGCTTGAAGTTCGATGACCATCAGTATCATATCGGCTAAATTGTGTCAGGTGTTTCGTGTTTCGTTTTTTATGTAAGGGTAGGAGGGAGTGTATCATTTTGAGGGTAGGCAAGAGTGATGTCTTGTGTGCAAAAATTTTGTATTGTGAGCAAAAGTCTTTTGGTTTCATTTTGTGAGGGGAAGTTCTTTGGTATTGTGTTGTGAGCATGAGTGCTTTGGCATCGTATCATGAGCTTCTTCACTAAAAGGGGGCTCATTGGTCTAAAGGTAAAAACATGACCAAGCCTTTGTGGCATTTTTATTTAATTAAAATAATAAATTTAGTTTGTTGGTTTTTATTTAATTAAAATAATAAATTCAATTTTTTGGTTTTCATTTCTTATTTGGTTATTTTTGTTGATTTTAAAACAAGCAAGTGAAAAAGAAAAAATCGAGAAAAAAGAAAATAAAAAGGAAAAAAGAGAAGAAGAAAAGAGAGAAAAAAGAGAAAGAGAAGAGTGGCTCTTCTCAAGAAAGGCTCTTAGCATGGTGATCGTGCATGGTTCATAGGGACACGGATCTCTTAAAACTATGGTGAAGGATTCTTTTTAGAGGACTCTTAAAGGGGATCTTGGGTGGTGGCAAAGAAGATTTTTTTAACATGTATGTTTTCATCATCCTTCAAAGATGGCTTTTGCAATCATTGTTGCTCAGTGTTAGGTTTTTGTGTTCTCTTTGTCTACTTCATGGCAAGGAATTCCCCCTCGGTGGTAAGTAATGTGAGTCTGCCAATGGAGGACAAGACTTCCGGTGTGTCTTTGGAGCTTTTTGGTGTCAAGCCTCCATTCATCTCCTTTCAAAGGGATAATATTGTGGCAAAGTAGGAAGAGCTAAAAAGAACATGTCTCATCAGTCAATTGTTTGGTCCTAAGCCCCCGTTGGAGTCCTTTGATCATTGGTTCTGTAAGGAATGATTCCCACACGGCTTGACTGGGAGAAAGTGTCAATTCTTGCTAGTGAATCATGTGCTCTTGGTGTTCAAAAATGAGGATATGGTCTTTCAAGCTTTGTAGATTGGCACTTGAAAGGTATGGAGGACTATCTTGTGCCTATTTAAATGGTTTCTTGATTTTGTTCCTAATCAATCTAAACCATTGCGCTATTTGCTTTGGATCGAGCCCCTAAACTTGCCCTTTTTCCTTTGTGGATTCATAAGGGAAATTATTTCGCTCATCGATCGGCCCCTGGCCTCGAGAGAAGATGTCTCGGGCCTCATATATGAAGGTGTGAAATACTCATTCAACACTAGATTGCACCCATGGATTTGTGTCGAAGCAAATCTGAACAAAGATCTCCCCTCTAAAATCTCCATAGACATTGGAGAAGAGAAAATGGTTGAGTAGGATTTTATATACAAGAACTTGCCAAATGCTTTCTTTCATTGTGGAATGCAGGGCCATAGAATAAAAGAATGTATGTTGAGACAAAAATCCAATAAGAACAAGCAAAAACCAGAAAAAGATAATGTAGCAGGGATCAAAGTTGCTTTAGGGGCCCATAGTGTATCAAAAGATCATCCATTGGAGGCTGAGAAGGGGAAGGAAACATAAGTCTTGGAAAGGAACCCTGACAGCTTCATGAAAGTAAGACAAAGAAGGAGAAGAAGCCCTAAATGAATTATTGAGAAGATCCCCTCTTGCATGGCTCCAAAAACAAACATCTTTTGCAACTTGGAAAAGGAGATCAATGACTTGGATTACCCAAGGGGGATGAATCACAAAGACTATCACAGTCTTAGATGGCACAATGGCAATAGCCTTGATAAAATTCTGAGATTTCAGAAGAATGTAGACTTTCATGTCACGCCTAATAGGAAGTGGTGTCTGGATTGGTTTATCTTGAAGTTGGATTTTAAGTTCCAATCCCTCTGGCACCCACTCATCGAGATAAAAAAAGTCAGTGCTTATGTGGCGAATCCTCCAACGAGGAATGTGGTCCAATGTAAAAACTATCAAAATATGTGGGGTCCCTTCATGGTGCAAAGGATGCCTACATGGCAATGAGGGCTTGGCACACCTCTTCCTTCCATGCCCCAAGTCAAGATCGATGTAGGAGGCCCTTGAGAGAATCATGCTGCTATAGGGACAAATCAATTGGAAGCAGGCATTGTTGGGTGAAGCGATAGGATGTTCCTTAGCCTTGTGGAATGCTATAAGAGGTGAGACCCTCTAGAAGATCTAGAAAGAGAGGTGTGCTCCCAAGTTTGGAAGCCCTTCTAAAGAATGTTCTATCAATAAATCTCTTTTCCTTTTATGCAAAAGAATTTCCCATTGTAAGAAGCCCCCACCTTTTAGACGTCATAGAGTGTTTTTCCTTGAGAGCAAGAAGATCAAAAGCAAGTGGGTCCCACATGAGGGGCACGAGAGGGTTATCAACCATCTTTGTAAAGTTCTCTAGTAATGTATAAGCAACCCCTACTTTGTGGGATCCGGGGGGTCCCATGGATACTAGGCCCGTTCACTTCTATAGTTGTTATTTCTATTAATTAAAGCTTGGGAGAGTAGGCTATTGTTGAACTTCCTTTTGATAAAAAAAAACTTGTAATATCCATAACATGTTTGAAAATTTGTTTTTGGTATGTCATTTGGTTTGATCCTATTTGGTGATATTTAGATCTTAAGTCAATTCTAGAGAATACAATCAAACCACTCAATTGACTCAATAATTCATCTATATGAGGGAGTGGATACTTACTTTTAATTGTTCTTTTGTTCAACCCCCTATAGTCAATGCACAATCTATAAGAGTCATCTTTCTTCTTTTGAAATAAAATGTGTCCCCCAAGGTGAAACACTTGGTCTTATTAAGCCTTTCTTCAAAAGATCATCTAATTGAATCTTGAGCTCCTTTAATTCATCTATGTTAAATCTATAGGTTTCTCTAGAATATGGTTCACTCCTTGGGTATAGGTTGATGGCATCCTCAATCTTCCTAGGTGGAGGTATACTAGGTAGGTCGTCTAGAAATACATCTGCATATTCTTTCAAAAAAATTTCTATATATTTCAGAAGCTTTTCCTCATTGTTTTCCCCATGCAAATTATTCACATACACTACAAATTTCTTGCAACCCTCATCCTCTAACTATCCACATGGCGAAGATGAGAATAAGCTTAGGATAATGAACATTGCCTAGGATGTGGATAGATTCACCATCTAACCTTAAAGTGATTATTCTTCATTCACAATCAATTGTTGTCTTTGTTCACAATCAATTATTGTAGAATTTTGAATTAACCAAGCCATGCCTATAATTGCATCACATTGTTTCATTTCAATCATATGAAAAATCCCAGAAAGACAACTATCAAAAGTAAACGCAAGGTTTTCCAATGTATTCCTTTGTATAGTGTAGTCATCCATTGACCATCTCCAAAGGTCTTGATATCTACATATTTAAGGGTATCACTAAAGTTTGTACCAATTTGAAAGATACCAAACAATGCATACTACCTGAATCGATCATAAATCTAACTTTGTGCATAGAAATCACATCCAAAATCGTAATTAGAGAAGTCCTTAAGAAAGAACTAGTCACCGTGGAACATAAAGTAGAGGTAAGTGACTTAACTCCATCATCTGCTTTTTCAATCATTGTACCTTCCTCGATGATGTTTATTGACTTTGCTTGTGTAGGCCAAAAGATTTCCTTGTTTGGGCATTCATATGCCCGATGTCCTTGTTCACCACAACAAAAACACAAGCTGGGTCTTTTTGCATGCTCAATAAAATCAAGGTCCTATTGCCAATGAATGGGTTCATGCCTCTCTTGGGTATCCACTTGAGAAAAATTCTTACCCTGATTATTAAAAGATAAAGTCCTCTTTGAGTTTTTCGTACTTATTGTATCGTCTCTGTGGCTTATGTCCCATCACAATGAATCTGGTTCTATTTGCATTCTGCATATTGAACTTCTCCATCTTCTCAAAATTATCGGCCATTGCAACAACGTCGAGAAAGTCAACACATTTAGATCCTTTCACTTGATATTGGAGTTCCTCACGAAGCCCTTCAATAAAATTAATCTTAAGAGCATCCTTGCTAACCTCCAATGCATATTTGTTAAGAAGTAGAAAATTCTCCTTATACTCATCTATAGACAAGCTATGTTTATCGCCCTCGTATTGTCAAAAATTATAGAACTCCATCTTCTTCTCCATATGGTAGTGTGGAGAATAGTAATGTTTTTCTGCTTGCTCCTTGAATTTATTCCATAGAACCAGACCAGAAAGCATCCGCGTCTACATATAGGACTTCCACCATAGGTTTGCAATGCCACACAGGTACATGATCCCAGCCTTTGCCTTAGAATCCTCACTGAACTGTGGAAGATCAAATAAATCCTCTAGTTGTTCCATCCATGCCTCCAAATCTTCACCACTCTTCTTCTCACCATCAAAATCGTTCAATTTTTCCTTCTTGAAGACAATTGAGGGCAAACTCACCTGCCTCCATATCTTTGTAATTGTATTTCTATCTTGCTCTAGGTATATTAGATGTTCTTGTACCTTCATCTACTTCATCATTTAGATCCACAAAGAAATTTGTGGTGCCTTCAAGTTGCTTTCTGCCTCATTATGTATGTAATTCTCCAAGAAGCTTCCGATTAAGCTCTTCTTGCTCACATATCTTTTGTGTCAAACCGTCCATGGTTTTTGAGGATCAATTGTGGTCTGATACCACTTGTAGCCTTCCACAATCACAAGCTATCCCTAATCAAAGCTTGCAATCACTCAAGAACACTTGAAGAGAGAAAAAATCTTGCACACGATAAGAGAAGATTTGATGCAGCAGAGTAGATAAGATGTGATCAAGAGAAAGAGATGATTTGGTATTATAGATTTGAATCAATTGAATACAATAGCTTCTCCAAAATAGGTTCCTGACAAATCCTTGGCCTCCCAACCACCATTGAGCTATCACAATCTCATTCACACTCACACTTTCAATCGTGCTCTCACCCTCAATCATAATCACAAGGTAATTCTCTGATTTTCAACCTCTTCTTGCATGATGTAGTGATCTCCCCGAAACAAAGTTGATCGTCCCCTCAAGGAAGTGTGTGTATTTGTCGAATTTAGCAAAATTCTGACCTCTTCATGTTTCATGCAAAACTTTTGTAAAAAACATGGGTTCTAGTGATCAAGCTCTCTTTTGCAACACATATTGAAAGTAGAAGAAAAAAGAAATGAAAATATTTATCTATTGACATCCACAATATGCATGAGAACGTGTAAGCACCAAAATCATGGATTCGAATAATAATAGAGAATCCTTTTTTTTTTTTTTTTGGAAAAATTGACACTTTTTTGGGCCCTATAACTCAAAAATAGTGCAGAGTTCCAAGATGCGTGTGAGAGGCAAAAATATTCAGCTCTTCAATTTGGACAATAATGTTAGAGATGCCCAAGTTAGCCTCCAAATATCAGTTTTGAGCCTTGCAAGTTTAGAAATTCTAGAGAGAGAATAAAATCAAGGCATAATCTTATAATGAACAGATTCTAGAGCCCTAAACGAAATACTCATAATTCAGAAAATTTTCAGAGAGAGACTTTTATTCTCCTATGTGTGCTCTACCTTTCTCTCATACAACATTATTCTTGATCTTTCATCTTCATGTTCAATTTTCAACCCAAAAACATGATAGTTTAGAGAGAGAATATAAAAACTTTCATCCCTAAATTTTGTCTATATGCATCAAATGACATAATTATTCATTCTAAACATTACCCACACAATGTATAACGAAAAGTTCAAAATGAATCATTTCACTATTGAAAGGCTTATCACAAGACACCCTCCTTACGTATGAGGCCATTATGTGTGCACAATCCCTAGATTTTCTTTCATTCAATGAAAAAGTAAAAGAATACATAAGTTGCCTACGTGGAGTCTTTTGGTAGATGATTCTCTAACAATAGTTTGTATTTGTGGTCTTATTTTAAAAGATGTGAAAAAAACTACTAAGTTGTTATTAGAATATGCATACTTTGTAACTTATAGAGATTGTTTTTGGAATTTCAAAGACTTAGGTCACCAAATATTTTCATAAATATGTATATTATCTTAAAGTACTATATATATTTATTACGTATAACCATAGCATTTTCAATATGGGTGTGACTCGGGACAACTAATGGTACTTACCATACTTTTTGATTGCCGGTTACTCTACTTCCGATAGCATTAACGTTTACAAAAATTTTGTGCTTCTTTAAACATTTTTTTCTACTTAAATAGATTTATCAAGGAATCTGTGATGCCGAGGGGGAAGCAACGAAGCTCTAATAATTAGCTGTGGAGGTTTTAGAGTTTTAGACTTAAAATTGGATCGTTTTTACGTATCTAACTAAGATTCTTTTCTTAATGTATTATGAATAGTTCTCAAACAATTTTGATTACAAGCTGAATTCGGACCAATGAATCAATAACTACAAAAAGTATTTCGCTAGGTGCAAAAACCTATTGAAGACGATAACACTAAAGGTATCTTTGTTACTTATGTATGCTATGCACTGTGTGCTTATTTGGACATGATTTTAAATAATAAAAACCCAAAAACTTACTATCTATGATGATTTTAAAGGTACTCCCCATGATTTGAATTAAAATAAAACGATGAAAAATTTCTTCTTAAATATTTAAACGATTTAGTCCTTCTTTCACTCTTGATATATTTAGGTAGTGATGTGTATAAACACACTAGGACCGTTGGGGCACTTTTATTCCTTTTTAGGAGGTTTTTTCCCAGCTTGTATATATGCCTATTGCCTTAACAGGTCACTTATCTTTGTGCATTCTAGTGATAATACATTTAGTATTGTGTGTTGTGCTCCAAGCTTCTTCTTCTTCCTTGTGTTGTTTGTGTGCCTCCATAGACCTCGAACTCCAACAATTGGTATCAAAGCAGGTCGTCGCTTCATCTAGGGCATTGTCGACACCCCTCCAGTCGTAGTCTCAAGATCACACAAAATTCGGTGAGCATACTCAAGCTGATTAAGAGATCAAAACAGCTTTGTTGTCTAGTGCCAAAATCACAATTTGAGCTCGTTTCGGCCTCCAATTGCACTATCCCAGTGCTTCTGCATGCTATTTTGTCTTTTTGTGCCAAAGGTATATACAGGTTTCAGTTCGCCAGTATAAGCGTCTCGAATTCTTCTACAACTTTAGCAGAACTCGTCAGGGTAGTTCTGTTCAACTTTTTCAGATACAGTTATTTTTATGCATCAAGGTATTTTAGTCAGTGGCCATTGCTGAAAGCGGTGATGTATTTTGTATGTTGGCTGTTGAGGATAAGTTACGTCCTATTACACTTGCAAATACAAGTACTGATGCTGATGCAGATGGCGTTGAAGATGATGATATTCTTCATGTTCCTATTCGTGTTGCAGTTTCTGCTAGACCTACTGTAGAGCAAATTTGTTGGGATGGGAGAGATGATCAGGCATATGCATTAATAGCCTTATTTGTCAAACATTCCATTATTCCTCACATTCGCTCTTGCAAAACAACTAAGGATGCTTGAGATACAATTACCACATTGTACCAGGCTAGGAATGAGGCTCGTGTTGCTTACCTCCGAAAAAAGTTGGAGAGTGAGCATATGACTGAAGATGATTCTATGGATAATTTTCTAACAAAGATCAAAGATTTGAAGGAACAGTTAATTTATGCTGATAAAGTCCTTCCTCATAGTTTACTTGTGCAAACTTTTCTAAATGATCTTCCCCACTCATATCAAATTTTTGCCTCTATTCTTCATTTGATGATGAAAGGTAATCCAAATGCCTTAACATTTGAAGAGTTAGTTTTTGTTCTACTGCAAGAAGATCAGTCTAGGCCGAATAGGTCTATTATGCATATTGCAGATCAAGCTTTCCTGGCTAGTCAGAAGGGCAAATGTAAATGGAGCTCATCTACTAGTAAGCAAAAATCTGCAAATGTTGCATATTCGAAAAAGGAAGACAAAGATGAGAAGAAATCAGAAAAGTAGAAATTGTTTTGCAAATATTGTAAAGCAAATGATCATGTCATTAAGAGCTATACAAAACTGGCTGCTAAAGAGGTTAAGAAGAAAGAGGCTAGAATGGTTGTTGCAGAGGCCTCTACACCAAAAATAAAGTCTGCTAATCTAGTGCAGAAAAGAATGGGCGTTTACTACTGTTTGCAGTTTTGATCCATCTTCTTGTGAATAGTGTATGTATGCAAGACTCGGATCTTTGGTACTTTGATAGTGGGGCAACCAAACATATTACCTCACAGCGTAGTTTCTTCACTTCACTTGATCTTACCCCTACAGGGAATACTGTCAGATGCACCAACAACTCCTCTTATCTTGCCATGGGAGTTGGTAAGATCATTCTGACTACTGTTGATGGCAGTTCTTTCACATTGTCAGATGCTCTATTTGTAACAGGGATCAAGAAAAATGTGTCATCAGTTTCTACGTTAGCCAAGATTGGCTTGGTTGTGAAATTTATTGATAACAGATGTACAGTTCATGATCTTTCAAATGGCGACATGCTTATAGCTTCTGGCATTTTATGTCATGGGTCGTATAAGCTCATAGACTATGAAAGAGCTGTGAATGATTCAGCATGTGCAGTACATGATTCTCAGGCTATGTTAGATGCAAAGCTTTGGCATGCACGCTATGATCATCTGAATTTTGCTAGTTTGCTATGCCTACAGAAATCTGAAATGGTGTCCTCTTTGCCAAAACTTGAGGCACCCGAAAAACATGTCTATGAAGGCTGTATTTTGGGCAAAATGCAGCGTTCCTCCTTTTCAAAAGATGGTTCAGTTCGAGCTACTTAGAAATTGTAGTTTGTTCACAGTGATGTTTGTGGTCCTATGCAGACACCCTCTTTTGGAAATTATCTTTACTTTGTGAGTTTCATTGATGATTTTTCCAGGCATGCATGGGTATATCCATTGAAAGCAAAGTTCAAAGTATTTATGTGCTTCAAACAGTTTTTGGTTTTGGTTGAAAGTCTGTTAGCATGTAAAATGGGTACCCTCCATTTTGATCGAGGAGGAAAATATATGTCGTTTAACTTTAATGCATTTCTGACTGAACGTGGGATAAAACATGTGTACAATGTCGTATACACCTCAACAAAATGGAGTTGCTGAACGAAAGAATAGGTCACTCATGGAGATAGCAAGGTGTATGGTCAAGTCAGGCTACCACATAGTTTCTGGCTTGAGGTTGTCATGTGTGCAGCATATGTACTTAACAAGTGTCCCACTAAAGCATTGTAGTTTATCACTCCATATGAAGCTTGGCATGGTCGTAAGATTGCTCATCTACTTGTTTTTGGTTGTCTGACATATGCATTAGTGCCTAAACAACATTGGATATAAAGTAGTAAAATGTATTTTTATCGGGTACAGTTCTGAAAGCAAAGGCTATCCTCTATATCATCCACAGACTAAACACATTTTGGTTAGCTGTGATGTTTTCGTGGAAGATGTTATTCAGCCTTTACTTTCATGTATGAGGGAGACATCTGTTAGCTCTAAAGACATGTATGATACTTTGCTGCCTCTTTTTGTAGGTGGACAATCTAGTGTTGTTCCTAATGAGGCAACTTCTCAACCTTTGTAGGTTTCATGTGATGATGCAGATCATTCCATTTTTTATGCAAATTTACATGATGCACTTGTTGATGAGAGAACTGATATTGAGGAGGCAAAAACTATGCCAAAATGGCTGGTGCAGACTTTGCATGACAGCAATTTAGATTAACCTCTGTCATATCGTACTCGTTCAGGCTCTCATAGTGCCTCTTTTGCATCAGATTGCTATGCTATGGCTTCCTCTAGTCTCTCTTAAGAGAATGAGCGTGTTTCGTTTGACGAAGCACAAAATTCTGAAAATTGGATGGTTGTTATGCCATCTATGATGAGGAATGGTACTTGCCTTTATGTGACTTGCCTCTTGGCAAGAAGACCATTGGCACTAAGTGAGTACACAAGTTGAAGCGTAAGCTTGATTGAACATTTGACAAGTATAAGGCTAGGCTTGTTGCAAAGGGTTATGCACAGGAAAGAGGCATTGATTTTGATGAGACCTTTGCACCCACATGTCGAATGACTATTGTTCATAGCATATCTGCACGTGCAGCTCATCATGGTTGGAATGTACATCGGTTGGACATTAAAACAACATTTCTAAATGGTGACTTGCATGAAGAACTGTATGTTTTTCAGCCATGTGGCTTTGTGCAGAAAGAACATGAAAACCAAGTATGCAGGTTGAAAAAGGCTTTACATGGTTTGAAACAAGCACCATGTGATTGGTATGAAAAGATACATGCATATCTGATTGCACATGGTTCTGAGAACAGTCCAACTAAAAGCACCTTATATGTTAAGCATGCTAATGATGTGCTTTTGATCATTGTTATGTATGTTGATGACATGTTGCTCACTAGCCCTTTTGAGAAGCATATTGTTGATTTTAAGACTGATTTGCATGCCTCATTTGAGATGTCTGATTTGGGCATTTGGATCATTATTTGGGCATTCACTTTATGCAAGTTGATGGTGAAATGGCTTTGTATCAAATGAAATATATTGACACATTATTGCAACGTTTTGTAAGCCTATTACCACTCCTATGGAGACAGGTTTACGATTGAGTCTTCATGATGTTTGGAGATGCATTTGATGTTGTTCTCTATCAGCAGGTTGTTGGATACTTGATTTACTTATGCATTACTCGGCTAGATATTCAGTTTGTTGTCTCATAGATGAGCAGGTTTATGCATTGCCTAGGTGTCAAGCATTGGCGGGCGGTTAAACGCATCTTTCATTACTTGAGTGGTACCCAGTTACTTGATTGTTTTATCTCAAGGGAAGATAACTACCGCCAAATTTGCATGCTTTCTCTAATAGTGATTGGGTTGGTTGCTATGACACTCGTGTGTCCACTAATGGCTTGCTTCATGCTTGGTAGCTCATGTATATCTTGGTTGAGCAAGAAGCAACCTACCGTGGCCACTTCCAGTTGTAAGGCTGAGTAAGGAAGCTTTCACAATGACTGTTGAGTGTGTGTGGCTCAAACGCTTTATGACTTATTTGGGTCTTGGTCAACCTTCTGTCACCACCATCTTCACTGCCGGTTAGAGCACATTGGCAGTTGCGAGGAACCATGTGTTCCATGCTCACACTAAGCACACTGAGGTGCATTATCATTATGTCATACCTTTTCATTGCATACCTTTTCACAAAGGCTCTCCCTAGAGAGAAGTTTGAAGCTTTCCACAAAGCTTTGGGCTTACTTTTGTGAATTGATTTCACATAACTTAACACTTTCTTATACATGAGTGCGAACTACTTGTTCACCGCATCACTCCGAGGGGGCATTTGTTGATATATTTAGGTAGTGATGTGTGTGAACACATTAGGACCACCGGGGCACTTTTTTCCCTTTTTAGGAGGTTTTTTCCCAAGCTTGTATATATGCCTATTGGCCTAAAGGGTCACTTATCTTTGTACATTCTAGTGGTAATACACTCAATATTGTCTGTTGTGCTCCAAGCTTTTTCTTCTTCCTTGTGTTGTTCGTGTGCTTCCGTAGACCTCGAACCTCAACATTCATATATCTAGGTTTTAATATGTAAGCTTTCATAGCTATAATTTATTGCAAGTCATGATTGCATGCGAAAGCCTTGTGTGGCTGGTATGTGAAGGAACGTAGGCAAGACAACAACACTCCAGAAATAACTATGAATCGGTAATAGAAGACACAATCCAGTAAAGAAATTGCCCCCCTTTTTTGTAGTCAACCTTGTGTATAGTTATGTTTCGGAAGTTCAGAAGGCTATCTATAACTCAAATAGTGGTCAAATGGTCATTGATCGAGCTATTCGCATTATACCAAGTCATGATAACTATCACACAAGTACACACAGGATAAAACATGCTGCAAGCGACATTGTTGAGGTCGTCTAAGAATATCAATGCACATGTACAAAATAATAAAATAATAGGTAGGCATTGATGCAGTAACATGCCTTGCATCAGCTTATCACTCGTAAGCTTCAGCCTTCATCAGAGCTCGGGTACAAGTTATGATGCAGTCACACGTGAGTGAAATTCGAACAAAAAGCTCACCTCTGCAATATTCACCACATCATTAACCCTACTCACATCATTGGGAGACTATTGTTGCAAACGTTTGGTGTTATGAGTTGAAAAACAATCCAGTATTAGAGCTTCTCATTTTCTTCATACACTTTTACAAAGTCGTAATTTATTAATCTGGACAAACGATTCCCGATATATCATAAGAGATCGGCAAAATTTACTTCAACACCCTAGACTAAAAAAACGTAATGGAAACTCTTACGTAAAATCTCTATACATCATAGAGAACAGTGAACAAAGAACCTCATGCAGACAAACTGACAAAGAACAAGAGCTCAAAAAGTCGCCCTGCTGTAACTTATATTAATTTTTTTTAGAGTACAATGAATTTGAAAAAACACACACATCCAACCTCCTAAGGTAGAGGCACCCATCTTGGGGAACTCTGAGACATCCAGCACCGGGCGGGACTTGAACCCTGGCCATCTGCCTGGGAGTACAAGGCACATCAGCTAAACCACGCCCGCTGGATGTAACTTATATTATTGTAAAGAAAACAAGTTCCAAAATGGTCTACTCCCATGCATGCATCAGAGAAACAGAACGCAACTCATGAGCTCGAAAAAGTCACCATGCAGAAAACCTCTTTTAACCAATACATGACCTTTAAACCGGGGGGGGGGGGGGGGGGGGGGGTGGTGTGTGTAAACGAAACCATGATTGACATTAATTGTGGAGAAACAAAGGAAATATTCTTTAACACTTTCAATAACTTATATACATGACATCCAAGGTTCATCCTCAAATGAACCACCTAAAGTTTCCAGAAAATGTACAACTTCATGTCAAAGCCTTCTCGTGAAGCTTTTTCCATCTTTCCGTGATGGCGTTGAAATGTAATCTGAAGCAGGGAACAGTTCATGAGCGTTGTACCACAATGAGAAATATATAAAAGCACCTTGCCCTAATGATAATTATACCTAACTAGTGGATTCTCCATACTCCACGAAGATTTATATTTCATACATAACTTCTCCCAAAAGAGGAAGGATAGCAGCTGCACGAGTATCTGGCATATAAAAACTGCAAACGAGATGAATTCGAAAAATTAGCGGAAACAAAACCATCGTACTGATTATTAAACTTACTATAAAAAAGAATAACATAGAAGATTGCTGCCAGCACCTTTTGTCAAATTATATTCCTGGGTATTTCATAATATTTCATATCCGATTCAATTCAAACATGGATAAAACGAGGGAAAAGCAACAATCAACGAAATGGATAAAACGAGGGAAAACGAGGGAAAAGCAACAATCAACGAAATGGACGAAATGATCCCGGATGCAAGACTCATTCATAACAGATAAAAATGCAAGAAGATAAGGTTGCAGGACTATTGTGCTTCATCAAAGCAGTATTTTATATCAAGTAGAAGACAGCATGTGGTGACAAAGTCGAATAAACAGAATATTTCATGAAATTAGCAGGAGAAATTAACAAGGTGGTCAATTTCCGGTTAAAGAATTCCAACGCCCAAAAACTTCATTATTTGAAAATCATCAGTTTTAGCTATTCAAAAACTAACCATGTCCATAAATAAAGGAAGCGAGAAAAGGTTCCTAAGGAGCTGACTTACTCTACAACGAAGCAATTTTCACCACGGAAACAGACAGAATGATGGTAATCTCCGTTATACACGGAGTGACTGCTACAGAAAACTTACATACGAAACAACAAAAAAGAAAGGAAAAAAACAAGCAAATTGATGATGCCATGAGCACATTCCATACGAAGTAACCAAATTTAAGCTGAAGAAGCCCGGAGGCTGTCCATAAAGAGCTGAGAAGCTGCACTTACTTGGCCATACAGGGAGGATAGAACTGCGGACCTTCATCCATGCCTTCACAGACAACTTCTCCAGCCTCTGTTCGATAGCAAACGATTCCCTTGGTATCGTCTGCAAAAACCTTTGTTGCTGCATCATCTTCATCAGACTGTAGACACACAAGAGCGAATAAGACACACAAGGGAAAAGTCTGCCAATTATGTTTCTGAAATTGTTCAACGATGCACACGGAACAGTCATACTTTGAGGGATCGTTTATCCACACCACATGATTGAGGGGACTCCAGATGAACGGCCCTTATTCTGTGGGAATAAGTGGGCCGGGAGCTCGAGACTGTCATCGTTTTCTGGATATTCCGTTTGCACGTGAGTTGAAGGGAGTTCGCATTCAGCAGAAGATTGCATGTTGCGGATGTAGCCATCGGAGAATAACTGTAGGTAGACAATTTGTTGTTATGAACTTCTGAATCACCCAACGAAGAAGGGGGTCAGAAAAAACAACCGAAATCGGTGAAGGCCATTAAATACACAAGACAGAACTAAATCAACCACAAATCGTTCGTAGGATATACTGAAGCTAAGTACAAGAACAATGTTTGCACAAAGGGCCTGCTCCCTCCCTCAGGGTCGATCTGATGGGAAAGGGATACATTGAAAACGAACTTTCAACGAGAAACGCGAGGCTCTAACAGACGAGAGCATAAAATGGCTCATCGTATGCGATTTCTGTGTACGTACATAGAGAGAGAGAGATAGAGAGACGCGTGACAGGGAGCCAAGAAACTAGAGCCACGACAGGGCACGCATAGTAGAACTCCAACAGCAGCAGGCCGAGGAACAGCAAAGCACGTAATCTGAATTACCTGCAAGTCCAACACGAGAAGAAGCCAGATCTGAGCCCGAATGGAGCAGTGAGATGCTTTAAAAAGGAACGCCCAACTCCAAATTCCCCTGTTGCGCTTTATTAATTCACATTTGGGCGGACAATCTACAAGAGCTGACATCGACATGGATGGATTGGGTTTCGTTTGGGGTCGGAAGGAACTCGGCAGGCAGGCTGTCATCCTCCAAATAAATCTTTGAACAATAATTTATTAACAAACTTAGTTGGGCGATCGAGACCAACGAATTTTAAAACATTTGAGATGTCTAAAAGAGGAGCGTGGAACTTCTTTGTACGAAACTTGGAAACACCATCACGCACGCAATCTTCTTCGTTATGTATATACACCACCCTAACTCACTCCATCATTTTCAAAATCCGATTTTTTATTACTCGCATCTTCATTAAGGAGGAGCGTGGTCTAACTCGAACAGATTCACAAGGGCGGTGTTCTACCATCAACACACAAGGGAAGAAAAATGGAACATAATATAATCAGCTATAACTCTTTCTTTGAATTTTTGCCATTGATTTCGAGAAATGATGGATTGAAAAGAAAAACAAATACATGATGGATAGACCACGCTTTGGGTTACTTGCAAATTCTTCTTCTAGATCTTCTAGAGTGCTTCTCGCTTAATCGCATCCAATTGCTTTCACAAGCAGAGCTTGCTCTAGTTAACTTGATTATACAATAAAAGGAGCTTGCTAAGGCATTATCAAATTGGAATGCTACCAAGACAAGAGAAGAAAAGATGTCTCAAATCTTCTCTACCACTCATGCAGTCTACCACTCATGCAGTGCTTGCACCAAGAAGAGGCACTACAAATTTTACTCATTTTAACATTGTTCCTTATCCCCTTATGTAAAATCTATCACATTAACACAAGTTTCTTATTCATGATAAGCGAGTGTCACAAATCTTTGAACTTGAATTCCGATCTAAACCATGTCCAACTCACACACCGCTCCTTGCTAAGGGATGAAAGTCCAAGTTACTTTTGATTCTCGAGATATCCTTCCTCATGTGTCTAAGTAACAGGATCAAAGATTGTAAGAAGTCTTCCCCATTTAAACACCATAGGATGTTCACCATTTTTTACTTTTTTTTTGTTTATAGTCTAAAACTTATTTTACAAAAAAAAAAACATTTTTTTTAAAGTGTTAGAAATCTTCATTTGTAATTCTCCCTATTTTTTTTGTAATTCTCCCTAAAAATCAATTTCCTTTGCAATTCTCCCTTTATAATTTAAAGCTTGTTTTACGAAAAAGAAGAAAGAAAAGCTGTGGAGTGTTTGTTAAAGATCATACAAGGGGATTCGGAAATGAAAGAGACTTTGGAGAATAGAGGAGACGATGGATTTGTGACGTAACCTACGCGTTCGTGCACGTCATGTGTGATCCATATGACACGACGACCAAAAAGAAAAAGCTGCAGCGAGCGATCACCTACTAACATAAGATGTGGTGCCTAAAATAACATGCGTCAGCCCCCTCTCTCAACAAAGGGATAACATTTTCTAGTTTAAAAAAGAGCAAACTTTGTGCCATGTTCTCTTTCAAAGGTTCCACAAATTGTCGCTATTTCTCACAATAATTCTTTTACAAAAATATGATCAATTTGCAAATGCAATATAATGTACGCACTTTTCAAATGATCGTTAAAACAATAATAATTAAAAAGTTTTATAAGTATCTTAACAAACACTGAAATGTAAAAGAAAACCATTCTCAATCCACATTCAAAAGAAAAACAAGCATGTAAAAGAAGAAAACTACAAATAAGAAAAGTGCAAAAGAATCGGCCAGTCTCAAACGAAAATGATAAATACTTCTTCAAAGCAAAGACAATTAATTAAGCTTTAAAATCATAGGATTATCCGCTATTTATTTTATTACACTACAACATATCAAGGGCATACAGACGTTCTGCATATCGACAGTCATGCGTCGACGTCGGTATGACCGTCGAAAAACTTTGGAAAACCGAATAAGCAATAAATACGTCGATATATCTGCGTCAGTATAAGCGTCAGTAAATTATTAGAAACTACCGATGCTCATACCGATGTCGTGTTTTAACCGGACCCGAGAGCAAAAATTCAACATTCATTGCTTTTTGAAACTAGATCTGCTACTGTCGACTTTGAACCACGAGCAAAATTATTAGAAACTACCGATGCTCATACCGATGTCGTGTTTTAACCGGACCCGAGAGCAAAAATTCAACATTCATTGCTTTTTGAAACTAGATCTGTTACTGTCGACTTTGCGCAACGAGCAACACATCTCTCTCTCTCTCTCTCTCTCTCTCTCTCTCTCTCTCTCTCTCTCTCTCTCTCTCTCTCTCTCTCTCTCTCTCTCTCTCTCTCTCTCTCTCTCTCTCTCTCTCTCTCTCTCTCTCTCTCTCTCTCTCTCTCTCTCTCTCTCTCTCTCTCTCTCTCTCTATAAGCACACCTCTATTTTTCTAGATCTGAAGTTTTGGTAAGTATACCGCACATACTGTAGCACTCTTTTTTCTTTCTTTATGTTTTTCCTTTTCTAATATCTTCTCTCTTTATTTTTGCAAGAGATTTTGGAATCAAATCTTTGGAAATTCGACGAAGGACAACTTTAAGTGGATTTTGACGACAACGATTCAAATAATTACATCGATGTAAGTGTTCGTTTTGTTTTCGATTGACATAGAAAGAGAGAGAGAGATCTCTAGAGAACATAGTTGATTATGAGTATGCAGCAAAATAAGGTGGTTGTATAGCATGCATGTTTTTTTTTTTGTTTATGTCATGCATTTTTTTTTTGTTTATGTCTTGAGTGCCTTATTTATTCATGGTAAAAGTGCCTTATTTGCGTATGGCATGGGTGCATTATGCTAAGTTTTTTTGAGCTCTCTAGTGTAGGGAAATGCTTCCAAAATTTTTTTGTTTCATGGTATGCTTCCAATTTTTTTCTGCTTCATGATGTTATATATGGCATGCATAGTTATATGCATAGATACATACTTACTTACGTACATGCAAGGATGATTTTTTTTTTGCAAGAATGTGTTTTTGTAGGTGATCGTATGGCTTACATGTTTTTTTGTTTTTGGCTTAAGTTCCTTGTTTATTCATCGCATGAGTGCCTTAGTTATTCATGGCGTTAGTGCCTTATTTGCTTGAGTGCCTTATTTGCATGAGTGCCTTAGTTATTCATGGCTTGAGTGCCTTATGCTAGTTTTTCTTGAGCTCCCTAGTCTAGGGGAAATGCCACCATTTTTTTCTTTTGTTGCATGTCATCATATATGGCATGTATAGTTACATATATACATACCTACATACATACATCCATACATACATCCACACATGCATACATATTACACATACCTTACGTACTTACTTACCTACTTACTTACATACATATAAACATTACATGCATACATTATAGCATGCATACATATATATCTACGTACGTAAATACATATACATACATACATACTTACATACGTACGTACGTATGTACATTCATACATATAGTTGGAGATAGAGACTCAAAGAAGCTATTTTTTGGATTTCAAAATAGAGAGAAGATGGACACGGTTGTGTCAAAGAGAAGCTAAGGTGAAATATGGAGATGAAAAAGAAAAGGATTTGATGAGTTGGGACCCTAATTTTCCCAAAATTCTTTTAAATTTAGCCGAATAAATGTAAAAAAATTATTCCGTAGATATATATGTAGAGGCCATTTCTTGTAAAATCCTCCATTTTTGTTTAAGGCAAGGGGTCCTTGAGCTTGTCGATTGATCTCCTAATCTTTAAGTATTTTATAGGATTTCATACACTCAAATCAAACACCAAATAAGGGTTTATGAGCTACTTTCATCTAGGGTGGACATTAGAGTGTGACGAGAGTCACTTTTTAAAATTCAACTATAAAAGTGAAGTTACCCTCGTTCCTAACTATTTTTCTTGTTGTTCTTATTCATTCTCTCTTCTAATTTCTAATCAAGTGTGATTTTCTTGGTGCTTTTGTGTCTAGTAGTCCATGAGTGAGGCTTACTTGCATGTGTGTACATATGTTAGAGACTCCCTTGTGTGTGTGTGCATAAATCCTAGCATAGTAAAGGTCTTCATACCACCATCTCATCTCTCCAATCAACATTTTGTGGACGAGGGTCCATTTCTTGACAACGATTGGTATGTGTGTCATGCGAGCAAGTCTACACCAAAGACTTTGGCACAATTGTTGGGGATATATCTTATCACGCTCGGAGGATGGAATCGTGCAAAGTAGGAGCTCTTGAGTCTTATTTTCTTGTTTGGGGACACATTTCCATCCCTTTTATTCCATTTTCATTAGACTAGCTAAGTAGATAAGTAAAAATAGCATTTTTTTTACATTTTTAGAGTTAGGATCCATATCATCTTCTCCAAGAAATTTGGGAAAAATCAAGTTTAGGGGGTGTTTGCGACCTTCAATGTCCCTATTCCTGGGGTAGAGACGTTGTTGCTTGTCATTTACTTGTTTTGAGTGAGCTTGAGGGCTTGAAGTAAAGAAGAATATAAGGGAAAGCATACGGTACAATTTTCTTGTGAAAATAAGGGGGAAAACCAATTTTTGCAAAAAACGACATTCCTAGAGAAGGAAGTCGTTAGTTGCAACACTAAAGTTTTGAATTGATTTGACGACACAAGTGATGTAGGCTTAACCGTAGTGCATTCTTTCACCTTGAAAAAAGTGGGGAAAAGCCTTATGTTGCAAATTCTAATGTCCCTGGACTACTCGGCTGATTACAGAGAAGTCGAAAGTTGCATAACTTGTCATTTGACTTATATAAAGGCTTGTTATGAAGGCGTTTAGCTTAAGAATGCTCTAGGACAAAACGACGCACAAGAAAAAGTAAAAAAGCAGGTTCTTGCAAAAAATTCTATAAGACACAACGAGGCACCAAAAAAATGAAAAATCAAGCTCTTGCAAAAATTGACATACCTGTTTCGCAAAGAGATCATTGGATCCAAATCAATTTTTTTAAGGAGAAAAAAAGTGGGAAATCAAGTATTAAGTGTTGTATACAAAGATCAAAGTGATTAGGGTCCAAGTCAAGTGGAACTGAAGACTTTGCAAAAAATGACCCCTAACATAGGGTTTCCCAGAGACTTCATTGTTTTCAAATTCAGCCTAAAATCAAGAAAAAAGAGTCTACGGCCTCATCAAGACATGAAGGAATGCTATTCCACTTCAAGTGAGCACAAAGACCAACTAAAATGCCTAGTTGCAAAAACCAACTTCTAGGGATATCCCTTTCTGTAAGTAGGGTTTTTATTGAATTTATGGACACCATCTTGAGTAAGAAGAGTTAGGGCATCTATTGTGGGGCTACCCAAGAGATTTTACACAAAATTCCCAAAAAATAAAATGTACTTAAGCAGTTTCACCAATTGACTAAGGTTTAAAACATTGTTTTATGGTACCGAGTTTATTTTGACACACAACTAGGAACCAAGAAAGGCTATATTGTAGGGATATCCCTTTAAAATTAAAAACAAATTGGGGCCAAAAAGGTTTCATTAGAGACCTTAAAACATCCAAAAATGTCCCAAAAAAATTCATGTTGAAGGAAGGCCTTGAGAGCCTGTTGTCCCTAAATTTTGATCCCCAAGAGCTTGATTTGACATAAAGCTTTTGTCCAAAGTCCATTTTTTGAGCTCCTAAGCTCGTTGCAAATGTTGTTTCGAACTCCACATGTTATTAGCTTTTTTTCTTTTTATCTCATTTCTTTTTTCATGCAACCTTCACATGCATGCTTTTCAATGGACTCACGTGTTGGAAAACCAAAACCATGTCATTCTTTTGCAAGTAAAGTAAACTATTGAAATTCAAGCGACTAAAACAAGGTGCCAAAGCTCCATTTCAGCCATGGAGGAAGTATGAGCAACCAAGGCATTTGGCACATCCCTCTTGTATGTATCCAAGTGATATAAGCCATTGCATAATGTACCCAACATCACGATAATATCACCATTGCTGAAATCATGAACCATACACATATCATCAACAAAGTGTAGATGAAATCTAGCTTTGGCAATCAAAAGAACATAAATTAATTTCTTCTGGATATCGCGTACATACAATGCATTTTTCAAGAGAACCACACCTCCGTTTGCAGCAGTAAGCTCAATTTCTCCTACTCCAATGATAGCTTAAGAGGCATTGTTTGCACACATCATATGTTATCCTTTGGGTGCATCTTTCAAAGATGGCAAAAATCTTTTGCATGAAGTTATGTGCTTTGAAGCAATAAGAACCAAATTAAATTAGCCTCACTCACAACCATACACTTAGAATGCAATGATGCATCATAATGACATGCAACAACACATGCCAAAAAATATTGAGCCATGTTAGCTTCATCGTTCTCTGCATTTGAAGAATTGTCAACAATAGACATGCCAGATTCTTTCTTCTTTCCATTGCACTTAGAGAGGTTTCTACACTTATCAATATTATGACTAGCCTTCTGGCAATATTTTCATCTCTTCTTCTTTTACAAATCAACATTATCAGAGGAATGAGTGGAAAAGGAAGGTTGAGGCTTTGGTTTTGATAAACTATACTTTCTTTTCCCTTTTTGTGAGATAGAAAGTTTTTGCATTCCCTCAATCAAACGAGTCCTATTCACTCTAGATTTCTCTTCTTGCAAAAGAAAAGACACAACCTCATCAAATTCATACATATTTGGATTCCTTTTTGCAAGCAGACGGATTTTAGTGGAAAAGCTTTGAAAAGATTCTGGTAATGCTTCCAACAATGTAGAGATAAGTGATGCATCTGGAATAATCTCATCTATGTTTGCCAATTGCTCTTTCAAGTCCTTGACGCATGTCACATAAACATGCACAAAATCATTTTTAGC
Organism: Ceratopteris richardii; assembly: GCA_020310875.1. Lineage (NCBI taxonomy): Eukaryota > Viridiplantae > Streptophyta > Polypodiopsida > Polypodiales > Pteridaceae > Ceratopteris > Ceratopteris richardii. The sequence continues at coordinate 137,553 of MU260266.1, forward strand.
CATACATACATCCTCGAGTTGCTTCCTCAAGTATGCAACAACACACAAAGTGTTACCATTAGTGTCCATGTGAAAGGTCAAATGGCCACTGGACACTTTTGTATATGCTCTTTAATCAAACATATATTGGCTTGGTCAGTCATAGAGTGTAAGTTCGATCGCATTTGTAAAACCTAAGAAATCTGTGTTCGTGCTCCATTTGTACTGTGTTTTTCTACATATTATGTAGTTTCTGTGCAGAGTACTACATGCAGTGCTTCGAGCTCGATTTTTAACTCCGAGGATATCCTTCTGGAGCTCTTGAGAAGTAGAGCACACTGTGGTGCGTTGCCATTGAAATACTTCATTGATATCAAAGCATTTTGATGCAAAATCTTTGTTCCTTTTGTGCAGGCAAAGCGAGCACCCACCCAAGGCTTTCTCCAAGGCAGTGGCTAAGGCAACGACCAAGGCATAGGCCTTGGCATACCTTGTCATCCGATTCACTGAAGTCACCGTTCGCGCCATTCGTTGTGCATGAGGGAGGGACCTCAACGATCAAGGAAGATGGAGGTTCGTGGTACTTCTCGGGAGGTCACCCATCCTAGTACTGTTCCCCCCGGAGATCACTTAACTGTGGCAATCTCTTGCTGCTAAGATAAACTCTTGTGGTGCTTGAAGAAGGGAAAGACTAAGGTTCACATTATTTTCAACAAGTTTTGGGCCCTCAAAGCTTCATTCTTTGCTTTCAAAGCCTATTTTTTATGCATTTTTTGGGGTGATTTTTTGAGCCATTTTGGAGTACTTTCGTGCATAGTTCTCTTCACAGAGATCCAAGAATATCAAGAAGAGTGTTCATTGTACTTCTTCAACAACAAATGTTCACCTTTTGGGGTTGTGTTTTCAACCACACTAGTTAATCTACAGGTTTTTAAAAGATTTTAGGTGTGGTGGGGGGAGGCACTGGAAGTCTATGTAGGTTTTTGAGCCTAAAGAATAGAGTTGATAGACGCTTGCATGTGTTGTTGGCTAGTGTTTGGGTAGTGAATTTAGCCTTTCAATGCCATTTTATTGCATATATTGAGCACATACACACTATGTACGCTTCTATGGATACTGCTTATGTACATCCATGTGGTCGTTGATATAGCAATTACCTTTTTGCATAAAACCTTTTACATTTGATAAAGAGGGTCATGGTGAGGTTTTCTTAACTAGGAGACCCCAAATGTTGGGGTCTCTTCGATAATGCAGGTGGAAGACTTACCCAACCTCGCCATAGGAGATGTATGATAGTTGTTCATAGGTGCTTGATAAGCCTAGTTGGCTTCTTCTGGGTAACTGATTATATGTAGTAGAGTTAGTGATTGACTATGTAGGTAAACATGTCAGTACATGCAATTTTTATGAGATTTTGAAACTATCCATATGCTCATTTTGCAGAGGATACTCTGGTAAATTTTTTCCAAATTTTTTGGTTTTGTCAACTATACAATGGTCAATATACTCTATTAGCAATAGTGCACCTAGTGGTAAACTGGTCTATGATGACATATGTGGAGCACTCTTGGTTGAGGAGATTCATAGAAACTCTATGATTGGCTATTATCAGAATCTTAATTCACATGCACACAGAGGTTATGAATGTTGAAAACACATAGAGAAATAGATATGCAAGGAGACACAACAGGACGCAGTATTGGGTGCAATCTGCCCCATGCATTCTGCTTTGATAGTCCACAAAGTGCATGTATTTATAGGATTTTTTCATTATGTCAAAAATAGCAGTTACATGAGAGTGGCTTTGAAAAGAATGCATGAAAGTAAAAGTTGGTCTCTTTTGTGGAGAGCCCTTGCTTTTATTAATAGAGATCGTGGTCTACATCGATTCTTATCCTAACCACTACTTTTACTAATTGTTTCAAAAAATAGAACCCTCTAAGTGGTTTTATTTACAAACTATATAAAATATAAATCCGATTATTGATGTCCATCCTTTCGTGCCTTTTACGCCCTTATGAACCTTCAGTTGCTATATCGAAAACACCAAAACACATTTAAAAATTAATAAATTAACACTCCAACAATTCCTTGCTCAACACATTCCATGATTCGTAACATGCTCCTCAATTGAAAAAGAAACTGACCTCAGTTGATAAAATAAAACTAAACATGGATGGCCAATCACATGTTCCATCACTAAACGACAATAAGCACGTTCCATGTAAAAACACATGCATGGAAATGTTCATGGAGGACTTACATTAATGTGTATGTGTGTGATATGTAGAAATTAAGTGATCATAATGGGGTGTTAATTATGTTTAATGTATCCATTGACATTCGCCAATAGAATGATTTTTGTACTTAACTAAATATCAATGATACTATGTACCTGTGCGTGTAGTAGTGACATCATGATCACTTATTTTCTCAAGAACTAATATTTCATATTGTTCTTCAATTAAAGGAGGGTCATCAAGAATTGAAGTGAGTGGTAAAGTTCCTTTAAATGGTTTAAGTAAACTAATATGAAAAGAAGTATGTATATTCCAATGAGATGGTATATCTAATCTGAATGAATTATCATTAATTTTTTGTATAATGCAAAACGATCCATAATAGCAGGTTGCAAGTTTAATTTTAGGATGCTGCAAAATATTTTTTAGACGTCTTTTAATGATACGCAACCATACAGATCAGTTTCCTTGAATTCCTTGGCTAATCATTTTGTATTGACATTGTGTATAGCGTTCTCGACTTTTCCTAATGTGCTCGTGAAGATCATGAAGTATAGAAATGTGTTCTTGAGCAATAGAATTAGCCATTGAAATATCAGTTTGAGTGAGTTACATGGGAGTGGGAAGCTTTTTACCATAAACAATTGCAAAAGGTGCACGATCAGTAGTGGCGTGGGTGGTGTTATTCTAAGCGAATTGAAGCAATGGCAACTTTTCATCCCAATTAGTGGGACTATCTAATGAATAACAACACAATAAATCAAGAATAGTACTATTTGTAGCCTCACTTTGTCCATTACTTTCAGGATGAAATTTAGAGCTAAAATCTATTTTAGAACCAAAATGTTGAAATAAAGCAACCCAAAAATGATTACAAAATGTAAAACTACGATCAAATAACATTACTTTAGGAAATCCATGATGTGGGAAAATGCATTTAATGAAATTTTGCAGCCTAAGGTGTAGACAAAGTTTTTCTACAAGGAATGAAATATGCATATTTACTAAACATATCAACTATTATCCAAATCATATCGTTATGTGATGAAGTGATAGGAAGACCTGTGATAAAATCCATAGAGATTTGTTCCCATGGTTCGTTCGAAATGGGAAGTGGCATTAATAATCCAAATGGTTTACCATGATTACGTTTTACATGCTGACGTACAATGTGTTGAGAAACATAATGTGCAATATCTTTTTCCATGTGGGGCCAAAAGAAGAAATCTTTGCAAGAAAAAATGGTGTTGTATATGCCTCTATGAACCATGTAAGGTGGTTCATGCATTTCTTTGATGAAAAAATCTTTAAAATTTTGGATTATGCATAATCTATGTTGAAAATAAAGTAACCCATGATGAAATGTATAATGTTCATTAGTTAAAGGTGCACCATTGTTGAATTTATGCCATGCACATGGGCAATACACATCAGATGCTTAAGTGGAAATCATTTTTTGAAAGGAATGAATTTGGATTGCAAAAATATTATCCAAAACAGCAGAATGTGAAGGAAAACAACTAAGAGCATCAGCTATGACCTCAGATCCCATAAGATAGTGTTTCCAAATTTGCAAAGCATGCACAATTGCTAACAATTCTTTATCATATGTACAATAATTCTTTTTTGAGGTCTTAAGCTTCCTACTCTCAAATGCAATGGGGTGATCATTTTGCATTAAAACAACACCTATTCTTGAACCACTAGCATCAGTAACAATATGAAATGGTTGTGAAAAATTAGGTAACTATAAAACAGGTGCATGTGGAAGTGCATGTTTGAGTTTTTCAAAGGATTGTTGTTGGGTAACTCCCCATGCAAATTTTATTTTCTTTTTCAATAATAAGGTAAGAGGCAATGCTAAATAAGAAAAATTTCAAATTAAATTCCTATAAAAACTAGCCAACCCAAGAAAAGAATGAACATCATTGCTTGTTTGTGGTGTAGGCCATTCTACTATAACTTTAATCTTTTTTGAATCTACATGCACGCCTTCACTTGAAATAATATGTCTTAGATATTCTAGCTTATGTTGAAAGAAGTAACTCTTTTTCAGGATTAGTGTAAAGTGTGTTCTCTCGTAGCAAATGCAAAACTGTTTTAAGATGCTTCTCATGCTCACTATCATTCTTACTATAAACAAGTATATCATCGAAGAATACAAGAACAAAATCTTGGTAATCAAGAAAAATGTTGTTCATCATTCGTGCAAATGTAGCAGGAGCATTAGTAAGTCCAAAGGGCATTACCATAAACTCATAATGGCCGGTTTGAGTTCTAAATGCGGTCTTAAGAATACCACTTTGCATCACATGAATTTGATGGTAACCGGATCTAAGATCAATTTTACTAAAGACATGAGATCCTCATAATTTACCTAAGAGATAATCAACTCGAGGAATAAGGTATCTATTCTTTATTGTGATATTTTTAAGGGCTCTATAATCAATGCACATTCAATAAGTTTGATTCTTCTTCTCTACTAAGAGAACTAGTGCTCCAAATGGGGAAGAACTAGGCCTTATAAGTCCTTTGTGGAGTAATTCTTTCACTTGGTTTTATATTTCCTTTTGGTGTAGTGGGTCATGCCTATAAGGTGCTTTATGAGGTGGAGAACTACCAAGAATTAAGTATATGCTATGGTCAAAGGATCCTCAAGATGGTTGTAGTTCAGAGGGATACTCAAACATAAAACAATCTTTATAAGTAGTCATGAAAGGTTTTATGTGCATTGGGAAGTTTATGAGTATAATCATTTATCACATTGACAAAAACAATGCATGAATTGTATCCTTTCCTAAATGCACATATTACTTTAGTATGACTAATCAATGGAAATGGTTGGAAATCATGCTGTATAGACAAAGTAATGATTTGACCTTTAAATTCCAAGCTAAAGGTATTTTTATGGTAGTCGATGTGTGGGTTATAATGATGACAAAAAGACATACCGAGTATAACATCATAAGATTGCAAAGGTGCAATTAAAAATGTTCGTGCATCTACATATGGGCCTATGCTAATCGTAACATCTTGCACTTCTCGTGTTACATTATAACGACTACCTTGAAATGCAGCTTTTCACTTTCTACAAGAAAGGATTTGAGTTCTTGTACTATTAAATGTGAAATGAAATCATGTGAACTACCATCGTCATGTAAAATATTAACCTGTTTGTTATTGGTAGTACTCTGCATGCAAAATAAAGAATGAATAGAGATATTGTTACCCAAGGTTCTCAAGTCCTTCTCCAATGCTTCCTTTGTACAAATAGGAGGAATTTCTTCATTATGGGCCTCCATGTTATGCAATTAAGCTGTAGCTGGTTTCATGTGAAGAGGTCGCGATAGGCACTTCATTTTTGTATGTCCAAGTTTACCAGAGCTCCAGTGGGTGATACATGCTTCTGTTGGGCATCCACTATTGTACCACAGCTCCAGTGGGTGATACATGCACTGTTGGGCATCCACTGTTGTAGTTTGCAAGGTAGGTGGTTTGGTAGATTGGAGAGATGAAGCAATAGGTGCAATTGAGTACGATTGCGGAGGACAAGGAAAACTAGAGTAAGATGGGGCATTAAAATTATGGTTCATAGGAAAATTTGGTTTAACAAAAAGTGGTCGTTGACGTAGTTGTTGTACATGGATTGAATTGGTTATGGATTGAAATTCCTTCATTGCATCATAGGAAAAAGAGATAGCCTCATTGAGCATTGTAGGTCATAGGGTGTAAGCTTGGATTGGATTCCCATCTCCAAACCATCTTCATATTTTCACTGCAAGATATCTTCCAGTACATCTTTGAGCATTCGAACTAATTAAAAATTTTGCCAGAATCATTCACTAAAGGTAGTGACAGTGTCGCCTTCTTCCATGTAAAGGTTGTCCATGCACGTCGAACATGTAAATGATATTGAGGAGGAAGAAAAGTATCCTTCACTTTATCTTGGAAAGCTTTCCAAATTGTTGGATGATGTGTACTGTGACACAAGACATTCCTCTAGAGGTGAGCTTTTCCTACTAAATAGTTAGTGGCAAATTTGACCTTTTCACTTTTAGCATATGTTTCATCAGAATAGAAATTGTCAAATTGTGATAGCCATGAAAGAACTAAAGGGTCATCCTTACGGCCATCAAACTATAGAAATTGGTTTTTAACACCATAATGTGTGCCATCAGATTGGGTAGAGACAATAGCTTTTACCACCCTCACAAGGCTATCTTCATCAGATTGCATCTTCTGAAGTACTTCATCGCATTGTCGGATCTCATTCTGAGCACCTCGAAGTTCGTGCTGCAGGAGCTCAAGCTATTGCTCGAGTGGTACCTTGGGTAGAGGTGACTCATCAAATCCTCCATGGTGTTCGTAGGGTCCATGGGTACGTAGAGAACAAAACCCTCTTGCTAGATATGGAAAAACAATTTTGAGATTGCTTGAATTAAAATGTAAAAGGAAGGGTTGTTCTTGGGAATTGAAAAAATAAGAAAGAGATGCAAGTTATGTTAAATATAAGAAAAGAGAACTAGAGTGACAACACAAAGAGATAGTGTAGTGGTAAAACACTTGCCTTGTGAAAGTGAGGTTTTGGGTTCAAATCCTCCCTCCTTGGTGAATATAAAACTCCTTATTGCCACTCATAAATTAAAAGGGGTTCGTACGTAGCCAACGTTCGCCAATGGAGCCATGGGTGCCAGGGAAGCCAAAGATGCCAAAGTTATGCCTAAGTTCTATACCTTAGTTGATGCCTTGGAGTAAGTCGAAGGAGTAAATGTAGGTCTAAATGTAGGTTTAGGTTCAGCAACAGAAACAGAAACCAAAACTGAAACTGAAACTGAAACGAAGATAGGGAGATGGATTGGGATTGGAATCGGGATCGGGATTGGGAGCAAAATCGGAATTGGAATCGAAATTGGAAGCAAACAACAAAACAGAGGTCAAACACCAAAACAAATGGAAAAATACCCATTTGTAGTGACACACATAGAGCTCTGATACCACTCTTATCAGAATCTTAATTCACTTGCACACAAAGGTTATGAATGCTGAAAACACACAGAGAAATAGATATGCAAGGAGACAAGATAAAACGAAGTATTGGGTGCAATCTCCCCCCATGCACTCTGTTTTGAGAGTCCACACAGTGCATGTATTTTTAGAATTTTTTCATTATGTCCAAAATAACGGTTACATGAGAGCAGCTTTGAAAACCATGCATGAAAGTAAAAGTTGGTCTCTTTTGTGGAGAGCCCTTGTTTTTTTATTAATAGAGATCGCAGTCTACAGTGATTCTTATCCTAACCACTACTTTTACTAATTATTTCCAAAAATAGAACCCTCTACCTGGATTTATTTACAAACTATATAAAATATAAATTTGATTATTGATGTCCATTCTTTCATGCCTTTCATGCCCTCACGAACCTTCAGTTGCTATATCAAAAACACCAAAACACATTAATACATTAATAAATTAACACTCCAACAGTTCCTTGTTTAACACATTCCATAATTCATAACATTTGCACTCAGAGTGGAGATGCATATAATGTTCGTGATTCTTAGCAAGGAAAGACTCAGCAATGTGGAAGGAGCAAGAACAAGGAAAATAATGGTCAGCAGAATAAGAGTGGAAGTAAATCAAGGAAGAGAGATATCGAATGACATTATTGTCATAAGAAAGAACAGAGGAAGAAAGATTGTTATGCATTAAAGAATTCTAATGGTAAAGGACATAATGTTGATGGGCATGTTAAACAGCTACCTGCACCATCTACTTTGACTGTGAAGATTGAAGAAATTAATGCTATTTTTGATGATGCTGATGTGTTGACACTTGATAGCACTATGCCAACTGAGGCTCTTATGGCTGATTCTCTTTCCCACACGTGGTTGTTAGATTTTGGTGCTTCTTTTCATGTGACATCACACAAATAATGGTTCTCTAATTATGCAACAAATTCTCTTGGTACCATGAGACTTGGTGAGTTTTACAAGTGTGACGTGGGGATTGGAGATGTGGTTGTGCAGTTCATTGATGGTTCAAAATTTACTATGCATAATGTACGCCATGTACCTCAGTTATCATGCAGTTTGATGTTAGTTGATCAACTTGATGAACTTTGGTTACAAGGTGGTCTTCTATGCTCAGTCCTTTCACATATCAAAGGGTAATATGGTTATTGCAAAACGGAGCAAAGTTGGCTCACTTTATCCCTTATTTGAATCACAGAAAGAACACTTGTTAGTTGTTACTGAACAGCGTATGACTTGCATTTGGCGTGGCTATTTGGGCCATATATCACGTAGTGGAATGGAAAATCGTTCCCGTTTTGGCTACTTAACTATGTTATCTTTCTCAAGTTTTTCATTTTGTGAGCATTTTTAGTATGGAAGGCAAACTAGGAATGTGAACAAGATGCAAATTGACTCTTCAATTCAGACTTTAGATCTTGTACATACAGATGTGTGTGGTCCTATGCCCATAAGGTCATTAGGTGGTTCTCTTTACTTTGTCACTTTCATAGATGATGCTACTAGAAAAGTTTGGGTATATCCTATCAAAGAAAAGGATGAGTTATTCCCTACTTTCAGAAAATGGCTTGCTTCAGTTGAGACTAAAAAAGGAACTAAGCTTAAGGCTTTATGTTCAAATAATGGAGGTGAGTATACCTCACATGAATTCAACCTTTTCTATCAGCCTAGAGGAATTCATAGAGAGTTTACAACTCCTTATACCCTAGTATAGAATGGTGTAGTTGAAAGGATGAATAGGACTATTTAGGATAGAGTAGTTTCTATGTTGCATCATGCAAACCTTTCACAAGGCTTTTAGGCAGAAGCAATATTGACTCCAGTTCACGTAATTAACCTTTCACCTAGTACTACCAAAAGTTTGAAAGTGGCACAAGAGTTATGGATAGGGAAGCCACCATATTCTGATCATCTTCAAGTTTTTGGGTGTGAAGCATATGTTCATATACCCAAGAATCATAGACAAAGGTTGGACCATAAGTCAAAGAAATGCATTTTTCTTGGATATGGTCGAGAAGGACAATTTGGATATTGCTTAAGGGATCTTGAAACATGATTAGTGATCAAAATTAGTGATGTCATTTTCAATGATTCTAAGATGCATAAACAGCCCATTAAGGAGGTTGAAGTGAGAAGAGTGGTGTTTGAGGATACTAGTCCTCCAATTAGCATGCATAAAAATGCTTCACATAGAGATGTTCAAGAGAATGTCCGATCATATCAGTCTACAAATGTTCCTATTCAGCAACCATTGAGATGCTCTACATGTGTCTCACATCCACCTGATAGATATGTTCCACGTTTGGATTTTGTTATGATAACATATGCTTGTGAGCCTTCTTGCTACAAAGGGGCTATGCAGACAACGGATCATGCCAAGTGGGAGCATGGCATGAAGAGTGAATTGGATTCTATTCACAAGAATGGTACTTGGGATTTAGTACCTTTGACAAAGGGCAGTAAACCTTTACCATGTAAATGGGTATAAAGGTTGAAATTCACATCACATAGTGCTTCTCCAAAGTATAATGCATGACTTGTTGCAAAGGAATTTTAAGCAACAACATGGTGTTGATTTTGAGGAAATCTTCTGTTTAGTGGTCAAGATGACTACCTTATGCATGTTGCTTAGATTCATTGCAATGGAGAACTTAGAGCTAGTCCAAATGGATGTGAAAACTACTTTCTTGCATGGAGATCTTACATATGAGTTTGATATGGAACATCCAGAGGGTTATGTAGTTCTTGGCAAAGAAAGTCTAGTTTGTAAGCTCAAGAAGAGCTTATATGGACTTAAACAATCACCTAGACAACAGTACCAAAATTTTGATTCTTTTATGAAGTCTCAAGGATATTCTCAAAGCAATGAGGATCATTGTCTCTACACAAAAAGAATGGTACCAACTACACATTGTGGGCTTATATGATGCATCATGTATTGGTTGCAAAAGGACTGTGGAATATTGTGCAGGGTGTTGAAAGACGTCCTGATACACCTGCAAATATAGGCACTGCAAATACAGGTGTTGGAGCTGATGGAGATGGTGACGAAGATGATTATATTCTACAGATTCCTGTTCATGTTGCTGTTTAAAATTGTTGCACCTACTACAGAGCAAATTTGTTGGGATGGAAAAGATGCTCAGGCACATGCATTGATAGCTTTGTCTGTCAAACGTGCTATTATTCCTCACATTCGCTCTTGTAGGACAACTAAGGATGCTTGGGATACACTTACCACATTGTACCAGGCTAGGAATGAGGCTCATGTTGATTACCTCCGGAAACAATTGGAGAGTGAGCACATGAATGAAGGTGATTCTATGGATAATTTTCTCACAAAGATCAAGGATTTGAAAGAACAATTGATTTCTGCTAATGAAGTTATCCCAGATAGCTCACTTGTGCAGACCCTTCTGAATGGTCTTCCTGACTCATATCAGAGTTTTGCTTCTACTCTTTGTTTTATGAAAGGCAATCCAAATGCCTTGTCATTTGAGGAGTTAGTCTCTATTTTGTTGCAAGAAGACCAGTCTAGGCAGAATAGGTCTATTATGCGTGTTGCAGATCAAGCTTTCTTGGCTAATCAAAAGGGCAAAGGTAAATGGAGCTCTTCTACTAGTAAGCAGAAATCTACAAATGTTGCACATTCGAAGAAGGAAGACAAAGATGAGAAGAAATTAGAAAAGCAAAAATTGTTTTGCAAATACTGTAAAGCAAATGATCATGCCATCAAGAGCTGTCCAAAACTGGCTGCTAAAGAGGCAAAGAAGAAAGAGGCTGGAATGGTTGTTGCAGAGGCTTCTACACCAAAAACAGATCCTGCTAATCTTGTGCAGGAAGAAGAATGGTGTTTTACTATTGTTTGCAGTTTTGTCCCATCTTCTCATGAACACTACATGTTTGCAGTAGACTCAGATGTTTGGTACTTTGATAGTGTGGCGACCAAACATATTACCTCGTAGCGTGGTTTCTTCTCTTTACTCAAACCTGCCCCTATAGGGAATACTGTTACGTGCACCAACAACTCCTCCTATCCTGTTATGGGAGTTGGTAAGATCATTTTGACTACTGCTGATGGTAGTTCTTTAACTTTTTTAGATGCTTTGTTTATGCCAGGGATCAAGAAATTAGCCAAGATTGGCTTGGTTGTGAAATTTGTTGATGACAGATGTACAGTTCATGATCTGTCAAATGACAATGTCATTATTGCTTCTAGCATTTTATGTTGTGGGTTGTATAAGATCATAGACTATGAAAGATCTATAAATGATTTGGCATGTGCAGTACGTGATTCTCAGGCTATGTCAGATGCAAAGCTTTGGCATGCATGCTTTGGTCATCTGAATTTAGCTAGTTTTCTATGCCTGTAGAAATCTGAAATGGTGTCCTCTTTGCCCAAACTTGAGGCACCCAAAAAACATGTTTGAGAAAGCTGTATTTTGGGCAAAATGCAGCATTCTTCCTTTCCAAAAGATGGTTCAGTTTGAGCTACTCAGAAATTGCAGCTTGTACATAGTGATGTTTGTGGTCTCATGCAGACATCTTCTTTTGGGAACTATCTTTACTTCGTGACTTTCATTTATGATTTTTCCAGGCATGCATGGGTATATCCATTGAAGGCAAAGTCCGAAGTGTTTATGTGCTTCAAACAATTTATGGTTTTGGCTGAAAATCTGTCAGCATGTAAAATGGGCACCCTCCGTTCTAATCGAGGGGGGAATATATGTCTTCTGACTTTAATGCATTTCTGGTTGAATGTGGGATAAAACATCAGTGTACAGTGCCATATACACCTCAACAAAATGGATTTGCTGAATGAAAGAACATGTCACTCATGGAGATGGCGAGGTGTATGGTCAAGAGTCAAGCTTTACCACATAGTTTCTAGCTTGAGGCTGTCATGTGTGCAACATATGTACTTAACAGGTGTCCCATTAAAGCACTGTAGTCTATCACTCCATATGAGGCTTGGCATGGTTGCAAGCCATCTGTTGCTCATCTGCATGTTTTTTATTGTCTTGCATATGCATTAGTGCCTGGACAACATCGTAGAAAATTGGATGATAAAGCAGTAAAATGTATTTTTATTGGGTACAAGTCTGAAAGTAAAGGCTATCGTCTGTATCATCCACAGGCTAAATGCATTCTGGTTAGTTGTGATATTGTTTTTGTGGAAGATGCTATTCAGCCATTGCTTTCATGTACTAAGGAGACATTTGTTAGCTCCAAAGACATGTATGATACTTTACTACCTCTTTTTATAGGTGGACAATCTAGTGCTCGTCATAATGAGGCAACTTCTCAACCTTTTCAGGTTTCATGTGATGATGCAGATCATCCCATCTCTGATGCAAATTTACGTGGTGCACTTGTTGATGAGAGAGCTAATATTCAGCAGGCAAAAACTATGCCAAAATGGCTGGTGCAAACCTTGTGTGACAACAAATTAGATGCACCTTCGTCATATTGTACTCAATGAGGCTCTCATAGTGCTCTTTTGCATTAGATTGCTTGCTATGGCTACGTCTAGTCTCTGTGATGAGAATGAGCCTATTTCATTTGAAGAAGCACAAAATTGAAAAAAATGAATGGCTGCTATGCAATTTGAATATGATGCTATAATGAAGAATGGTACCTGATCTTTATGCGGCTTGCTTCCTGGCAAGAAGGCCATTGGCACAAAGTGGGCATACAAGTGGAAGTGTAAACCTGATGGAGCAATTGACAGGTATAAGGCTAGGCTTGTTGCAAAGGGTTCATGAAAGAGGCATTGATTTTGGTGAAACCTTTGCTCCTACTTGTCAAATGACTACTATTCATAGCATATGTGCACTTGCAGCTCATCATGGTTGGAATGTACATTAGTTGTACATTAAAACAACATTTCTGAATGGTGACTTGCATGAAGGAGTGTATGTTTTTCAGCCTCGTGGCTTTGTGCAGAAAGGGCATGAAAACTAGGTGTGCAAGTTAAAGAAGGCATTATATGGTTTAAAGCAAGCACCACATGCTTGGTATGAAAAGATACATGCCTATCTGATTGCACATGGTTTTGAGAAAATTCCAACTGAAAGCACCTTATATGTTAAGCATGCTAATGATGTGCTTCTCATCATTGTGGTATATGTTGATGATATGTTGCTCATTGGTTCTCATGACATGCATATTGCTGATTTTAAGGCTGATTTGCATGCCTCATTTGAGATGTCTGATTTGGAACATTTGCATCACTATTTGAGCATTTAGTTTATGCAAGTTGATGGTGGAATGGATTTGTGTCAAACAAAATAAATTGACACATTATTGCAATGTTTTGGCCTTGAAGACTGTAAGCCTATTGCCACTCCTATGGAGAAAGGTTTACGATTGAGTGTTCATGATGTTGGAGATGCATTTGATGCTATTCTCTATTAGCAGGCTATTGGATGCTTGATTTACTTATGCATTACTCGGCTAGATATTCAATTTGCTGTCTCACAAATGAGCAGGTTTATGCGTTGCCCAGGTGTTAAGCATTGGTAGGCAATTAAGTGCATCTTTTGCTACTTGAGTGGTACCCGACTACTTAGATTGTTTTATCCCAAGGGAGGATCACTACTGCCAGATTTTCATGCTTTTTCTGACAGTGATTGGGCTGGTTGCTATGACACTCGTGTGTCCACCAGTGGCTTTTTGCTTCATGCCTGGTAGCTCATGTATATCTTGGTTGAGCAAGAAGCAGCCTATTGTGGCCACTTCCAGTTGTGAGGCTGAGTATAGGGCAGCTTTTAGAGCGACTGTTGAGTGTGTGTGGCTTAGATGCCTTATGGCTGATTTGGGTGTTGGTCAGTCTTCTGCCACCACCATCTTCATTGACAGTGAGAGTGCATTGGCAGTTGCAAGGAACCCTGTGTTCCATGCTCGCACTAAGCACATTGAGGTTCTTTATCACTATGTCACGGAGAGGTTCTCTATTGGGGAGATCAGCTTGGCATATGTGCCCACGCAGGAGAATGTTGCAGGATTTTTCACGAAGGCTCTGCCTAGGGAGAAGTTTGAAGCTTTTCGCAAAGCTTTGGACTTACTTCCTTTTGTGGATTGATTCCACATAGCTTGGCACTTCCTTATACATGAGTGCCAGCTCCTTGTTCACCGCATCACTCCCAGGGGAGATTTGTTGATATATTTAGGTAGTGATGTGTGTGAACATCTAGGACCACCTAGGCATTTTTTCCCCTCTTTAGGAGGTTTTTTCCCCCTGGCTTGTATATATGCCTATTGCCCTAACAGACTACTTATCTTTGTACATTCTAGTGGTAATACATTTAGTATTGTGTGTTGTGCTCCAAGCTTTTTCTTCTTCCTTATGCTGTTTGCGTGCTTCTGTAGATGTCTAACTCCAAAAATCTACTCCACAAAGGCCTTATAAGACCTAGTTCGTCTCCTTTTGGAGCACATGTTCTTTTAGTAGAGAAGAAGAACAAGACTTATAGATGTGCATTGTCTATAGAGCACTCAATAAGATCACAATTAAAAATAGATATCCTATTCCTAGGATAGATGATTTGCTAGATAAACTTTGTGGAGCATGTGTCTTTAGAAAAATTGATCTTAAATGTGGGTATCATCAGATACGAATGACACAAAATGACATTTACAAAACTACCTTTAGAACTCAAACTGGTCACTTTGAATTCATGGTAATGGCTTTTGGACTCACCAATGCACCTGTTACATTTGCACATATGATGAATACCATTTTTCTTGATTACCAAGATTTTGTTCTTGTTTTCTTTGATGATATACTTGTCTATAGTGAGAATGATGATAAACATGCAAATCATTTAGCAACACTCTTCAATTTGTTATGAAAAAACAAACTTTATGAAAAGAGTTATTTATTTAAAAAAGATTAGAATATTTAGGTCATATCGTTTCTAGTCATGGCGTTCATGTAGATCCAAAGAAAATTAAAATAATTGAAGAATGGCATGTATCTCAATATGTGAATGATGTATGCTCTTTTGTAGGGTTAGCTAGTTTATATAGAAAGTTTGTAAAAGGTTTTTCGTATCTAGCACTTCCACTCACATTATTATTGAAGAAAAAGTTAAAATTTGCATGGGGATTATCACAACAACAATCTTTTGAAAAACTCAAACATGCACTTTCTCATGCACTTGTTTTGCAATTACCAGGCTTTGCACAACCTTTCCATGTAGTTACAGATGCTAGTGGTTTAGGTATAAGTGTTATCTTAATGCAAAATGATCATCCCATTGCATTTGAAAGTAGGAAACTTAAACCTGCCAAAAAGAATTACAGTACATATGATAAGGAACTCTTAGTTGTTGTGCATGCTTTAAAAATTTGTAAACATTATTTTATGGATTTTGAAGTCTTAATCACAACAGACCAACATTCCATTAAGCATTTATTAGATCAACCATTGATTTCTGACAAACACATTTAATGAGCTTCATTCATACAAAATTTTCATCCTATGATTCAATATCAACGTGGCAAAGCTAATGTTGTAGCTGATGCCCTTAGTCGTTTCCCATCCCCACAAACAAGTATTGTTTCAATCAATAATATTTTTGCTGTTCATATTCATTCATTTTATGAAATGGTTCCTACTTATACATGTGATTTGTATTTTTCACAAACATGGAACACTTTCAATAATTCTACAACATTTAGTGAGGATCACTACACTTTTCATAATGGATTCTTATATTTCCAACACAATTTATGCATCACACAAGGTTTTAAAGAATTTGTTATGAAAGAGATGCATGAACCACTGTATATGGGTCATAAAGGCATACAAAGTACTATTTCTACATGTAAAGAATTTTTGTTTTGGCCAAAGATGGAAAATGATATTGCACAATATGTTTCCCATTGCATTGTGTGTCAACGTGTGAAATGACATCATGGTAAAGCATTTGGATTATTAATGCTGGACCATGGGAACAAATTTCTATGGATTTTATTATTGATCTTCCTTCACATTCATCTCATAATGATATGATTTGGACAATTGTTGATAGAGCGTATTTTAAACCTTGTAAAAAGACTCTTTTTGCACCTCAAATTGCGAATTAATTTATTAAATGTATTTCTCCACATCATGGTTTTCCAGAATTTATTTTGTCATATTGAGATGTTCGTTTTTGTAACCACTTTTGGGTTGCATTATTTCAAAATTTACGTTCTAAAATATACTTTAGCTCTACATTTCATCCTGAAAGTAATGGGCAAAGTGATGCTACGAATAGAACTATTTTAGATCTATTATGTTGTTATTCTTTAGATAATTGAAGTGATTGGGATGAGAAAATTCCTTTACTACAATTTGCATATAATAGCACAACACATACCACTACTCGACGTGCACCATATGAAATTGTTTATGGTAAAAAGCTTCCCACTCCCATGACTCTCACTCAAGTTGATATACCTATGGCTGATTCTTTTGCGTAAGATCATATTTCTACACTTCATGATGTTCATGAGCACATTAAAAAGAGTCAAGAATGTTACATGCATAATGTTTACAAGAAACGAGTAGCTAAACAGTTTAATGAAAATGGCTTCGTATGGTTATGAATAATTAAAAGAGGTTTCAAAAATATTTCATAACATCCTAAGGTTAAACTTGCAACACATTATTATGGAACTTTTTGTATTTTTCAAAAAATTAATGAGAATGCTTTTAGATTAGACATACCTTCTCATTGGAATATACATAGTTCTTTTCATATCAGTTTATTAAAATTGTTTAAAGGAACTTTACCACTCACTCCTATTTTAGATGATCCTCCTTTGTTAGAAGAGGATGCCGAAATTTTAATTCCAGAGAAAATACTTGATTATGATGTTACTACTACACGTATAGGTAGTCAATATCATATATATTTAGTTAAATATAAAAAATCACTCACTTGAAGAATCTCAATGGATTCATAAGACATCACTAACTCCACATTATGATCATTTGATTTCTGCATATCATTCACAGTCACATTAAATTCTAGTTTTCCAATTCCATGCATGTGTTTTTACATGGAACATGCTTATGATTATTCAATTATGGGACATGTGATTGGTCATCCATGTCTATTTTATTTTTATCAATTGAGGTCAGTTGCTCGTCAATTGAGAGGCATGTTATACTTTAGGGAATAATGGAATGTTATATGGATTTTAATGTCTTAAGGGTTTTAATGTGATTTGTGTTTTGATTTAGCAGGTGAAGAATCATGAGGGTGTGAACGCACGTGGAATTATTCAACTATTTAGAAGCTAGTATTTTAGTTATTTTTTGTAAAAATAATAGATCTCTTTAAAAAGAGACACTTTTGTAAAAATAGTAGATCGCTTGAAAAGCGATGATTTTGTAAATAAAGTGGATTTTTGTAAACGCATGCTTTTTAAAGTGCCACCCTCATGTATCTTCTATTCAGGACATAATGAAAAATACCCATATATACAC
Organism: Ceratopteris richardii; assembly: GCA_020310875.1. Lineage (NCBI taxonomy): Eukaryota > Viridiplantae > Streptophyta > Polypodiopsida > Polypodiales > Pteridaceae > Ceratopteris > Ceratopteris richardii. The sequence goes on from MU260266.1 coordinate 155,286, forward strand.
ATGCTGTGATAGACTCATACATCAGAGTATGTGGGGGGAGATTGTACCCAATCTCGTGTCAATTCTCTTGTCTCTTCCTATTCTCTGAGTACTTTTGTGAGATTTCATTTTTGTACTATCCTTTGCATACGTGTGTTTGTGGGATCCGATCAATAGAATAGTTAGTCATCAACAAGATTCAAGGTGGGTACCTAAAGCTCTCCTACCACAAGTCTAGAGGGCACCAACACATGGCTCAACAATCAAAGAGCAAAAAAGCTTGTGTTGACCTTCAGATTGTGCAAACACACATATGCAAAGGATAGTATAGAAAAAAGATCTCACAAAAGTACTCAGAGAATAGAAAGAAACAAGATACTTGACACTAGATTGAGTACAATCTCCCCCCACATACTCTGATGGAGAAGTCTATCAAAGCATGTGTATTCATATGTATTTTTCATTACATCCTGAATAGAAGATGCATGAGGGTGGTGCTTCGAAAATCATGCGATTTACAAAAATATGCTTTATTTACAAAATTATTGCTTTTTGAAGCAATCTACTATTTTTACAAAAAATAACTAAAATACTATCTTTTAAATATTCTTCTAAATATCTGAATAAGTCCATGCACATTCACACCCTCATGAGTCTTCACCTGCTAAATCAAAACACCAATCACATTAAAACCTTCAAGACATTAAAATCCATATAACATTCTATTATTCCATAAAATATAAAATGCCTCCCAGTTGATGAGCAACTGACCTCAGTTGGTAAGAATAAAATAGACATGGATGGCCAACCACATGTCCCATCACTGAACAATAATAAGCATGCTCAATGTAAAAGCACATGCATGGACATGGAAAACTAGAATTTAATGTGATTGCAAATGATATGCAGGGCTAAAGTCTATTTTGGGAGCTAATTTTTGAAATAATCTAACCTAAAAGTGACTACAAAAACAAGCATCTCGACCTAATAGAATAAATTTTTGGAAAACCATGATGTAGAAAAATAAATTTAATAAATAACTTACCATGATGAGGAAAAATACACTTAATAAATAACTTATCAAACTCCTTTGTATATGGGTAGGGTCCATAACCTGTTACTAAACATGTGAAAATAATGTTAGCAATATTTAAATTAAAATAGAAAAGAAAGGCTTTTGTGTTGGAAATATAAAAAAACAAATAAATAAATGAATGAAAGTGTTAGATTAAAAAATAAATAAATAGATAAATATATAAATGAATGAATGAATGAATAAATAAGTGTTTGATAAATAAATAAATAAATAAATGAATAAAGGGAAGAGAGTGTTAAATAAATAAATTAATTAATAAATAAATAAATAAATAAGGTGAAGAGAGTGTTAAAAGTTGTGTTAAATATTAATTAAAAGGAATGGGGTATCAATAAGTGAAAATAAGCTAGTGGATAAAGCTTATCTCTTGGAAGTGTGAGATTGTGGGTTCAAATCCGCTACATGCTAAATAAGGAACTAAGTAGGCTAACTAGAAAAATAAGTAAGCTAACTAGGGAAATAACTAAGCACTTATTGCCACTCATAAGTTAGAATTGGTTTGCGTGTAGCCAACGGAACCAAAGGGAACCAAAGAGAACCAAAGAGTGCCAGAGAAGCCAAAGATGCCATAGTTTTATAAGTCGAAGGAGTAACCGAATGCCAATGGAACCAAAGGGAACCAAAGAGTGCTAGAGAAGCCAAATATGCCATAGTTCTATGCCTTAGTCGATGCCTTGGAGTAAGCCGAAGGAGTAACCGACTGATAACCATATGCATAGTCTTCTTTGGATGATATGTATGCATGACGAGAATAGATGGAATCCTTACACATAAATCAGTTTCGAAAGGAAGAATGGTCCAATATTGGAGCTTCTTATACACTTTCAGAAACTAATCAATATGTATGGGTATGTATGGACTATATGCATGCGAGTGAATTATGATGATAGAGTTTAATCACAAGCTCAATGAAACATCCTCACTGGTTCAACGCAATACTGTGGAGCCTTCTCACACATAGAAGAAAATAGAAGACATGTAAAAATACTTAAGAGACTGAGAGACAAGAGACAAGAGACAAGTGACACGTGACATGAATTAAAAGGATTTGAATTAAGATACATGTATAAGATCTTCGTGATACGTCAAGCTAAGCAATCTACTGATCAAAGGCAGTTCCGACCTTCAAACCCATAGGAGGTACAGTGAGCATAGTGAGTACAGTGAGTATAGTGAGTACAATGAGCACAGTGAGCACAGGGGGTACAGAGGGTACAGAGGGCACAACGAGCACAGGGGGTATAGTGGGTATAGGGGGTACAATGATCATAGTGCAAAGTACCAAGTTTGAAAAAATTCAAAAAAACAAACCAACAAAGAAAAAAACAAACCAACAAATAAAATCAAACGAACTTGATAAACAAAAACCTGGACCAGATGGTTGAGACAGTTGCCAATTCACGAGTGGATGCCACGGATCAGCCTCACCATAGGAGATATATGATATTTGTTCATAGGTGCTAAATAAGCCTAGTTGGCTTCTATTGGGTAACTAATTATATGCAGTGGAGTTAGTGATTCACTATGCAGGTAGACATGTCAGTACTTGCAGTTTTATGATACTTTGACACTGGTCATATGCTAATTTTGCAGAGGATACTCTGGCAAAATTTTTCCAGATTTCTGATTTAGTCAACTATATAGTGGTCGATTTACTCCTTGATACACTTATTTGTTGGTGTTTGGACTCTTTTAGCTCCATTATTATTCTATTAAGTTCTCTACCATCATGGCATCAGAGGTCTCAGGCACATCCAGTGGATCAGGGTCTAGTGCTAGTGTTCCGAGGATGAGCTATAACTTGCAGGGCAAAGACCATTTTGAGATTCGAAAATTTGATGGCACAAAGTTTGCTCTATGGAAGAATCAGATTAAAGATGTGCTGATTCAAAGGAGGCAATGGAAGCCAGTAAATGGGATTTCAAAGAAGCCTGCTGACATGGATGAAGATGATTGGGATGAGTTAGATGAAATGGCCAGGTCTACCATTCGCTTGCACTTGGCAGATAATGTTTACTTTATAGTATTCGACTGTGAAAGTGCAGAGGAGCTTTGGAAGAAGTTATGCAATACATATGAAAAAGAGGCAGCATCAAATAAAGTGTATCCGATGAGAAAATTATATGACCTTCGTATGAAGGACACAGATAGTGTTGTTGCTCATCTAAATGAGTTTGATGCTATATTCTCTCAGCTAAAGGCTTAGAAATTGGATATGGATAATGAAATGAAAGCAATATTACTATTATGCACCTTGCCATCATCATGGGATACATTTTGCATAGCTATTAGCAATAGTGCACATGGTATATGTGGAACACTCTTGAGTGAGGAGATTCGTAGAAAATCTATGGTTGGCACTCAGAGTGGAGATGCATATAATGTTCGTGATTCTTACCAAGGAAAGAATCAACAATGTGGTAGGAACAAGAACAAGGAAAAGAATGGTGAACGAAATAAGAGTAGAAATAAATCAAGGAAGAGGGATATCGAATGCCATTATTGTCATTAGAAAGGACACATGAAGAAAGACTATTATGCATAAAAGAATGCTAAAGGTAAAGGACATAATGTTGATGGGCATGTTAAACAGTTACGTGCACCATCTACTTCGATTGTGAAGATTGAAGAAATTAATGCTATTTCTGATGATGCTGATGTGTTGACACTTGATAGTACTATGCCAACTAAGGCTCTTATGGCTGATTCTCTTTCACATACTTGGCTGCTAGATTTTGGTGCTTCTTTCCATGTGACACCACACAAAGAATGGTTCTCTAATTATGCAGCAAAGTCTCTTGGTATCGGAGACTTGGTGACTCTTACCAATGTGATGTTGTGGGGATTGGAGATGTGGTTGTGCAGTTCATTGATGGTTCAAATTTACTATGCATAATGAACGCCATGTACCTCAGTTATCATGCAGTTTGATGTCAATTGGTCAACTTTATGACCTTGGTTACAAGGTGGTCTTCTATGCTCAGCCCTTTTGTATATCAAAGGGCAATATGGTTATTGCAAAAGAAAGCAAAGTTGGCTCACTTTATCCTTTATTTGTATCACATAAAGAACACTTGTTAGCTGTTACTGAACAGCTTATGGCTTGTATTTGGCATGGTCGTTTGGGCCATATATCTCGTAGTGGAATGGAAAATCTTTCTTGTTCTGGATACTTACCTGTGTTATCTTTCTCTGATTTTTCATTTTGTGAGCATTGTCAATATGGATAGCAAACCAGAAATGTGCATAGAATGCACATTGACTCTTCAATTCAGCCTTTAGATCTCGTTCATACAGATGTGTGTGGTCTTATGCCCACTAGGTCCTTAGGTGGTTCTCTTTACTTTGTCACTTTCATAGATGATGCTACTAGAAAAGTCTAGGTATATCCTATCAAATCAAAGGATGATATATTCCCTACTTTCAGAAAATGGCTTGCTTCAGTTGAGACTGAAAAAGGAACTAAGCTTAAGGCTTTACGTTCAGATAACGGGGGTGAGTATACCTCACATGAATTCAGCCTTTTCTGTCAGTCTAGAGGGATTCATAGAGAGTTTAGCTCCTTATACCCCAGTACAGAATGGTGTAGCTCAGAGGATGAATAGAACTATTCAAGATAGAGTAGTCTCTATGTTGCATCATGCAAACCTCTCACAATTTTTGGGCAGAAGTAGTATTGACTGCAGTTCATGTGATTAACCTTTCACCTAGTACTACCAAAGGTCTGAAAGTGGCACAAGAGTTATGGACAGGGAAACCACCATATTATGATCATCTTCGAGTTTTTGGGTGTGAAGCATATGTTCATATACCCAAGAATCTTAGACAAAAGTTGGACCATAAGTCAAAGAAATGCATTTTTCTTGGATATGGTCGAGAAGGAAAATTTGGATATCGCTTATGGGATCCTAAAACACGGTGTGATCAGAAGTAGTGATGTCATTTTTAATGAGTCTAAGATGCATAAACAGCCCATTAAGGAGGTTGAAGTGAGAAGAGTGGTGTTTGAGGATACTAGTCCTCCGGTTAGCATGCATAACAATGCTGCACATAGGGATGTTCAAGAGAATGTCCATTCAGATCAATCTGCACATGTTCCTGTTTAGCAACCATTGAGACATTCTACACGTGTCTCACATCCACCTGATAGATATGTTCCAAGTTTAGATTTTGTTATGCTAACAGATGCCGATGAGCCCTCTTGCTACAAAGAGGCTATGCAAACAAAGGATTATGTCAAGTGGGAGCGTGCCATGAAGACTGAGTTGGATTCTATTCACAAGAATGGTACTTGGGACTTAGTACCTTTGCCAAAGGGCAGGAAAGCTTTACCATGTAAATGGGTATATAAGCTGAAGTTCACATCAGATAGTGCTTCTCCAAAATATAAAGCACGACTTGTTGCAAAGGGTTTTAAGCAACAACATGGTGTTGATTTTGAGGAAATCTTCTCTCCTGTGGTCAAGATGACTACTTTGTGCATGTTGCTTGGATTCGTTGCAATGGAGGACTTAGAGCTAGTCCAAATGGATGTGAAAACAGCTTTCTTGCATGGAGATCTTATAGATGAGATCTATATGGAACAACTAGAGGGTTATGTAGTTCCTGGCAAGGAAAGTCTAGTTTGTAAGCTCAAGAAGAGCTTGTATGGACTTAAACAATCTCCTAGACAATGGTACCAAAAGTTTGATGCTTTTATGAAGTCCCAAGGCTATTCTCGGAGCAATGAGGATCATTGTCTCTACACAAAGAGATGCTCTGATCGCAGCTTGATATGCTTGATTTACGTCAATGATATGTTGATTGCTGGGAAGTCCTCTTATGATTTGTCAATTCTCAAAAAGAAGTTGAGTCAGACATTTGATATGAAGGATTTGGGGGATGCCAAACATATTCTTGGCATTGGCATTACTCGTGATAGGAGTAAAAGATGCATATACTTGTCTCAAAGTGAGTACATATCCAAAGTACTTCACCGGTTTAATATGCAGGGTGGAAAGGCATTGAGTACACCTTTACCCACATATGTGAAATTGAACAAGGATGACTGCCCCAAATCAGATGAGGAAAAGGAATTCATGACCAAAATTCCCTATCCGTCTGCTGTTGGTAGTCTCATGTACGCTATGGTAGCTACGAGACTAGACATTGCATTTGTAGTGGGAGTTGTGAGCAGATATATGTCTAATCTTGGCAAGAAACATTGGGAAGCGGTCAAGATGATTTTGAGATATCTAAGTGGCACTAAGGACAAGTGTCTATGCTTAGGTAGAGGGAAAGAATCCATTATTGGTTACACAGATTCTGACTATGCTGGTTATGTAGACAATCGCAAGTCTACATCAGGGTACATTTTTCATTTTGCTGGAGGTGCTATCTCTTGGAGATCTCATCTTCAAGAATGTACAGCTATTTCCACTACAGAAGCAGAGTATGTTGCAGCAAGTGAGGCATGTAAGGAAGCATTGTGGATTTCTCGTCTTGCTTGTGATATGGGTTTACCTCAGCATGTACCTCGCTTGCTCAGTGATAGTCAGAGTGCCATTGCTTTGGCTAAGAATCCGGTCTATCATGCAAAGACCAAGCACATTGAGGTGAGGTATCACTTCATTAGAGATTGCTTAGCCACTGAGAGCATTATTCTTGAGAAGGTTCACACTCGAGATAATGCTGCAAATGCTTTGACTAAAGCTCTACCACAGGATAGCTTTCGACACTGTTGTCACTTGATGGGGGTTACTTGATTCTTGACCTTACACAATCACTTGTATACTGTGTAACATGCCCATCAGGTGGGAGGTATAGTTTGTATACTTACACTCAGGTATTCTTTATCATTCTTTATTTTTCTCCCATAGTTACTCTGGCCATATTGGCCTTTAATGGGAGATTATTACCGTTAGTGTCCATGTGAAAGGCCAAATGGCCACCAGACACTTCTTTGTATATGTTCTTTAATAAAACATATAGTGGTGTGGTTAGTCAGAGACTGCAAGTTTGACCGCATTTGTAAGACCTAAGAAATCTGTTTTCGTGCTCCCTGTGTACTGTGTTTTCTGCGTATTCTGCAGCCTCTGTGTGGAGTACTCCGTGTGGCTTAGGAGCTCTGTTTTCTACTCCGAGCATATCTGAACCAGCTCTAACGCCGCAGGAAAAGATGATTACACGAGGCTTTATTTGATTTAAATTCCTCAGAATCGGTCTACTTGGATCACCTAAAGCCCACAATTATGTCGCAACGGGTTCTTCCCATATCTATGCACTAGCTCATAAATTCCCGGCAGACGCACCAAAATGAACGGGTGTCTTTTGCCCAAGGGAAAGTGCCTATGCTCAATGATATTTTGCCTAATTTTCTTACACTATGTCACTGTGTTTCACAAGTATCCTCAAATCTATCCACTTTGAAATTCCCGGCAAACGCACCAAAATGATAAGGTCTTGAGCCCACGGAACAAATGATTGTGGAAGCCTTTATTTTGCTCAATCCCTCGCAATTGATCCATTTGGATTGCCTAGAGCCCACAATTATCTCTCGAGGAGTTCTTCCTCTGTCTATACACTAGCTCGTATGTTTCCCGACAAACGCACCAAAATGAACGGCCTCTTAGTCCAAGGGAAAGTATACACTCAAGGATATTTTGCCTAAAGTTTGTAATGCTAGGTAAGCTTTGATCACTCTAAACCCTCAGTTTCACTCCAATGTATCTTTGGGGAAGACAGAAAGATACGTACACAGGTAAGCATCCAACCTCAACTCACAAGGGCACATACTGTCATACATCAATACCCACGAGCACTCCCTTTTTCCTCGAGCTCTCCCTTACTCGTACACTCACAACCTCGCACACATGCACCCTCCTTCACTTTTTCTCTCTCTTTTTCCTTTTCCTACTCTCTTATCTCCGTGTCCACTCCCTTTGATTTTGCCCCACACACATACTTCCGTGCTTACATATGCCTTTACTCTCTTTCTCTTTTTCTCTCTTCCTCTCTCACACTTTTTCCACTTCCTTCCCCTCGTTGAGTCCAATTATTGTATTCAGATGTTTTGCCTATAATCACACATGCTCATTTGCATCAAGAGGTTCTTCAATTGTCCTGGGGATACTAGCCTTAATGGGAGAGTTGTTCTATTCTGTGGTGGAAATGAAGTACACCTGCCTTGATAGTTTCATGCAAGCATCTAGTGAACGCATTCATACGAACACGGTTAGCTTATAGCTTAAATGATCTCTATTGTAGTTTCTCATAGCAAAAGTGTAGTACGATATACTTTACTAAGTGTTGCAGGAGGAAAGCAAAGATATTTAGAAATGTGTACTCCCACGGGTACTAGAGGGGATAAAATTTGTATCTATTCATGCAATAAATCAATTACAAATCCATCAGCAGGTTTAGCAACAGGAAACTCATTCCCCCTTTTGGCTAACATGTTATCACCCTGGACACTCCGATTTCATGCGCTAGGCATAGCACATAAATAGAATGTCTGATGTACCATCCAAGGGGCAGCCCCTCAATCACAAGAATGGTTAGAGGCACTTCCAACGTCCCTATGTTGAGTAGTAAACAACAACAACCACTCTTGTAGGGTGAACGCACTAAGAATTCACGTTGCAGGTATAGTTTTTCATGGGAAGTAAGATCAGCAACAATAACCCGTTCAAGCTACGTTCAATTTTTACCCCATTCTGCAAATTCAATGTATAGTTTCAGAAATCCACGTATAGTCCAATGCACATGACCACACTTATATCAGTAAAAAAACAATGCAATTGAATACTGTCATATAGAATTAATGTTCATGGTCTTTTATCCCCTTTTTCGTGCCTAATCGGACCCATCATATATGTCTCTGAACCCTTATCTTCAACACAATATGAGCAAGAGCCCCATGGTGATTCTAGCCCCCCCTTAGTTTATTCCTCTCCAAGTGACAACAAAACACCCTTTGCTTTTTAGGGCTTAGCGTATGAATATTCAGCGCACCAAGAGTAACACTGAATTTGAAAAGAGGAGGTCTACCCTTTCGTTGCAAATACCATGACAGATAATGTGATTCATGTTTCCATAGAAAACTGTATATGGAGTTGCATCCAGCAAAAAAAACCAGGAGACTTGTTATACAACGTTGCATTGAACCCACAAAAGAGGAGAAACGTATATCTGGCTATGATCTGAAATCTTTCCATAGGTGCAATAGAAATACGCGACATACCAGGCCCTACTTCTGCCCATGCATCCACTGGATCCCAACTCAGTAGTCCTCAAAAATGACTGTGTAACTCCAGCCAGACCTTCAGTTGATGCTTGGAAGTTGCATTGGTTTTAGTGTCATTCTGCATGTATCCTCTCCAACGGCTCAAATCAGGTCGAGGCATTATCCTCCTCAGTATTGCTTCCCCCTTCTTGAATTCTGCTCCCATTCCCTCAATCTCCAAAGCTCCATTTCGCCACTGTGGTCAGAATCTTCCTCGATAGCAAGCAGGCAGGCCTCTCCCAGCAACCTCACCAGTATGATACGCACCTCTTCTTCAATGTATTCTCTCAACGATCCCCCCGAGAGAAATGACACTCGCTGCTGTTCTCCTCTGATCTCTTCTCCTTCTTCCTCGAGAGCGACAGTTGCCCACGAAAAGCATCCCCCCGAGAGAAATGACACTCGCTGCTGTTCTCCTCTGATCTCTTCTCCTTCTTCCTCGAGAGCGACAGTTGCTCACGAAAAGCATCCCCCCCCTTTGATCTCTTTGCATATGCCTTATCCTCCCCTCTTCGCGCGTCAGAGGATGGGCCAGAAAGACCTGCCATCGCCGCCTGCCTGCCAGGCTTTTCAAAAAAACAAAAAAAACGTTTTGCTCTGCCGAGAAAAACGGACCTCTGATGACCAAGAGAACCCACAACCCCCCCTTTCTGGTTTTTTCGTCAGAGAAAAAAAACGGCCTGCTATTGAGGCCCAGCATCGAAGAGGACCCATGGCTAGCTTTAATGCTAGCTGTAGATATGGGGGAATTCATCATACTCCTCTTTCACGACTGGATGCCAGGCTGTGTCCTCGACGAGCATGTTTGTTTTGGCATGATGTCTGTCATGCTTAACCCGCCAGGGCTCATATGGCTAAATGAGAGGCAAAAATGCAAGCGTTCCAACAATATCCTCGATCAACTTGTTGTTGGAGAAGGACTTGTGGGCACAGTCATGCCCAATGACAAAAAAAAACCCTGTGATAGCAGTTCCTGTCCAAGCCCATGCAAGAGGTAGTAGGTACCATGGTGCCTTGGAAATCATGAAGGGCCCCGCCACATAGGAAACAACTGAGATCACTACAGTCCTCCATGCCTTCACATTGTCAATCTCAAAGACCTCTGGAGGAAAACTATCAATCACATTTTTGAGCGTCACATTGGGAGGAACTGGTTCACCAATTTGTGTAAACCCATACTCTTCTTCCGAAGATCGTGTCTTTGCCATCAAAGAATCGACTAGCGCTGGAAGTTTATTTACAGTTACGCGAGCACGTTCTGCTTGCTTCAAATTAAGATGTGCCCCCCTGAAACAAAGCCGCTTCTAATTTCTTCTGCACGTCAGTATCTCCTATGCTCTTAGGAGGTTTGTCCATGCTCCATCCTTTTTCCACACCCCTGCAATCACTATCTCCACGTGCTTCTCATCAATTACCAAATCTGCTATGCAAGTACCTGAAATCAAGCAAATTTCCTGCCAAATAGAACCGATTAGTGCATAAAAATCAACCATTTTTGGGGCTAACATACTTCCCTCTTCTTATTTGCGAAGTCGTCCTCGACGAGCCACTATTGCTGCAATAAATTCCAAACAACCATGAACTTGTCAATGTTTAATTAGTTCACATACCTTTCCATCGAGCCGCCACTTCCACTGAACCTGCACTCATCGAGGCTATTAGTGCTCAAAAATCACTCATAAATACATTCAAATCAGTCTCTTCCAAAATGATCCAAGAACATGCACATACACGCAATTCCATTTCAGCCATGCATCAATTTGCTCATACATTCCATTATGGAAAATGGTCTCAACCAAGATAACACATACATACCTTTCCATGTTTTACACATGCAACTACTATTGCGGCAAACAGAAAAGAAAATAACAACAACTGAAATGAACAACGACAACTGAAATGAACACAATCGGAGATGCAAAAAATACCCAAAATGCATACCCCATTATTGCATCTACTATTCGCTATGTACAACCATTCAATGACTAGACATTCCCGAAGAATCCCCTTCGTCGTCCTACAAAAATCATCGAAACTCGAGTGCAAATCAAGACATACATCAGAACCCTAGAGTGTCCCACACACTAGAAAAAACCCTCAGATAGAGCACACAAGTTATAAAGCACTACCGTTGTATCACCTCGCTAAAGCCTCATCCATAAATACATATAGAGTCTTCGTGCCTTCAAGAATGTTGATTCAAAGTGGGCCGATCTGTCGCGAGCCAACACATACCAATCGCACAAGCAACTAACATTCCCTTCCAGGCGATCATCGCCCTCTCCTCTCTCTCTCTCTCCCTCAGGAGTGGGGAATAACTTCATATGAAAATTTTATTTTAATCACACGTTGGCCTACATTGACACTGGATGCGATTCGTGGACCTGACCGCCCGATCAGGTTGACTCCACCCATCTACCAATGCAATGCAGCGCACAACACACAAACACACAATGATAACACATAACATATATCAGCTAGCCCATAACGAAGCTGGATGCGGCTCATGGTCGTGACTACCCAACCTCGATGGCTCCACCTGCCTACCAGCCCGTTATGGCGCGTAGCTAAGACACAATCACATACTTCCAAGCCTATGGCGAAACTAGCTGCGGCTCGTGGTCCTAACCACCCGGCGAGGATAAATCCACCCACCTACTAGTCCACCATAGCGCATCGGTACGATCACAGTGACACAAAAATTTTTTCTTTTCTTTTCTTTTTACGTTTTTTTTTCATGATTAATTGGTTCACCCAAGTCCTGAGAATTAGGGAGAGGAAGAAAGGGACTTTTCCCACCGTTCCCACACATACATGCAAAACAGATACACTCTAGCCTTTGATAGATCAACCACCTCTTCACTTCATTCTCTCAACTACAGACACTACATATGTATTCATCGATTCAACTTTTTACTTGATAACTACAGCCAGCTATGCCTTAGTCCCTCGTATACCTATCCTTAGGTGTCCTAGAATGTGAGTCCCCGGGATGTCTCATGTAGTCTCACATCGTACTCGAATCCCGACAACTTCTCTAAGGCGAGTCAGGCTCAACTTCGGGAGCTCCGTCATCACTTCCTAGCGTTAGCACATCTGCCCAAGCCCATGTGATATCATTTTCCTCGTTAGGCATTTCCCTAGAAGGATCAAAATAGTAGTATCGATCTCCCGCCCATCCTACATGTCGATCTAGGTATTCCTCAAAACACTCAATGTAAAATGCAACACCCAAATCCTGGTTTATAAAGCATACCAGCCAATGCGCTTCCTCAACATCGTATTCCGTCTCAAAGTCGTCGACATCTATGTCCATGCGAGCGAACGTTTGGTCCGAGAAATATATCCTTAGCTCGTACAAGTAGAGTTGCGTTATCTGATCTGCCATTTTGTTACTTAGCTCCTAACAGTCTCTGCGCAACATAAAAAAATAATTAGAAGTCCAAGATTCTTGAGCTAGCAAGGAAGGATATTTATGACACACAAATCATAGATTACATATGCGCATATATATATAATACTATACATGTATGTACAAGGAGTCTACTTTGTCACTTCGTTTGGGTCTCGTCTGGCTTCTCCCAACCTAACATCACTTGAAATATGGTTTAACTCGAAGCGCGTTAACCTTCACGGGAGCATATTCTTCTCCTAAATCTTGAATTTGCATGGAACCATTGGAATTGAGTTTCACCACCTTAAACGGTCCCGCCCATCTTGTCTGCAACTTTCCTGGGAATTTATAATATTTACTATCATAGACTAGTACCAAATCCCCTTCCTGAATCACATAGGTTTTGAGATTTTTGTCATGCCTTTCCTTACGTCTCTTCTGAATAGCTTCCAAGCTTTGTTGTGCGATGAGCCTCTTTTCTTCCAACTTCACCAGTTGTATGTACCTCTCCTTTAATGACTCTTCCTCGCCCAATCTGGCTTCGATGGCCACTCTTAATGTCGGAACTTCTTTTTCGATGGGGAAGATGGCTTCCTCGCCATATACTAGAGAGAATGGAGTGCTCTTTGTCGTCACTCGGTAGGATGTTCGATATGCCCATAAAGCTTCCAAAAGTCTCTCATCCCAGTCTCTCCTATGCACAACTACTGTTTTTGTCAGAATCTGTTCAAGGATTTTGTTGGTGACCTCCACTTGTCCATTTGCCCTCGGATAATATGGAGTGCTCTTTCTATGTTTGATCTTATAGAGTTCCATTAATTCTTCGATCAATTCGTTGACAAAATGTGTCCCTCTATCACTTACTATTTCCAATGGGCATCCAAATCGAGTGATAATTTGCTCATACAGAAATTTCGCTACATCAACATCTCGGTCAGTCTTCAGAGCTTTGGCTTCCACCCACTTGGTAACATAATCAGTACAGAACAAAATATACCTATTGGATCTTCGTCGTGAGGGAGGATCAATAGGTCCCACAAAATCAATTCCCCATTTCTCAAACGGCTTAAGAGCCAACACCGGCGTAAGAGGAGCAGCATGTGATAATGTGGGTTTTCCCATTCGTTGGCATTTGTCACACTTCTTACAGTATGCATAAGAGTCTTTGAACAATGTTGGCCACCAATACCCTGCTAATAAAATCTTTCTTGCCGTCAATTCACCAGCAAAATGTCCACCGCAAGGTTCGTCATGCAAAGCCCTCAACACTAGATTTGCTTCTTCTTCCTCGAGACACCTCCGATAAATGCTCTCATGAACAAAATATCGATAGAGTTGCCCTCCAATGATGCTATGGTGCTTCGCCAATGCTAACAGTTTTTGCTTTTCTCTCTTGCTTGCTCCTAGCGGATGTTTAGTAGTGCACAAGAAATTCACCAAATCGGCATACCAAGGTATTTTCGCATCAACCTGGAATAGATGCCCATCAGGAGCATCGCCGGGCACCCCAGAGATTGGATCCTCATTAACAATTCGAGATAAATGGTCGGCCAATATATGTGCTTTACCTGGTCTGGTTACTACTGTGAACTGAAATTCTTGGAGAAGTAGCATCCACCTCATCAGTCGTCCTGATAACTCTGGTTTATTAATGATATACTTAAGGGCTTCGTGATCCACATAAAAAGTGAAATGCTTTCCCATCAAGTAGTGCCGATACTTGTTCACCGCAAAGATCATCGATAGACATTCCTTCTCCGTAGTCGTGTAGTTCCTCTCAGTGCTATTCAAATTGCGACTTGCATAGTAAATAGGATGGTCCAACTTCTTTTCATCGGCTTGGCATAGTACTGCTCCAACCGCAGTATGAGAAGCGTCGGTATGTACATGAAATTCCTTCGTCCAGTCGGGTGCTACCAAAATCGGTGCATTTATTAACCTCTCTTTGATCGAGTCGAATGCAACTTGACACTCTCCCGTCCACTGGTATTGTTGGTCTTTTCTTAAAAGAGTCGTCAGTGGTGCCGCTAGGGATGCAAAATTTAATATAAAACGTCGATAATAATTCGCATGACCCAAGAATCCTCTGAGTTGTCGCAAATTTTGCGGAGGTGGAAGTTGTCCAATCTTTTCCACTTTATCCTCGTCAACCGCGATCCCCTTTTCAGAAATGACATGATCCAAAAGCAATCCTCTTCGTACTCCAAATGTACACTTTTCAGGATTCAATGCGATGCCTTTTTCGATGCTTCTTCTTAAAATTGCTTCGATCCTCTCCATCATATTTTCATTGTCGCCTCTGATTGCAAAGTCATCAAGAAATATCTCCATCCAATCCTGCAGGTAGTCTTGATATGCAGCTATCATTGCTCTCTGGAATGTGGCCGGTGCATTGCATAATCCAAATGGCATCACCCGATATGCATACGTACCCCATTCTGTCGTGAAAGTAGTTTTGGATTGATCCTCTTCATGAATTTGGATTTGGTTGTACCCACTGAAACCATCCAAAAATGAGTACAATTTATGGCCAGCCACTCTATCCAAG
This sequence comes from Ceratopteris richardii, assembly GCA_020310875.1. Lineage (NCBI taxonomy): Eukaryota > Viridiplantae > Streptophyta > Polypodiopsida > Polypodiales > Pteridaceae > Ceratopteris > Ceratopteris richardii. The sequence goes on from MU260266.1 coordinate 170,566, forward strand.
ATTTGATCAGTAAATGGTAGGGGGAAATGATCTTTCTTCGTGCGCTCGTTCAACTTTCGATAATCTATGCAAATACGGATTTTCTTGTTTTTCTTCGGAACAACTACAATTGGTGATACCCATTCGCTGGATGCGATGGGATATATAAATCCTGCCTCCAATAATTTGGTCAATTCCAGCTTGATCAGTTTCGAATAGACTGGATTCGTTCGCCTGTGTCGTTGACATATCGGTCGTGTGCCTTCTTCCAAGTCTATATAATGTTGGCAGATTTGGGGATCAATTCCTCTCAGATCACTGTATGACCATGCAAAGGCCTCGCTAAAATTTTTGAGTGTCGTTTTAATGCAGTCTCGTACTCCATCTGGTAGCTCTGACCCTACACTCAAGAACTTTTCTGGAAAGACTTCCCATTTTTCCAACTGAGCTTCTTGCGAATAATCTTTATTTCTCGATGACACTATGATTGGAATGTGTTCTCCGATCACGCGTGCGTGGTTGGCCAGTAAATCATTGTCTTGTTCTCTTCCGATTGAACCTAGTTTCTTCAATTCAGCTTTTGCAATGGCCTCCGACACCTTAGTCTTACCCTTCGCTTCTTTTTCCGATTCTCGACTTCTCTTTAGAATCTCTGCTTCTAGCATTCTAATTCTTTCTCGCAACTGTGATACCTCCATCGCCGGAGCTAACTCTAGTTTCAATTCTTCTCTTGAAGTTCCCTTCTCCAGGGATTGTGTCGCTTTGTTTTTACTTGCGTCTATACTCAACATGTAGCACTCAAATTCTCTTGTGTGCGTCAACCATCCTAGCAACTCCTGATCGGAATCGTCGTTATAGAGCAATGGATTTTGATACTCTCCCATCTTCGTGTCTTGATTCTTAAAGAGCTGCAATTGAACCCGTCTTGAAGCAGATTCTTGTAGGTGTCTGTGTTCAAAGAAAACCTGGCTCGTGCACTCTCGTGCCTTGCTTTCTCCTTCTCTTTCCTTTCCATCTCATCGACTATTATTGTCTTTTTCTTGTTGCTCGAGGGTGGGGATACTTGTATTTGAATCCGATCAGACTTTGGCCCTATCGAAATAAAACCTGTGCGCCAGTCATGCACACATTCGGCTTGCACCAGCCATGGCCGTCCAAGTAGGATCGAGAAGGTAGCCTCTGAGGTCCTTGGTCTTACTATTACATAATCAACTTTAAACTCTAAACCGCCCACAACTGTACTTACATTCTTCAAAAGGCCCACAGGCTTCACTTGTGTTTGGTCTGCCATTCTCAAAGACATCGGTGTCTCTTCCATGTGGTTGAGGCCTAAGGCTTTCATCATGAATTCGGTCATAAGGTTGACTGCGGCTCCACTATCTAACTGAGCACCAGGGACTGCATATCCTTTAATTTCGACCGTCACAGCTGGAGCGTTCGAATCAATTTGTGTCGTGATACTTTGAATGATTCCTTGGACATCCTTATCTTGTCTATTTTTATCTCGAGCTTTCCTCGGCTTCTTAATATATTCGTTGTAGAATTGTTTCCTATAAACAGGTGAACATTTTAGCAATGTGCCAATGTCCAGCGTGACTTCCGTGTCAGCGAGCAACTTCACAATATCTACTTCTTCCGAACTTTGTCTTTCCTTTCTAATCTTAGGAGCTTTCAATCTTTTAGGGAATGGTGCTATGCCCGGCACAAACTCCTTGGTCACTGGTGGAAGAATCTCAATCTCTTCCCCATCCTCAAGCTCTTGTCGCTCAACAAATCCTCTAGCTTGGTTTTCTACCTCTTCGTGTTCCGCTATCCTCTCTTGACTCCCTTCTTCACCTTCGCCTCCTAGATTCTTCTTCGAGTACTCTTGAGTCCTTGTGACTACTGCCACAGTTGGATCTTTGTGTGGTTTCTTGGCCTCGTAAGCATCCACAAAGTGCATTGACGAGCTAGAGCCTTCTTGAGGGTTCGGCGTCTTGAACACTACTCCGATCGTAGGAACGTGCTCTTGAGCTCTTGATGTGGGATGCATCTGAGTATCAACATAGTTCGAGGACCCTACTGGTCCTTTTTCCTTGCCGGCGGTAGCTCTTCGTTTTGGACAATCCTCATCAAAGTGGCCCTCCCCACTACAGTACCTACATAGTGGGGTATAATCGATTGGCTTCTTTTCGTTTGGACATCTAGATTGAGTATGGCCAAAGCCATGACATCTCCAGCACTGGATTGGACCATCTCTTCTTTGATCACGCACGGCTCCTCTTGGATAGTCTCCTCCTTGACCCTGAGCACCATATCCATAAGTTGGTCTGTTTTCCCAACGAGATGTAGGTGGTACACTTTGAGCGGGCAATCCCGTGTAAGGTCTTTCTCTTGTATCTCCTGATTTCATGGTCCTTTCTTCATAGGCTCTCTTGTTGTAACATCGGTCCTCTGTGTGATTTGTTCTCCCACAAAAAGTACAACGCATCCTAGGTGGCGACCTATCTGTGAATACTCTCGAGACTGTAGGACATTCTGAAGCCAAATGGCCGTAACCATGGCACTTTCCACACCATGTATTTGATCGAAACACTTGATTCGGGGTTGTAGTTACCTCTGGTTTTACTGTGTATGTCTCCTGAGTTATCGTGGCAGCTTTTATAGCTTGCGTGACCAATTCCAATATTCGTTCTTCAATTAGCGCAGGCTTTGCCTCGCCTGGCGTGCTAGTGGCAGCTACAAAAGCTGGCGTCGTCAATGCGGGACTTCCTTGACCCGGATCTTTCATTGGTATATTTCCTGGGCCTCCCATAGGCTCGTATAAGAGCTCCATCTTTCTTTGTTGACATAATTGTACTTCCTCCCAAAGCCTCGCTTGTTCCTTAGCATCCATTAAGGTTGCAGGTCTTGTCAGGCTGATATGCTGTTGTGCCGTAGGATCTCGCAATCCTGAAATGAATCTACGTTTCAATGTCTCATCATTCGGGGCATTCACACCCATCTTTCTTACTAATGTTTCCATTCTCTGGATGTAGTTATCGATGCTCTCGTTTACTCCTTGTCGCAAATAATCCATTTGTTGGGCCAATCTGTCTTGGAAGCCTTGTCGTCGAAACTTTGCCAAGAAGGCTTCCTTGAGCATCTGATAAGTTCCACGTTCTTGTGGTGTCAGATTTCCATACCAATTGGCTGCCTCATCACGGAAAATAGCCGGAAAAATTCTCAACCTTTGATCTTGGTCGACTACATCATTGGCCTCACAGGTGACCTCAAACAATTGGATAAAGCTATCCGGATCTTCGTCCCAAGGACCCGAAAACTTGGTGAAGTCCCCCAAGTGAACTGAAATCCGCTGAGCCATTTCAAACAGAGGTGTGATATCAATATCACTTCGATCCCAAAAATTTAGCACACGTGGCTTCAGGATCCCTCCTTCAAATTGTCGTACTTGATTCGCGACCCTCCTACGGGAGTACACGTTTTTGACCGATTTCTTCGAACCAATCGAGGTCCACTCACCTGGCGGTTCCCACCTTCTTCTTTCTCTTTCAAGGGCTCTTCTCTGAGCACGTTCCTCTCTTTGAGTTTGTGTTGCTCCTGACGATGAGCTTCCCTCGCTCATGTACTAGATCGTGGGGTCCGCAAGCTCGGCCAACCTGTGGCGCTAGGCGAACCTATGGCATTCTCTTATAGAGACGTACCAAGCTATTTCCCGACAAACGCACCAAATGAACCAGCTCTAACGCCGCAGGAAAAGATGATTACACGAGGCTTTATTTGATTTAAATTCCTCAGAATCGGTCTACTTGGATCACCTAAAGCCCACAATTATGTCGCAACGGGTTCTTCCCATATCTATGCACTAGCTCATAAATTCTCGGCAGACGCACCAAAATGAACGGGTGTCTTTTGCCCAAGGGAAAGTGCCTATGCTCAATGATATTTTGCCTAATTTTCTTACACTATGTCACTGTGTTTCACAAGTATCCTCAAATCTATCCACTTTGAAATTCCCGGCAAACGCACCAAAATGATAAGGTCTTGAGCCCACGGAACAAATGATTGTGGAAGCCTTTATTTTGCTCAACCCCTCGCAATTGATCCATTTAGATTGCCTAGAGCCCACAATTATCTCTCGAGGAGTTCTTCCTATGTCTATACACTAGCTCGTATGTTTCCCCGGCAAACGCACCAAAATGAACGGCCTCTTAGTCCAAGGGAAAGTATACACTCAAGGATATTTTGCCTAAAGTTTGTAATGCTAGGTAAGCTTTGATCACTCTAAACCCTCAGTTTCACTCCAATGTATCTTTGGGGAAGACAGAAAGATACGTACACAGGTAAACATCCAACCTCAACTCACAAGGGCACATACTGTCATACATCAATACCCACGAGCACTCCCTTTTTCCTCGAGCTCTCCCTTACTCGTACACTCACAACCTCGCACACATGCACCCTCCTTCACTTTTTCTCTCTCTTTTTCCTTTTTCTACTCTCTTATCTCCGTGTCCACTCCCTTTGATTTTGCCCCACACACATACTTCCGTGCTTACATATGCCTTTACTCTCTTTCTCTTTTTCTCTCTTCCTCTCTCACACTTTTTCCACTTCCTTCCCCTCGTTGAGTCCAATTATTGTATTCAGATGTTTTGCCTATAATCACACATGCTCATTTGCATCAAGAGGTTCTTCAATTGTCCTGGGGATACTAGCCTTAATGGGAGAGTTGTTCTATTCTGTGGTGGAAATGAAGTACACCTGCCTTGATAGTTTCATGCAAGCATCTAGTGAACGCATTCATACGAACACGGTTAGCTTATAGCTTAAATGATCTCTATTGTAGTTTCTCATAGCAAAAGTGTAGTACGATATACTTTACTAAGTGTTGCAGGAGGAAAGCAAAGATATTTAGAAATGTGTACTCCCACGGGTACTAGAGGGGATAAAATTTGTATCTATTCATGCGATAAATCAATTACAAATCCATCAGCAGGTTTAGCAACAGGAAACTCATTCCCCCTTTTGGCTAACATGTTATCACCCTGGACACTCCGATTTCATGCGCTAGGCATAGCACATAAATAGAATGTCTGATGTACCATCCAGGGGGCAGCCCCTCAATCACAAGAATGGTTAGAGGCACTTCCAACGTCCCTATGTTGAGTAGTAAACAACAACAACCACTCTTGTAGGGTGAACGCACTAAGAATTCACGTTGCAGGTATAGTTTTTCATGGGAAGTAAGATCAGCAACAATAACCCGTTCAAGCTACGTTCAATTTTTACCCCATTCTGCAAATTCAATGTATAGTTTCAGAAATCCACGTATAGTCCAATGCACATGACCACACTTATATCAGTAAAAAAACAATGCAATTGAATACTCTCATATAGAATTAATGTTCATGGTCTTTTATCCCCTTTTTCGTGCCTAATCGGACCCATCATATATGTCTCTGAACCTTTATCTTCAACACAATATGAGCAAGAGCCCCATGGTGATTCTAGCCCCCCCTTAGTTTATTCCTCTCCAAGTGACAACAAAACACCCTTTGCTTTTTAGGGCTTAGCGTATGAATATTCAGCGCACCAAGAGTAACACTGAATTTGAAAAGAGGAGGTCTACCCTTTCGTTGCAAATACCATGACAGATAATGTGATTCATGTTTCCATAAAAAACTGTATATGGAGTTGCATCCAGCAAAAAAAACCAGGAGACTTGTTATACAACGTTGCATTGAACCCACAAAAGAGGAGAAACGTATATCTGGCTATGATCTGAAATCTTTCCATAGGTGCAATAGAAATACGTGACATACCAGGCCCTACTTCTGCCCATGCATCCACTGGATCCCAACTCAGTAGTCCTCAAAAATGACTGTGTAACTCCAGCCAGACCTTCAGTTGATGCTTGGAAGTTGCATTGGTTTTAGTGTCATTCTGCATGTATCCTCTCCAACGGCTCAAATCAGGTCGAGGCATTATCCTCCTCAGTATTGCTTCCCCCTTCTTGAATTCTGCTCCCATTCCCTCAATCTCCAAAGCTCCATTTCGCCACTGTGGTCAGAATCTTCCTCGATAGCAAGCAGGCAGGCCTCTCCCAGCAACCTCACTCGTATGATACGCACCTCTTCTTCAATGTATTCTCTCAACGATCCCCCCGAGAGAAATGACACTCGCTGCTGTTCTCCTCTGATCTCTTCTCCTTCTTCCTCGAGAGCGACAGTTGCCCATGAAAAGCATCCCCCCGAGAGAAATGACACTCGCTGCTGTTCTCCTCTGATCTCTTCTCCTTCTTCCTCGAGAGTGACAGTTGCCCACGAAAAGCATCCCCCCCCCTTTGATCTCTTTGCATATGCCTTATCCTCCCCTCTTCGCGCGTCAGAGGATGGGCCAGAAAGACCTGCCATCGCTGCCTGCCTGCCAGGCTTTTCAAAAAAACAAAAAAAACGTTTTGCTTGTCAGTCTGCCGAGAAAAACGGACCTCTGACGACCAAGAGAACCCACAAACCCCCCTTTCTGGTTTTTTCGTCAGAGAAAAAAAACGGCCTGCTATTGAGGCCCAGCATCGAAGAGGACCCATGGCTAGCTTTAATGCTAGCTGTAGATATGGGGGAATTCATCATACTCCTCTTTCACGACTGGATGCCAGGCTGTGTCCTCGACGAGCATGTTTGTTTTGGCATGATGTCTGTCATGCTTAACCCGCCAGGGCTCATATGGCTAAATGAGAGGCAAAAATGCAAGCGTTCCAACAATATCCTCGATCAACTTGTTGTTGGAGAAGGACTTGTGGGCACAGTCATGCCCAATGACAAAAAAAAACCCTGTGATAGCAGTTCCTGTCCAAGCCCATGCAAGAGGTAGTAGGTACCATGGTGCCTTGGAAATCATGAAGGGCCCCGCCACATAGGAAACAACTGAGATCACTACAGTCCTCCATGCCTTCACATTGTCAATCTCAAAGACCTCTGGAGGAAAACTATCAATCACATTTTTGAGCGTCACATTGGGAGGAACTGGTTCACCAATTTGTGTAAACCCATACTCTTCTTCCCAAGATCGTGTCTTTGCCATCAAAGAATCGACTAGCGCTGGAAGTTTATTTACAGTTACGCGAGCACGTTCTGCTTGCTTCAAATTAAGATGTGCCCCCCTGAAACAAAGCCGCTTCTAATTTCTTCTGCACGTCAGTATCTCCTATGCTCTTAGGAGGTTTGTCCATGCTCCATCCTTTTTCCACACCCCTGCAATCACTATCTCCACGTGCTTCTCATCAATTACCAAATCTGCTATGCAAGTACCTAAAATCAAGCAAATTTCCTGCCAAATAGAACCGATTAGTGCATAAAAATCAACCATTTTTGGGGCTAACAATATCGTCGTGGAGCTCTCAAGAAGGAGAGCGCACTGTGGTGCATTGCCATCGAAGTACTTCAGCTTATAAAACCTACAACATAAAATACAAGAAGCAATAATAACATCATTATTTGAGAGAAAATGAATTATACATCTATCATTCACAAATTTTACAACCAAACCAATCTTGGATAATGATAAAATTGACAACAAATTTTTCTTGATTCTTAGCACATATAAAGCATCTCACAATGTGAAAGAATTATCATAAAAAATAGTCAGAATGATCTTATGAACTCCCATTATAGGATAAGAGGAGGTGTTTGAACATGTGACAATATTCCTTATAGAGGCAAACTCAAGTGAATTGAAGAAACTATGTTGCGAGGTAATATATTTTGCTGTCCCATTATCAAAGTACCAAACATTTTCCTATTGACATACACTACTCATGAGAAGATGGGGTATACTTGCAAACAATAGTAAATGCCCATTCTTCATTTTGAAAAAGATAACCAGACTCTCTTTTAGGTGTAGAGGCCTCTACAACAACCATTCCGGCCTCTTTCTTCTTTGCCTCTTTTGTAGCCAATTTAGGAAAAATCTTTATGACATGATCATTTGCCTTACAGTATTTGCAAAACTGTTTTTGTCTTTTTTTTTCTTATCATCTTTGTTTTCCTTCTTTGACTCTGCAACATTAGCAAATTTCTACTTACTAGTACATGAGATCCATTTACCTTTGCCTTTCTGACTTGCTAAGAAACCTTATTCACAACACACATAATTGATTTATTCTACCTAGATTGATCTTCCTACAACAAAACAGAGATCAACTTCTCAAACGTTAAGGCACTTGGATTTTCTTTCATCATCAATCAAAGAGTAGAAGAAAAAAATATGATATGAATTTGCAAGACCATTAAGAACAGCCTGCATAAGTCAACTATCTGACAAGATTTCATCAGCAAAAATCAGTTGTTCCTTAAAATCTTTGATCTTTATCAGAAAAAATCCATAGAATCTCCTTCATTCATATGCTCACTCTCCAAAGTTTTTAAGAGGTAAGAAAAACGAGTCTCATTTTTTGCTTGGTATAAAGATGTAAGTGTATCCCATGCATCCTTTGTTGTCTTGCAAGAGTGAATGTGAGGGATGATAGTATGTTTGATAGACAAAGCTATCAATGCATGTGACTGAGCATCTCTACCATCCCAACAAAGTTTCTCTTTAACATGTGCAATACTAATCATAGCATGACTAGGAAACTGAAGATCATCATCTTCAATGCCATTTGCATTACCTACAATAATAGTATTTGCAGGTGTAGTATGACATTTTTCAAAACCCTACACAATATTCCACAACCCTTTTGCTACCAATACATGATGCATCATATATGACCACAATACTATCCAACTTATCCTCAACAATCAACATATGGAATACATCATTGCTTTCAGCCATGGCTAGTGACTAAATACCATGATGCAAAAAATTAAATGTATCTCAAAAAGTTGAATAGACGGACCCTGACAAGCTCTATTAAACTTGTAGTAGACTTTGAGGTGCTTGTACTCGTGAATCAAATCTTGTATACATGTTTGGCACAAAAGGACAAAATTTCTTGCATATTCATTGTGATAGTGCATTCAGAGGCCGAAACAAGCTTCGATCAAACTTTTGACACACCATAACAAAGTTTTTTTGAACTCCTAATCACCCCAATCACCCCAAGTATGCTCACCAATTTTTGTGTGATTCTAAGACTATGACCTGAGGGGTGTTAGTGATGCCCTAGATGAAGCAATGACCTACTCTGATACCAACTGTTGGAGTTTGAGGTCTACGAAAACACATTAACAATAGAAAGAAGAAGAAGAAGAAGCTTGCAGCACAATGCAATATATGATGTATTACCAAGTGAATGTACAAAGATAAGTGACCCATTAGGGTTATCAGCATATATACAAGCAATGGAAAAAAATCTCCTAAAGAGTGAAAAAAGTGCTTGATGGTCTTAAGTGTGTTCACACACATCCCTAGCAAAATATATCAACAGAGGATAAGCTGTCTGCCAACCTCATTAGACTTCAGAAAGAGATGATCAAAGGGAAATTTGAGCCCCAAGTTAGCCTCATGAAAATAAAAATTCAACTATAGTAGGAAGAGGAGTTGAAATTCCACTATCTTCAATTGTTTCTTCATCAATTTTGGGCATGAAAAGCTGATAGGCCTTCCAAAGAAAGTGTAAATTTTGTGAGAAAAAATAAATCGAATTGCACATCTCAATGATAAACAAGATGGATGGTTTTGTTTGCAGCTCTAAGAGTGAGAACATGACTTCATTGTGAATCATTAAAAAGCAATCCTCGAAACCACTTCTTGATGTCTGATTGAAGGCATGACTGCATGGTCAATGTTTCTAGGGCCAAATAAAATAACATTCCATTCGGCATGGTGGTTGGGAGAGCCTATTTGTAGATTTGAGCTAGTTGATGCTATTGATTACTTTCAAAGGAAAAAACACTAGTTTGGACGGTGTGACCAATGAATTCCTCATTTCTTTCAAAGGCATCTTGGTGGAGCCCCTCTCTTGAGTTTGGTGAGGATCCTCGAGGCTTTTTGCCCTTCCAAAGTGTCTCCATGGGAGGGGGAAGGGTATGAGTTTAATTCATAAGAATGATAATAAGAATGGTATTGGGAATCAAACAACTATTAACATGCTCTATATAGGATACAATATCTTTTCTAAAGCCATGCCCAACAATATCAGGGTCTCCATCCTTTGGGGAAGCACCACTTCAAGGATCAATATAAATGGTAAGTATTCAATCCCCCTTTTTGCTCAATTGGCTGATTAATGAAGGGCCCTCCCTAGCCCTGATCCTCTTTTCTATCAATTGTATAAGAGCTCAATTTCTTTGGTGGGGGATCATGTCCTTAGGGGTTCCATTAGGGCGTTACCCTTCCCAATGTTCATGATTTAGTTATCAAAATGTTTGCATAAGAAACTTATCAATTTCTTTGAATTGATCAAGAATGCGCTAAGACTTTTTGGGAGTGTTTCAAACATCCCACACTATTTTTCAATCCAAGATCAACCATGAAAAGACCACCTTGAATATTTTCATTCATCAATCACCCAAATTTACTCTCAACCATGGATGCAAAGACATTGTGATGGCTCAATGTTGCAGTTGGCTACTTTGAAAAATGGTTATATTTGATGATCTTTGTAGTCCAAGAAGATAAAATAAAAATGGAAATAGATCCTCCACAAAGGGGATGAAAGTTTAATTAAATTTCTTTGAATCCCCTCCTAGTTCTTTTTCACATCAAGATTTTTTGTATAAAAAATAAAATTTTATGATTTTGTTTACTATATAAGTTGGTGAAATGAAACAATATTGCATGTTTTATTGACTCTTATAAATGAATCATTTTATAAAATATACAACGTTTTCCCATTCTTCAATTTTTTTAAAAAAAGAAGCTCATGAAAAATAAAAAAATAATTCTTCTTTTGTTGTTTTTCTTAATATTATTTTCCGAAATGATTTATGTTTTTTTTATTATTTAGCTAATATTTAGGTGTCTTTTCAATTAAGATCTCATCCCATGATATTTATTTAGAGAAATGTACCTCTTAAGAGAACTTGATGGACATGTTCACCAAGGCTTTACCTCTACAAAATGGCAAACCTCTACAAAATGGAGCTAAGGGGGTGTTGAAGAAATGATAATCTTGAATATCTATTTCTTGTTTATTGGTTCATTTCAGTGAGTCTATCTCCATTTTATATACTCTATTTTTATTTGGGACACTTTTCATTTAGCTTTGTTCTTGTAATCATTCTCCTTTCATGAAATTTATCCCACATTGGACATATTTAGATTAGCCTCTCTCCAAATTTGTAAATGGTGGCCCTCTCTTCATTTTGTACTTGGTTAAAATCTTGAGAGCCCAATCTATCCCCTTGGAAAGCCCAATCTTGTCCATTTATGAGTTTTCCCATTTCTTGGTCTACTCACCCCTTTGAGTCTCACATTCTTTTTGTTGTCAATACATTAGTTTTTACTTTTGCATTTGAGTTTGTCACAAAAAACTCCTTTTATCCCAACATGGGAGTTGGAAAAATTTTCCTTACTACTATTAATGGTAGTACAATCATGTTAGAAGATGCATCACACGTGCCAAGGATAAAAAAAGAATTACTCATGTCAACAATGGCAAAGATTGGCTTGTTAATCAAGTTTATTGATGATAAGTGTATAGTTTATGATCTCTTTGAGGATGAAAACATCATTCCATCTAGCATTCTATTTTGTGGGATTTATAAACTGACAAATTATGGAAAATATATGATTACATGCCATCCATCGCTCACTTGCATGATTTTGGCTATTTGGCATATGTATTACTGCATGTGCAACAATGCAAGAAATTGGATGATAAGAATATGGAAGGTATTTTTGTTGGATATAGTCTTGAAAGCAAAGGATGTCATTTGTATCATCCATATAATTAAAAACATTGGTTACTTGAGATGTAATTTAGCATCTACTTTCATGTGTTAAGAATATATCAAACAGTTCAAAGGATATTTAT
>MU260266.1:187500-207500 GCA_020310875.1 Ceratopteris richardii
AAATATGAAGTGTTCAAGACATTCAAGCATTATCATGCTTATGCAGAAAGGATTACAGGACAAAATCTCAAGAGGTTGAGATCAGATGGAGGGGGAGAGTATTTTTCTAAAGAGTTTGATGATTATTTGTGGAATGCTAGTATAAAAAGAGAAGTAACTTGCAGGTACTCCCCTCAACAAAATGGAGTTGCAAAAAGAAGAAATAGAAATCTTGTAGAGTTTGCAAGATCAATGATGAAAGAAAAGAATTATCCAAACTACTTGTGGGCAGAAGCTATCAACACTACAACATACCTTGTGAATAGGTTACCCTGCAAAGCTTTGGATGGTAGAACACCTTATGAAGCATGGTGGGGTAAGAAAACTACTCTTGATCATTGTAAAGTATTTGGATGTTGGCATATGCTTATGTTCCTTCTCAATTAAGACATAAGCTAGAACCCAAAGTAGAGAAGTATGTGTTCATTGGGTATGATGATAAACATATGGCTTACAGATTGTGGAGTCCATCTACAAAGCAATTTCTTGTTACAAAAGATGTTACATTTGATGAGAAAAGCACATGGTATACAAGGTCAACAAATGATTATGCAGATGTTGAAGAAGTACAAAGGAAAGGGAAGACCAAAGTAAAGGTTTATGAAGAAGATATTGATGATGTTGACTGTAAAAGTAAATTGCAGGGCAATGATGAAGATAGGCCAAGATTTGATCCAAAATCAAATGTGGCTGAGACTTCAAGAAGTCTAGAGGTCAGAAGATCTTTGATAGAAAGAAAAGAACCTATCAGGTATAGGTATGATACATCTTTCTTAACAACAAAAGATTATGCTTATATTGTGAAGACAGAAGAAGATCCAACCACATATGAAGAAGCTAAAGGTAAACAAAATTGGGAGAAGGCAATGCAAGAAGAGTACGATGCTCTACTTGAGAATGAGACATGGGAATTGGTGCCAAGACCAAAGAATCAGAAGGTGATTGTATGTAAGTGGGTGTATAAGACAAAGAGGTTTGCAAATGGTGATCTATCTAGATAAAAAGCTAGACTTGTGGTTAAAGGTTATGCCCAAACTTATGGGGTAGATTATGATGAGACCTTTAGTCCAGTTGCTAAGATGTCTACAATTAGAACTCCAATTGCTATTTGCTGCTTGTAAAGGATGGAAGTTGTCACAATTAGATGTGAAGAATGCATTGTTGAATGGGTATATTGCAAATGAAGTGTATATGGAGCAAGCAGAGGGTTTCATGGATTCAATTGGATCAAATTATGTGTGTAAGCTCAAGAGAGCTTTGTATGGTTTGAAGCAAGCCCCAAGGGCATGGAATTACAAGCTTATTAAGTTCTTGAATGAATGTGGATATCAAGCTTCAAAAGCAGATAGTAGCTTACTAGTGAAGGCAAGTGAACATGGGTATATATACATGTGTATTTATGTTGATGATATTATTGTCACATGTACAATTGTTCAAGGAATCAAGGAGCTTAAGAAACAAATAGAGAAGGAGTTTAAGATAAGTGATTTGGGAAACTTGTCTTATTCCTTAGGAATGTAGATTGTGTATGCTCAACATGGAGTATATGTTACACAAGAGAGATACTTGAAGAATCTTCTGGTCAAGTTCAACATGGAACGTTGCAAGCACTCAACCACACCATTGGAGGTAAATCATAAATTGAGCAGATATGGAGGAGAAGAGTTTCATGACATGAAGAAATATCAGAGTTTGGTAGGTAGTTTGATTTATGCTACCTTGACAAGACCAGACCTATCATATGTAGTAGGTGTCTTATCACAATTTATGCATTGTCCAAAGAAAACTCATTGGATTGCAGCTCAAAGGGTACTCGGATATATCAAGGGAACTCTGAGTGAAGGTTTGTATTATGGTTTTACTTCTGACACAAGAATCAAAGTGTTTAGTGATGCAGATTGGGTAGGTAATTCAGATGATAGAAGGTCTACTCATGGTTATCTCTGTTATATTGGAGATAAGTTAGTTTCTTGGTGCTCAAAGAAGAAACATATAGTTGCTTTGTCATCCATAGAAGCTGAGTATAAAGGAATGGTAGAGACTGCAAAAGAAGTGATATGGTTGAAGACCTTATTGAAAAGTTTTGGAACTGATCAGAGTACTCCAATTATTTTTGGAGACAACATGAGTTCATTATATTTGGCAGCTAATCCCGTTTTTCATGCTAGGACTAAACACATAGAAATTCAGTATCATTTCTTGAGAGAAAAGGTACTTGATAAAGTGATTGAATTATTGTATACCCCAACAAAAGAGCAAGTTGTAGATATGTTGACAAAAAGCTTAGATGAACCTAAGCTACAGAAGTTCAAAGAGATGGCAGGAATAAAGAAGAATGGTATAATCACAATTAGTGATTGAGGGGGAGCTGTTGGAACAAAGCAATCCTAAATTGATGATTATGAAGAACTTGAAGCAAGTCAAGAATCAGAATGAAGCCAAAGAAGTCATTGAAGATAGTGTAGAGATCTCAGAAATCTAGCTTGTATACATATGTACATTACATATGAAAATTCTTGTACTATGAATATGAATGATCATTAGAATGATAAGGAGTAATACAATAGACGTGGGATGAGTCTAGAATCATATGTATATAAGTCAATAATGTAAAGAAGTAAGTGAGAGAGTCATTAGAAGCCAAGTTTCAATGAGATAGATGTGTAGAGAGTTATCTACAGGAGTTAGCGTCGAGTCTTTCTCTGATTTCTCTCAGCCTGATCATGTGGATCAGGAAATCTTTTGTACACATCTAATCTAGAAGCTAATCAAGCTATGTTCAAAGTTTCATGGTCTAATTCCTTTCAAGTTGTGTGTATGATCAATATGAATATATATATGTAAAGTCTACAAGTAGACCTCTCAGAGTCGTGCACTTTTTCGTGTCAATGTTTTGCTTGGATCTCAGTGCCCAGTGTAAAGTTTTTTATGAGTGAGTATTCAAAATCTAAATTAGAAGTTAAGGAAGCTATGGATAAAAGAATTAAGACTTGTGCTGTGAGAAATCAACCTTAGAAGTTGACTATGTCAAAGTTGCTTGTTCAGGAAGACAGTTTCTGACATACCTTTGATCTTAGAGATCAAATTAAAGTTTTAATTATTGTTTTGAAGGTATAATGGTTGATATGATTGTGAAAAGGTAGCATGGAGATGTGTGTATCATTAGATTGAAGAAATTTGAAGATATGTGCAGGTAATGAAGTTAATCTCTGAAGCAGATTTCTTGAAGAAGAAAAGTTTTCACTAAGAGAAGTGATAGTTAATTATTTGGTAAATCAAGGTAATTGAAGAAATTTGAAGATATGTGCAGGTAATGAAGTTAATCTCTAAAGCAGATTTCTTGAAGAAGAAAAGTTTTCACTCAGAGAAGTGATAGTTAATGATTTGGTAAATCAAGGTAATATTTGTGTAAATTTTGGTCTATAACTGATATAGAGGTGCTCTTAAATCAGTATAGACAAGCCTTTGGAGATTTAGAGGTCTCCAACAGTTTTCTTCTACCATAGGCTAGCTTGTTCATTGATCTATTTATCATTTTTCTTTAGATTCTTGAGCCTAGCAAGAAGACTCTATGAACCCTTGTCTATTGAAATGAAAGCAATAATTAGGAGTATTTGTATAAATAAGTTCTTATTCTAGACTATTAACAAATGAGACTTAATAGCTATATGTTTGGGTAGCTCAAAAATCAAGTTTTCCTCCATTGAAATCTATTGCCTATATAGGGTATCATGGTCCAAAATTCCAAAATCACATAGCAATTAGATTGAAATAGACTTCCAACAAGCTACACAAATATAAAGGTAGGAATGGTGCTCACAAAAGTGCATATATTGTCAAGCATCATCCAAAGAAGTGCTTAAAGGATAAATTAGGGTTGCGAAACACTCAAGATTTAGTCAAAAGCATTTATAAGTCATGGAAACACCAAGAAAAGTGCAAAAAAGATGCAAAAATGAATTTTGGAGGAAGATCTCTCTTTTCTTCTCACAACTTCAAATGTGCAAAAGCTTGTACAAAATTAGGGAGATGGATTGTTTTATAGTGTCCCCCCTTTGTGTAGCATTATTAAATGGGCAAATAAAATTAAAATGATCAAAAAATACATATGAGATCTCTCCTTGAGTTTTTGGAGTTAATCATTGACTACATTAATATACAAGTCTTGGTAAGCTTCTCAAAAGAAGTAAATCTCCAATAAATAATCAAGGAACAAATAATTTTGGAAAGTTTTGGGGATCTTCATTGTGTTGCAACATACTTACACACATACATTACATTATGAAAAGAACTCTCTGTGTGTGTGTGTATGTTTGTGTGTGTGTGAGAGAGAGAGAGGAATTTAAACCACGATTGAGAGTGTAACCCACTTTGTCATAATAAAACGTAAAATCTCCTTATTATGAATCATTTGGACTAGTTGATTTTAAGATGAAGTACCACCATTTAAGTATCATCATTCTTTTCAATGCTTTTAATCTTCAATCATTACAGACTTAAGCTTCAAAGCTAGTTTGGTCTTTAGTCATATGTAAGTGCATGTAGCTTATATGTGAAGATGAAGATCTCCCACTAGAAAGAAAACTATAGGTGCATATTTTGTGAACAAATAATGCATTGGCTTTCCACTTAATTCACCATTGTTAAAGTTCATGAATAATGCTTATTAACTCACAAAAAATTGGTCCCATATCACCCTCAAGCTAATAATGGTCAGTTCAAAGCACTAACAAGGTAATTTGTATAGTGCTCACCAAGCTTGTGAAGAATCATATGTTGGATTGGGATAAGCAACTAGATCTTGTAATTTGGGATTACTTACAAAACTACATTAGGGAATACATCACTCAATATGGTATACAACCGAAATAAAGAAAATTGCTAATTGATTTCTTGATACCCACTTTAAGATTAGCCAAGGGTTATAATGGATAGGGCATGAGTGTTGGAGTTCAAGGTTTGTGGAAGCACACAAATAGCACTAGGAAGAACAAGATGCTTGGAGCACACCACACAATACTGAATGTATTACCACTAGAATGTACAAAGATAAGTAGCCCATTAGGGTAAAAGGTGTATATACAAGTTGGGGGAAAAAACTCCTAAAGAGGGAAAAAAGTACCCCGGTGGTCCTAGAGTTTTCTCACCCATCACTACCTAAATATATCAACAAATCCCCCCTAGGAGTGATGATGGAATCAATCCACAAAAGGAAGTAAGCCCAAAGCTTTGCAGAAAGCTTCAAACTTCTCCCTAGGCAAAGCCTTTATGAAAGGTCTGCAATGTTCTCTTATGTGGGCACATATGCCAAATTGGTCTCTCCAGCAGAGAATCTCTCCCTGAGATAATGATAGTGCACCTCAATGTGCTTAATGCGAGCATGGAACACAAGGTTCCTCGCAACTGCCAATGCGCTCTGACTGTTAGTGAAGATAGTGGTGGTAGAAGATTGACCAACACGCAAATGATTCATAAGGCATCTGAACCACACACACTCAATAGTCAGTATGAAAGCTACACTATACTCAGCCTCAACTAGAAGTGGCCATGGTAGGTTGCTTCTTGCTTCACATGGATATGCATGAGCTACCAAGCATGAAGCAAAAACTAGTGGTGGACACACGAGTGTCATAGCAAACAACGTAATCAGAGTTAGAAAAAGCATGTAAATCTAGTGGTAGTGATCCCCCCTTGGGATAAAACAATCCAAGTAGTCGGGTACCATTCAAGTAGTGAAAGATGCACTTAACCGCTTGTCAATGCTTGTCACCTAGGCTATGCATAAACTTGCTCATCTATGAGACAACAAACTGAATATCTTGCCGAGTAATGCATAAGTAAATCAAGCATCCAAACAACTTGCTGATAGAGAACAACATCAAATGCATCTCGAGCATCATGAATACTCAATCATATACCTGTCTCCATAGGAGTGGCAATAGGTTTGTAGTCTTGAAGGCCAAAAGACTGCAATAATGTGTCAATATATTTTGTTTGACACAAAGCTATTCCACCATCAAGTAAAAATCAACAATATGCTTCTTGTGAAGACCAGTGAGCAATATGTCATCAACATACACAACAATGATCAGAAGCACATCATTTGCATGCTTAATAGTTGGACTGTTCTCAAAACCATGTGCAATTAGATAGGCATGTATCTTTTCATACCAAGCACCTCATGCTTGCTTCAAACTATATAATGCCTTTTTCAACCTACACACTTGGTTTTCATGCCCTTTCTACACAAAGCCACAGAGGTGAAAAACATACACTTCTTCATGGTAGTCACCATTTAGAAATGCAGTCTTAATATCCAACTCATGTACATTCCAACACTGACGAGCTGCGAGTGCACAGATGCTACGAACAGTAGTCATTCGGCAAGTAGGAGCAAAGGTCTCATCAAAATCAATGCCTCTTTCAAGAGCATAACCCTTTGCAACAAGCCTAGCCTTATACCTATCAACTGTTCCATCAGGCTTATGCTTCAGCTTGTATACCCACTTAGTGCCAATGGCCTTCTTGCAAGGAGGCAAGTCACATATAGACCAAGTACCATTCTTCATGATAGCATCATATTCTGATTGCATAACAATCATCCAATTTTGAGAATTTTATGCTTCATCAAACGAAACAGGCTCATTCTCATCACAAAGACTAGAGGCAGCCGTACCATAGAAATCTGATGCAAAAGAAGCACTATGAGAGCTAGAACGAGTATGATATGACAAAGCTGCATCTAATTTGCTGTCATGCAAAGTTTGCACCAACCATTTTGGCATAGTTTTTGCCTCCTCAATATCAGGCCTCTCATCAACAAGTGCATAATGTAAATCTGCATAAAAAATGGAATGATTTGCATAATCACATGAAACTTGTAAAGGCTGAAAAGTTGCCTCATTAGGACCAGCACTAGACTGTCCACCTGTAGAAAGAGGAAGCAAAGTGTCATACATGTCTTTGGAGCTTATTGATGTCTCCTTAGTACACATGAAAGTAGTGGTTGAATATCATCTTCCACAAAAACAACATCACGGCTAACCAAAATGCGTTTAGTATGTGGATGATACTGATGATAACCTTTGACTTTAGAATTGTACCCAACAAAAATAGATTTCGTTGTTTTATCATCCAATTTCTTGCGTTGTTGTTCAGGTACTAATGCATATGCCAGAAAACCCAAAACATGCTGGTGAAGAGGATACCATTTCAGATTTCTGCAAGCGTAGCAAACTAGCAAAATTCAGATGATCATAGTGTGCATGCCAAAGCTTTGCATCTGACATAGCCTGAGACTCATGTACTACACATGCTGAATCATTCACAGATTTTTCATAGTCTATGAGCTTATACAACCCATGACATAAAATGCCAGAAGCAATAAAGATGTTGCCATTTGATAGATCATGGATTGTACATCTATGATCCAAAAATTTCACAACCAATCCAATCTTGGCTAAAGCTAAAACTGATAATAGATTCTTCTTGATCCTTGGCACAAATAAAGCATTCGACAATGTAAAAGAACTACCATCAGCAATAGTCAGAATGATCTTATCAACTCCCATTACAGGATAAGAGGAGTTGTTGGTGCATGTGACAGTATTCCCTGTAGGGGCAAGCTAAAGTGAAGTGAAGAAATTGCACTCCAAGGTGATATATTTGGTTGCCCAACTATCAAAGTACCAAAGCTCTGAGTCTACTACAGACATACACTGTTCATGTGAAGATGGGTCAAAACTCCAAACAATAATAAATGCCTATTCTTCATTTTGCACAAGATTAGCAGACTCTATTTTGGGTCTAGAAGCCTTTGCAACAACCATTCCAACCTCTTTCTTCCTTGCCTCTTTAGCAGCCAATTTTGGACAACTCTTTATGACATGATCATTTGCTTTAAAGTATTTGCAAAACAATTTCTGCTTTTCTGTTTTCTTCTCGTCTTTCATATTCTTCTTTGATTGTGCATAATTAGTAGATTTTTGCTTTCTACTAGAAGAGATCCATTTCCCTTTGCCCTTCGGACTAGCCAGGAAAGCTTGATCTACATCACACACAATGGATCTGTTTTGCCTAGATTGATCTTCCTGTAATAGAACAGAGACTAACTCCTCAAATTTTAAGGCATTCGGATTGCCTTTCATCATCAAACGAAGAGCATAAGCAAAACTCTGATATGAATGGGGAAGACCATTCTAAACAGTCTTCACAAGTGAACTCTCAGGCAAGACTTCATAAGCAAAAATTGACTGTTCTTTCAAATCCTTGATCTATGTTAGAAAGCTATCCATGGAATTACCTTCATTCATGTGCTTACTCTCCAACTGTTTTTGGAGGTAAGCAACACGAGCCTCATTCCTTGCCTGATATAAAGTGGTAAGTGTATTCCAAACATCCTTAGCTATTCTACAAGAGCGAATGTGAGGAATAATAGTACGTTTGATAGAAAAGGCTATCAATGCATGTGCTTGAGCATCTCTACCATCCCAACAAATTTCCTTTGCAGTAGGTGCAACAGGAACTGCAACACAAACAGAAACATGAAGAATATCCTCATCCTCGACTCCATCTACATCACCTTCAACAATTGTGTTTGCAAATATAATAGGATGTTTTTCAACACCCTACACAATATTCCATAGTCCTTTTGAAACCAATACATGACACATCATATAAGCCCATAATGGGGAACTAGTACCATCCAACTTATCCTCAACAGCCAACATACGAAATACATCATTGCTTTTAGCCATGGCCAGTGATAAAAATACCCTAATGCAAAAAATGACTCTATCTCAAAAACTTGAACAAAACTACCCTGTCGAGTTGTGCTAAGCCTGTAGCAAACTTCGAGATGCTTATACTGGCAAACCAAAACCTATATATATCTTTGGCATAAAAATACAGAATTGGGATTTTGACACCATAGAGTGAAGCTGTTTTGATCTCCTAATCACCCTGAGTATGCTCACCAAATTTTGTGTGATTCTGAGACTGTGAACGGAGAGGTATCGATGATGCCCTCGATGAAGCAGCAACATGCTCTGATACCAATTATTGGAGTTCGAGGTCTACGAAAGCACACAGATAGCACAAGGAAGAAGACAAAGCTTAGAGCACAACACACAATACTGCATGTATTACCATTTAGTTTGTGGATGATATAGAGGATATCATATGCTTTCAAAAGTATACCCAACAAAAAACACATTTCAATGTTTTATCATCCAATTTCTTGCATTGTTGTTCAGGCAGTAATGCATATGCAAGACAATAGAAAACATGCAGGTGAGCAACAGATGGTTTGTGACCATGCTAAGCCTTATATGGAGTGATAGACTACAATGCTTTAGTGGAACACCTGTTAAGTGTTGAGATATCAAGCTCAACATGTGATGATCTAGGATGACACGTATCACTTTTCCATTCCTTTGACATGTATAGTGGTCACGCCGGTATATGTCAGGGATACTGCATTGAGCTTTACTAGATTTATCTATTGAGAGTGATGGCACATTTGTTTCTTGCCAGCTCCCTCATTTGCGGACATTAGGATTTTCCTTATATAATTTTCTTTATATATTGCACTTTTTGTATTATTTTTTTTAGGTCATTCATGTACATTCCTTTTTATGTAATAGAAGAAGAAGAAGAAGAAGAAGAAGAAGAAGAAAAAGAAGAAGAAGAAGAAGAAGAAGAAGAAGAAGAAGAAGAGAAGAAGAAGATTATTCTTCCTTGACTCAATCTGTGTGTGTGCTCCTCTTTGAGCGTGAGAGTGTGTGTGTGATCTCTCTTCCTTCTCTCCTTCCTTCTGACATGGTATCAAAGCCAGTGTGGCTGTAGAGAGCTCATGGAGAAGGCCTACGATGAAGAGTACATGAGAAGGCGTGGAGAAAGTGTGATTCAAATACCGCCTCAGATTGCTACGAAAATTGGCATGAAGGTAGAAGGCCTCAAAATATTTTCAAGAGTTATCCCTTTAGGGTCACTTGTTTTTGTTAGATTTCCATCTCGACCTCTATTTTGAGCCCGCAAGTGGGGGCCCACAAAAAAACTAGGTCAATTTGCAAAACTGTAACTTGCATCTAGTTTGCTAACACTCATATATTCTAGATGTAGAATATCAAGCGATTCCGTGTACTGTTGGTACATGAAAACTGTGTTTTTTTAGATCAAATTGTCACGTCATAGTGCAACAGTGTTCAAGAAAAAGTTTTGCTTGCAATGTTTTGTAGTGTTGTGAATTGCTATAGAAATGGCAAATGCAGATAGACTAAGACAACTTATGAGCGATAACTAGACAAGAACAACTTCCATGCTTGCAGATTCAGAATGAAGAATTTCCTGATGGGAGAAGTCTATTGGAAATACATAGAGGGAGAGAATGAAACTGCTCCACAGTTACCAGAGAGGAATCGAACTGCAGACAAATTAAGAGCATATGAGGAATGGAATCAAGGAGCATGAAAGGTAATGTATTGGTTATCTGTTAGCATACTGATTGGACACATACATGATGCCAACACTCCGAAAGAGGCTTGGAACACCAATACAAAGGCATGGAAATTGCAACTCAAGAACGAGCTGCATACATTGGAGAAAAAGGGCATGTTGGCAAGTGAATACACCCTGAAAATCAAAAGCATATGTGAATCACTTGCATCTATTGGCATGAATGTAGATGATGATGATAAGGTGGAAGTGTGCCTTCATGGTTTAGGAGCTACATATAGGCAGTTCAGAACTTCTATACAGACCAAAGAAAATATTTTGAATTTTGCTAATTTGGTGTTGTCCATGCTGATTATTGAAGAAAAGAATCTTGGTGAGGACTCAAACTCCCAAGGAAAACCTAGTTTTGAGTAGGTATTCCACTCTCGCAGAGGAAGAGGCAAAGGTAGAGGTTTCAGAAGTGGAAGAGGAAATAGTAACCAAGACCAAGGTCAACATCAGAATCATGCAGGAGGTAGAGGACAATTTTGAGGCAGGGGTAGCCAAAGAGGCTGCAAAAATTTCCAAAGAAATGATTCAGGTAATGATAGTAAAGGATGCTAGAATTATGGTAAACCTGGACACTTTGAACGTGATTGTAGGTTGAAGAATCAAAATAACAAAAGGCAGCAAAATAACTATGCATCCACAAGTGCAGATGATTCTGAGAAGCTATTCATGGTTCAACATCATATGATGAATATGATGTCTGCTAATGTTTTGAAATCAAATGGTTATGTCTGATATGTTAATTCAGGTGCTTCAAATCACATGAACAATCATGCAGAACGGTTTAGTAGTTTGCAAAAATTTCTTATTTGTGGATATGTTGAAACAGGTGATGATACATCACACCCTATCGAGCATATGGAAACATAGCATTGTCTATGGAGGACGGGAATGTAGAACATCTTGTTGATGTGCTACATGTTCCAAATATGACAAAGAATCTAGTTTCTGTTAGACAAATGGTTGAACAAGGATTATAAGTCAGGTCAATGCTGCTGGGCTATATGTAGAAGAGTACAAACAAGATGGAACATTGATTGCCAAAGGAAACAAAGTGGGTAGCATGTTCATCTTAAATGTGAGAAATCCTGAAATTTATGTAGCCATGTTTGCAAAAGGTGCAGGAGTTATTACTAATATAGAAAACTGGCAGCTGAGAAGAACATGCCTCATTGTTATTGGGCAGAAGTTGTGCATACTGCTATATACATCATGAACAAAACTCCGACTGCTGATGTACATCAAGTTACACCTGAAGAGAAGTTTACAAGTGAAAAGCCAAACTTATCTCATATGAAAGTATTTGGTTTTATTGCATATGTACATATTCTAGATGAGTCGAGGACGAAGCTTGATCCAAAAGCAAAAAAATGTATCTTCATTGGGTACTCCCTTGAGCAAAAGGGGTATAAATATTATAACCCACTCACACGATAGGTGAAAATAAGCAAAGATGTGGTGTTTGATGAAATTTCAAGCTTCTATGCAGATACCAAAGATGGACTTGATCTTGAACCAAATGACAAAGAAAATGCTGAAAAAACAAGTGTAGAATCTCAAGTTTTGAGCGGACTAGATGCATCACCAAGCAATAGTTCCAACTCAAATGCATGGAGTGGAAGATGGCGTGGAAAATTTAGTCTAGAAAATTCATCAACTACATCAAAGAAAGGTAAAGAGAAGATTTCTGCTGGTAGTAAAACATCTACAAGTATTGAAGACATTGATGGAGATTCAAGCACTTTAGAAAAGATCCTTGATGAGGAACTTGGATCGCCCTCTGTGAAGACTCCAGAGTTAGAAAGGCACATGTAGATGATATAAGAAGTGACCCAAGACCAAGAAGATCTGGGTGGATGCAAAATTCTGTGCAATGATTGATTTATGATAGTTATATGGCTCGTCACTCTGCCTACATGACCAAGGTAATACAAGATGTTGAACCTTCTTATTCTTGAGATGCAATTGGAAATACAAACTGGGAAAAAGTTATGGATGAGGAGATGACTACACTTTATGGAAACAAAACATGGAAGCTGGTTCCATTTTCGCAAGGAAAGAAACCCATAGGCTGTAAGTGGGTTTACAAGGTAAAGCACAATGCTGATGGTAGCATAAGCAGGTACAAAGCACGATTGTTAGCAAAAGCATACACACATACTTATGGCATTGATTATGAGGAAACATTCAATGCTATAGCTAAAATTTCTACTATCAAAACACTTGTTGCATTAGCTATAGCAAAAGGATGCAGTTTGCATCAGATGGACGTGTAGAACGCTTTGCTACATTATGAGTTACAAGAAGAAATACACATGGACCAGCCACAAGGATATGAAGATTCAAAGCACCTAAAATATGTTTGCAGGTTGCAAAAGGCTTTGTATGGGCTTAAACAAGCCCCTCGTGCTTGGCATGCAAGGATTGCTAACTACTTAACCACCACTGGATTTTCTATGTGTGATGCAGATCATTCATTATATACAAGGAAGTGTGATGATGGCATCACGATTGTGGCTATTTTATGTTGATGAATTGATTATAGGTGGTGATAATGAAGAAAGCATTAAAGAGGTAAAGCATCTCCTTCTACATGAATTCAACATGAAGGATCTTGGTGTGCTGTGCTATTTCTTGGGCATTGAGTTTATACATACAAAAACAAGTATTTGAATGTTGCAAATGCAATATGCCTTGAGTATGCTGCAAAAGTATGGTATGGCTGATTATAAGCCAATTTCTATGCCATTAGATTAGAATTTGAAGTTGGATACTAAAATAGGTGAAGCATTGGAAAATGCTACTATGTACAGGAAAATTGTGGGAAGTCTGATATATCTCATAATTACAAGGCTTGATCTAAGCTACATTGTTGGACTTGAAAGTATTTATTTCTTGCCAGCTCGCTCATTCATGGACATTAGGATTTTCCTTATGTACTTTTCTTTATATATTGCACTTGTTGTATTGTTGTTTTAAGGTCATTCATGTATAGTCCTTTTTATGTAATCGAAGAAGAAGAAGAGGAAGATTAATCTTCCTTGCCTCAACCTGCGTGTGTGCTCCTCTTTGAGTGTGAGGGTGTGTGTATGAGCTCTCTTCCTTATCTCCTTCCTCGTGACATTAAGTACATATGTTGCACACATGACATCCTCAAACCAGAAACTATGTGGTAAAGCTTGACTCTTGACAATACACCTCGCGATCTCCATGAGTGACATGTTCTTCCATTCAGCAACTCCATTCTATTGAGGTGTATACGACACTATACATTGATGTTTTATCCCACGTTCAGCCAGAAATGCATTAAAGTTAGAAGACATATATTCCCCCCTCGATTAGAACGGAGAGTGCCCATTTTACATACTGATAGATTTTCAACCAGAACCAAAAATTGTTTGAAGCACATAAAAACTTCAGACTTTTCTTTCAATGGATATACCCATGCATGCTTGGAAAAATCATCGATGAAAGTCACGAAGTAAAGATAGAGAGGATGTCTGCATAGGACCACATACATCACTGTGAACAAGTTGCAATTTTTGAGTAGCTTGAGCTGAACCATCTTTTGGGAAGGACGAACGCTACATTTGCCCAAAATACAACCTTCACATACATGTTTACCAGGTGCCTCAAGTTTGGGCAAAGAGGACACCATTTCAAATTTCTGCAAGCGTAGCAAACTAGCAAAATTAAGATGACCAAAGCGTACATGCCAAAGCTTTGCATCTGACATAGCGTAAGAATCATGTATTGCACATGCTGAATCATTCACAGATTTTTCATAGTCTATGAGCTTATAGAGCCCATGATATATAATGCTAGACGCAATAATGATGTTGCCATTTGACAGACCATGAACTCTACATCTATCATCAACAAATTTCATAACCAAGCCAATCTTGGCTAAAGCTGAAACGGATAACACATTCTTCTTGATCCCTGGCACAAATAAAGCATTCGACAATGTAAAAGAACTTCCATCAGCAATAGTCAAAATGATCTTACCAACTCCCATTACAGGATAAGAAGAGGAGTTGGTGCATGTGATAGTATTCCTGTAGGGGTAGACTCGAGTGAAGTGAAGAGATTGCGCTATGAGGTAATATGTTTGATTGCCCAACTATCAAAGTACCAAACATCTGAGTATACTACAAACATACAAGCAATAGTAAATGCCTATTCTTCATTCTACACAAGATTAGTAGACTCTCTTTTGCATGTAGAGGCCTCTGCAATAACCATTCCAGCCTCTTTCTTCCTTGCCTCTTTAGTAGCTAGTTTTGGACAACTCTTTATGACATGATCATTTGCTTTACAATATTTGTAAAACAAATTATGCTTTTCTATTTTCTTCTCGTCTTTGTCATCCTTCTTTGATTGTGCAGAATTAGCAGATTTTTTACTACTAGAAGAGCTCCATTTACCTTTGCTCTTGTGACTAGCGAGGAAAGCTTGATCTGCAACACGCATAATGGACCTATTCTGCCTAGACTGATCTTCCTATAAAAGAACAGAGACTAACTCCTCAAATGTTAAGGCATTTGGATTACCTTTCATTATCGAACGAAGAGTAGAAGAAGAACTCTGATATGAATTGGGAAGACCATTCAGAACAGCCTGCACAAGTGAAATGTCAGGCAAGAATTCATCAGAAAAAATCAACTCTTCTTTCAAATCTTTGATCTTTGTCAGAAAACTATCCATGGAATCACCTTCATTCATGTGCTCACTCTCCAACTATTTTTGGAGGTAAGCAACATGAGCCTCATTCCTTGCCTGGTATAAAGTGGTAAGTGTATCCCAAGCATCCTTAGCTATTCTGCAAGAACAATTGTGAGGAATAATGGCACATTTGACACACAAGTCTATCAATGCATGTGCCTGAGGATCTCTACCATCCCAACGAATTTGATATGCAATAGATGTAGGAGGAATGCAACACGAACATGAAGAATATCATTATCTTCAACGTTGCTTGCATCACCCTCAACAACTATGTTTGCACATGTAATAGGATTTTTTCAACACCCTACACAATATTCCACATTCCTTTTGCAACCAATACATGACACATCATATAAGCCCATAATGGGTAATTGGTACCGTCCAACTTATCCTCAACAACCAACATACAGAATACATCACTGCTTTCAGCCACGGCCACTGACCAAAATATCTTGATGCAAAACAAAGACTGTATCCCAAAAAAGTGAATAGAACTACCTTGTCTAGCTCTGCTAAACCTGTAGCAAACTTGGAGACGCTTATATTGGAATGCTACATTTCATTTCCCTTAAAATGGGTAGATTAAGGATTTGGGAGGTGTTAAGTGCGCAAAAGGTGTCAAACCAGTCAATCACAAAAGTTGACATGTGCAAGGAGCAAATCGAATACAAGTGTGGATGGTGCGAAGATGGATTGGAAGTTTCAAAATGGACAGTCACAAAACGTTCACTACTAGAAGCATTTCTACACACTCACTTAAAAAACTTACACATATAAGAATTCACTTAAATTTCCCACGCATGTGATCCTATCGTATATGTTGAGACGAGAGAGAGAAAACAATCATACAAAGCACTCGTGTCTCCTTCAAAAACAAGATGATATTATGAAATTCTCAGCCCATATGGATAGAGAAGAGTTGTCTTCTACTAACCAAGACCTCAAGTTTACCGTCTCCACTACCACCTTCTTGTTGGACTAGGAGTTGTCCATTGTCAAAGTAAGCAATTAAGGCACGAGAGTATACGCGGATGCAAGTGCTCTAGAACGTTCGCATACAAGTATATCTGTGTATCTCTATCTTAGGTGGATAACTTTTTATATAGCGCTTGGCTTGGATGGAATAGCTTAGATATTTGGGAAGCTCCTTATCCCTTCTCATTGGTCTTGTTCAGGTGATGGGTGGTAACCTAGATTGGGTTGTTACACTAGCTCTGCCAATGGTGGTATGGAGCAATCACCACTACTAAAAGAGGTGTCCAGATAACTACAACTCTTACTCTTGGGTGGTGGTCCAAATTTGCATTAGGTGGTGGTCCAACTAGGTGGTTATCCATTTTAGTATAGCTTGGTGGTCCATTGAGAGTAGTCACCAAAAAGTTGGTGGTCCACCTAGATCCATCTCAGAATCCTTGTCATGCCTTTGACCTGTTAACTTTGCTATCTTTTGCTTTCTTGCTTTTAAAACCTTATTCCAAGTACTCAAAAGAATTTTGATCCCTACAAGGATGTATTTTAAAAGATGTTCGACCATTGATATCTACTCTTTTCGAGATAATTTTGAACTAATTTAAAAGTGCAATGAAAGGTAGGTATAACACCCATGGGACTTCCAAATCCAACAAAGCAAGGGTTGAACACCTAACTACTACTAAGAAGGCCCGCTAAGGTAGAAACTAGGAAGGGATTACCCTAAGGCTAGATGAGAGGACTGATTTAAATTGGGTAGCCTAAAGGCCTAGATTGATCAAGTGCCCAAAGGTCTTCACTCCCTCAAAGGGGCTGGTTGACTTCTCGCCACAAATGATGAGGGGTGTCCCTACAAGGATGTTATCTAATGCCCATGTGCACAAATTAAAGATGCATGCATAACCTCACATGATTGATTCACTACCTCTTTACTAGTCTTTCAAGACACAAAACCATAGCATCAAAAATCCAAAAGTATATTCAACATTCATAAGTTTCACATCAGAATCAAAATTCTCATACTTGTCATCTAGGTGCATATTGGAGGGAGCCGGGAAGGGGACACACACACACACACACAGAGGGAGGGAGGGAGGGAGGGAGGGAGGGAGGGGGGGAGAGAGAGGGAGAGGGAGAGAGAGAGAGAGAGAGAGAGAGAGAGAGAGAGAGAGAGAGAGAGAGAGAGAGAGAGAGAGAGAGAGAGAGGTCTTGAACCCTACTTTGTGGGACACTGGGGGTCCCTTGAGTACTATGCCCATTTGCTTGTATAGTTGTTCTCTCAATCACTTCAAGCAAGGGAGAGTAAGCTTCTAGTGAACTTCTCTTTAAAAAAACGGCTAAAAATGTTGATGTATCGAATAAAATGCTAATATCAAGAATGAGACAAACACCACACAATCTCTTAGAAAAATAATGAATACTATGCGCTTCTAGAACTTGAAAAATAAACCGATTCGTACTATCCATCACCATATCTAACCATGTTGCGAATTGTTTTGCCCGATAAAACCAAAATGCTATTTACAGTATGTCATATGAACACCATTCTGATTACTTATGCATTCTGGTTAGCACCGATGGTGATCTTATAAGCTGAGAAGTGCGACCAATGGGCCACAAATTGGAAAGTGGAACAACTCGGCACAAAGGACAATGCACTCATGCTTGGACGTTGGAATTTGGAGGTATGTAAGAAATGGCAAAGGTTTACGTATTTTTGGGCTGGGATTTATGGCTCTACGGTTTCTATTTTCCTCGACTCCCATTATTATCCTGGAATCAGGATAAGCCTACTTAAAAGAGCGTTATGTATTCTGTTTTGTCCATTTCAACCAGGATAAAGTTCTGTAAAAGGAGCTGAAGTTCCTTCATTTCTTCCACTGAACCCCGATAGATCACAACACCTTTGTTATACATCTGAAACGGCAAGATTAACAACCGTTTTGGTTTCATGTGACTGATAAATGTGACAGGCGCCATGATGTGATCTGGTTGCTTCCGCTGGTGCGCCGTTTTCTATTTCTACATTGCTCCCCACACACCGTCTCCGACTCTTCTTCTTTACCCCTTCTCAAGTCCTTACTACAATGACACACAACAAGCTTCTGCACTTACCCTAGACCTGTAGCTCTGAGTGGTTTCCAATTATACTTTCCAGATTTGGTGCTTCTTAATTGACGATGCATACAATAGTTTAGCTGTACACTTACTTACTCTCACTACAAGGAAGCAAGCAGTATCCTGGAGTAAGATATGTCGAGTCTTTAAATGCCCACAAACTTATTAGTTCTTCCCTTAAATAATAGCGATGCGATCAATAAATTTTGTAATGCTCGCACGTTTGTCAGTATTCACTAAAAATTAACACGTAAGCAACCACTACTGATATTTTCCATTTTTTTACGCATTTATACATAAGAGGAATGTAAAACTAATAGTACTCCATATATTTAAGTGCACATGCAATTTGGCAAACCTTCCGTATCACACAAGACCGAAAAAGATGATAACGGTCATTATCTGGGCATAAAAACAGTAATTCGTAAATTCAAGTGTATATGCAATGTGATTACCTTAGCGATCACACAATATTCATAAAAAAATATGAACACGATCAAATTTCTGAGAGGGGCATTGATCATATTCTAGTACCGTCTGAACTGAGGAGCAACTGAACAAAGAAACAAATGACTCAACAGTACAAGGTTTTTTCACTTGATATAAGGACATGATCAGATCCGGTCACTCTTTTCGACAAATACAAAGACTTACATAAGAACCACTGAGAAATTGATCTATCTTGGAATCCTCAGGAAGCTCTGGCTTATTTATACCAGACAAACAGCATCATACGCTAATTCTAGTAAAAGTTCGTTCCACTTGTGTCTTTAGAATTTTTCACGAAGTAGATTGTTCAGCATGTGGAAACCTTTCTTTAGAGAGGGCAAATGAGGACTCAAAACTTTTAGAGCGAAAAGAGGACGTGTTGTTCATTATCCCTTCATTATATGTGGCTTTTCTTCTGCAGATTCCAGTTATTGTAAAAACCTTCAACTGCTGCCTCAGTTGGGTTCATGAAGGCCTTGGCTGTACAGATGTTCAGGTATAGACTACAAAGCTTTTGGTAAAGTTCAATTGATTAGGGAAGACAATCATGAAAGCTTGAAAGAAAATCCTCGTTTCAAAACTTTGGGCCTCTATGCAGTTTTAAGCTGAAAAGTAGGCAGCACCAGGATTGAAATAGGTCATCATACCAAGATCACTCTAATTTGTTCATGGATATTTTTATGAAAGTTCAAATCCAGCGTTTGATTGTATAGCATAACGTAGCTTGGTCTTCAGAGTACTCATCCGTTTATATGTTGGGAGCTGTTTATATACACGGAATTAGTAAATTAAGATCGAATAAAGAAAGAACAGATCTTTTACTACAACCTCTCAGTTTGTTATCTATATTAAACATTCTCAAGTACCTTCAAGGTATTATAACAAGTTGATGCAGAAGGTAAGCGATCAACATCTTGTCCTCCTAGCATTGCCCAAACTGTTGTGTCACAGGTCACCTAGAGAAAACCAATGATTAATTGTCTACCTCAATAATTTGAGACACTAGCTTCACAAACCTATGTGCACAACAAATTAGACTCATGTAAGTCCAATCCAAGGGTACACCCTAAAAGTTTTCCCTACCCAAATAAGCATGTAAAAAAAATCATCCTCAATAATTTGAGACGTTAGCATGATTCTCACAATTTTTAATT
>MU260266.1:217500-220000 GCA_020310875.1 Ceratopteris richardii
TATCTAGAAGTCCTTCATACCTCTTTCCTTCAAAGTCTGGGATAATCATATATGTGCGCACCTCATAAGTAACAGACCTCTCTGAAATATCAAGCTTCTCTACAATAGAACTCTGGAACTTTCTCCCGAACAGGAACACCCAATAGAAACTTTCTCCAGATATTCTCTTACTTCCTTCTTCTTCAAACGCTAGAACATAAAGAGAAACTAACAAAGAAAATATAGGAATACCTGTAGGTATGATTTTGCATCCCTTCATATATGGCTGAAAATAAATCTTCATGTCTCTCCACTCCCTTGGATGATTTAACACCTGTATCCAAACTTCTTCAAAGTATATCAGACTTTATGAAATCTGTAACGTCTTCCTTCCTTTCAATAAATCTGATCTTCAGTGATTTAGCATTGCTTCCATAACATCAATTCGTGTGTCTGAAACAAATAATCTGAACCCCTTTTTACTAGCACTGCAGATGCCAATAGTTTTCATTGCCACTCCTCAGCTTTCCATAATCTAGAATAAGGTTAGTTGATCCTATTACATCATAACAAAAAACTTTGATGAAAGCACTTTAGGATTCATAATCTTCTGCAACACAACAAGTATCTTCTTCTATTTCTCTACAACACTAATATGATAGAATCTGAATCTTTGACTTACTTCTTCAAATGCTAAGAACTTTACAAACAAAGGATGGACATCTGACTCAAAAATACTCAAGACCTATAATCTCTCCAACAAAGTACATGTGTAGAATCTGCTCTCATCGAACCTTCATGACTGAATGTTTGATTTGCTACCTGAATGACTCTAAGTGTCCATGCTTTTTACATAAAGTTGTAAAACTTTTCTTCAACTAAATCCTTCCTAAGAATCTGCAACTTCTATTGGAACACAAATGGAAAACTCTCACTTTGAGAACTTCAAAATTTGCAAGTTGATACTTCATATCTTCATATTCTTCCCGGGTGAAATGTGATAGTATTTGTTTAATATTTTTTTGGCTAACTCCACTTCTCAATCAAGTGATAGGATCTGATGGAACACCTTTTTGAATACAAGCATGTATCCAAAAGTCAAGACAAACATAGAAAGTAGATTTTCCATCTGACTGGTACATCAAAAAAATCTGAATTTTTCTGAACTTTTCTGAAAATACTGAATTTTCTGAATTTTTCTAAAAATACTGAATTTTTTGAATTATCCTCCTAAAAAACTCTGAATTTTCTGAGTATACTGAATATACTAAATATGAGGTAACTTTTTCAAACAAAAAACCTCACTCCAAGTCTCCAACAATACTCTTTTACCTCAAGAGTAAGGTAAAGAAGAAAAATACTTCTCTGCAACTAGTAGCTCCGAATTGACACTCCAAGAATTCTTTGAGGGGACATATAAGCTGCCTGCTCAAAATCTTCAACTAAAACGTAACTCATACACATATGAGTCAAAATATATAAGCTATCTTACATATCTGCTGCTTTTCTTTCTCTCAATGCGATTCTTTGTCCAAACCTACTAAAACATGACCAAGTATAATGTGAAACAAGAAACTGCTTTTTCTTTAAACTATCTTCTTCACACAAGATATTCTCGTAGACTTGTCTTTGGATGTAGAGGATAAAAGTAGAAAAAATATATGGAAAACATAAGAGAAAAAAAGTAAGTCTTACTTTTCCTTTGGAATTGTTGGACCTTCTTCTTCTGCATCTTTTTCCACCTGATGATGTCAACATCTTCAAACTTCTCTTCCATACCTTTTGTTCTCTTCATCTTGAAATAGCAAGCACTCTTAACTTCTTCAAATGAATTTTTCTCTTCCTCTAGTGCTAAGAGTAAAAAACAAAACAAACATGGTATATAAATGGAAGTGAACATAGAAGCATGTTTCACCATCTTCTCACATGCTGAATCAATACTATGCTACAAATTTGATTGACATGACTGAATTCACCAACCTTTTCCTTGAGTTGGCTGAATGCTGAATTACCTCTCTAGGTACAAAATCTAATAAAAAAACTTCCAACCTTGCGTTGGCTGAAAACAAAGCTGATATAATCTCCAAATTTGTCTTCTTAGATGAGCCTTCTTGCCATGAAAGAGATCTTCTATCAAAACTATCAAGAACAACCTCTAGATACCTGATTTGGTGTAGCTAATGCTTAAACTTTCAAAGTAATGAAAGTGTTTAAAAGCGCTTCTTGAATCCTTCAAATCTCTTCATAACTGCTCTTCTAAGATATGACCTGCAAATGACACTCTGATAGTAGAAACTAATACCTCTGATTTGATGTTGATCTCGTTCCTTCATCTTCTCCAAACCATTGTTTTTCCTTGAATTTGAAGTAGCTTTCTCTTCATCAAGTCTTGGTCTTCATGCAATACTTCTGTAAAGTATCTTCATTCTTCCAAAAGTATTTGGATGCTAACAGATCATCAACTTCATACTCCACACTCATAAATAATCATGTGACTGAATTGCTAATTCTCAAATCTCTA
>MU260266.1:225000-250000 GCA_020310875.1 Ceratopteris richardii
ATAGGTCAAAAGTCTATACAGCAGCAGCTCACAGCAAGCAGAAGCCTATACAGCAGCAGCTATAGTGAATAGGTCAAAAGTCTATACAGCAGCAGAAGCCTACACAACCCCAGCTGACAGTGAGTATGATTGTGTTTGCACTCCCTGCAGCAGGCAGAAGCCTATACAGCAGCAGCTGAGAGTGAATAGCACACAATAGGTCAAAAATGAGGTTCTCGAATGCACATAAGAGTTTTTTTCCTACAATGGTCACGTCAATAACCCGCCAGGAATCAAGGAGTCAGCTACAAAATACTTGACGTCAGCAACATGTAGCTGACACAACACGAAACAACCGTGTGTGTGTGTGTGTGCATATATACGCACACACACATGTCCTTCGTACAAGTTCTTCCCTTGGACTAGTATGCCCATGCCAAGTTGTCCAATTTCGTGATACAATTGTCTACATCAATGTGCTTGCCTTCCTCTTGCCAATCTTTCCATGGCTATGCACATGTATGAAAATCTTGTCTTTGTGGGCGTCAAAAGGGCAATATCTTTGAAAGACCTATATAAAGTAAGCAACTCTGATCTCTTTGTGAACAAAAAAGACCATTTTTAAGCAAGTGGTCCTCTATCAGCAAATCAATGCAATGGGCAACACATGGGGTCCATACAATAAAGGAGAATTCTTCTTCTGAAAGCTTTCCCATAGCCACACAATTACTTCCATTATCTGTGGTCACTTGGACTTCTTACACCAATGTCCATGACAACTTGGCAGATATGGTCAAGATTACAATGCATTGTGTAATATGCACATATCACAATGCATTGTATAATATGCACTGTAAGACATAATGCATATCACATAGTACATATAAGTTGTAACATAAACACCAATGCAATGTGAAGCATATTACATAAATGATAATGCACATTGCAATGTCACATGTGACGTGCAATGTGCATATTACATAATGCATTATAATTTGCGCATAGTGCATTAAGACTTGTGGAATCTTACATAATACATTGTGCAATGAATGTGCATAATGCATTTAGACATATGGATGCACATTGCGATTTGCAATGAAAAATGATAAATTCAATTTCAAGAAATTAGAATAGAGATTAAAGTGTAAACTCACATGTGACCTTAGTGTTGGCAAGTGATGTATCTATGGCTCGAAGGAACATGGTGCCTTTGCATCAACGCACTAGAATATTACACACATTCATCTTTCTCTAGTTTGTCCATATGTCATACATGATTGTGCATCCATACTTTGCCCATGTCTCCTTCATGAGCTCAAGCTATCTCTCTAATGCTTCCTTTGTTCTTTTGAGCTATGTTGTCCTCAATTCTTCATAGGTAAGCCCTTGCCACCGGTACCTTAACAAATATACTTTCTCAATGGCATTCCTACATGCCGTTGCCCGTGCAACATTGAAAGATAACCCACATTGTATAAATGCCTTCATGATAACTTGTGTGGCTTCTTGTTTACATTGTTTTTGCAAGCTAGTACGTATGGACGTGGATCCATGTTGATGTTCTTGATAATCATGCTCTACTCTTACACTTTTTCTTGGTGGCTCATGCTCTATGTCAATGTCTATGGGCTCATAAACTTGAGATGCTTGAGTATGGGGATCACATGAGCCATGTGAACCCCTTGGATGTGATTTAGCTTGAGATTGTGGTGGTGCATTCCTTCTACCTTGAGATTTTTGAGCTACCCAATCCAATAGAGCTCTTCCTTGATAGCTTTGGGCATTGGCTCTTTGCAAGATGCAACCCCTATACCACTATACTTTGCAAGATGGGCCTTAAATTTTAATTCTATCGGCTCCACCAGCTCGACTATAGCCACATAGCTTGCAAGTCCATCCCTCACTTCCCTGAAGCGAAACTTCTATTCACTTGTGACATATTGCCAACAAACTTGCTTTGGTTTTGGCATGGTGATGGGGGAGATAGGAGGACAAGGAGGCTGGGAAATGACAAGAAGGGAAGCCCGGAGACAATGTGGATGATCCTTGAGGTATTGGTGTGTCTCGAAAGATAGCAAAAGTGAGCTGTTATCTTCTTATCCCCCTTGTACACAGTCGTTAAAGCTTGTCAGAGCTCTCAAGAATTTTTTTTGAGATGCCTCCATCAAAATGCTTCAACGAAGAGGCCTCATTTGAAACAACGAAAACTGTGTTTTTCTGCAACACATTGCAAAAATCGCAACGTTGCAAGTTGCACCATTGCATTGTGAATGCATTGCGATGCAACACTAGTATGATCTTAACAAGGTTGTAAGCCTCATAAAGATCAATCTTCATGAAAAATACTTCCTTTCTAAGTCATTCCTAGAGTTTTGATACCAAAGACGAGAAATTTTATAGTACAACATGTTGCGAATGATTCACAATGTATTGCATACACATCTATAAAACGAGCCTTCTTTGATCTTGACAAGGTTGTAAGCCTCATAAAGATAAATCCTCATGAAAAATATTGTCCTTCCGAGTCGTTCCTAGACTTTTGATACCAATGGCAAGCAGTGCTACAATGCAACATGTTGCAAACGATTTGCAATGCATTGCATATACATCAATAAAACGAGCTTTCCCCGAGAATCAGGTAACTTGGGAAATTAGGTGACTTGAAAAATGGGCAACTGAGAAAATGTAGGCAACTTGGAAAATTGGGAAACTTGAAAAATGAGAAACTGGGAAAAGTAGGAAACTTGGAAAAATGGGCAACTTGAAACATGGGCAAGTTGAAAAAATAGGCAACTTAGGAAATTGAGCAATTTGGAAAATGGGAAACTTGGAAAATTGGGCAACTTGAAAAATGGGCAACTAAAAAAGTGGGCACCTTGGAAAATTGAGCAACTTGAAAAATAGGCAACTAGGAAAATTAGGCAACTTGGGAAATTGGGCAATTTGGAAAATAGGCACTTGGAAAATTGTTGATTCCTCCCTTCTTGATGAGCTGGATCCTCTTCGTTTTCTCCATCTTAGTCCTCTCTTCTTTTGTTCCTTGCATAAAATCAAAATAACTCCTTGCCCTACATTCTGCAAAATATGTCAATAAAGGGACTTATCAGAGTAACCCTCTACAGAAGTGCCATCGATAGAATTTGGTGCTTTAAAATCTATCCTCCTATATCCAACAAAACAATGCATTGGACAAAATAAAGCTTTTTTCCTTTCTAGCTTGGAGAACAAGTATTTACATTTTTTATAGATAAAGAAGCTCCTACATCGTCGAATACAACAAGGAATATTAAAAAGGATCGTAAGTTCTCATTTTTCAAGAAGCATGCATATCTTTAGGCTTTCAGTGAGCATAGTTACAGATAGCCAAAGAAAAGAAGGGAGAATATGTGTTAGCCACAGCAAAAAGGGGGCATCAAGGCTGGCTGTAAAAGAAGGGCCCACAAATTCTGCATGCGATCCGGGAGATGCATGACTTTGAGGATTGTTCTCTTCCAACTTTAACACACATCATTTCCGCAAAATAGGATTCATTTTGCCATGCTTAAGAGTCTTCTCCTATGTACTTCTAATAGCTTGGCTCGATGCTCATTAGAGCTCCACAAAGTCCGTAGCTTCCATAACTATTGGTTGTCTATTTTGACTAAAACTGATTTAAGTCTGATAACTTCTTCTTTAAAGCTTTCTCTGACCTAATTAAAAAGAAGGAGAAAAAAAAGAGAGTTGTAGAGAGGGGCCCAGGGGGCAAGATAGGCACGCAACAGAATGAGCTTGGTCTCTCTAGTGAGCCTCCTCCTTATCTGTCAGTTACAGCAACACTAAGGGATGGAAGAAGGGATCGATGGTTCAGTGCAACCTCACTACCAAGCACCTTTAATGCACGAGAATAGAGAATCGAGATTCTAGAGAAAGTTCAAAGCTTTCAGGGGAGAGAGGGAATAAAAACAAAGACTCGGCCAAAACTCAAAAACCAACTAGGCAAAGTAGAATTTTCTGCCATCTAGTGAAAGATGGCATCAGACACAGCTGGAAATTGTACAGGGGTACTCCAATAAGTCCCTGGAGTGATGTATTTTATGTCTTTTTTTACTCTTATGACATGCAAGAAAAGAATTGTGATTCTATGCAGAAGCAAAGAGGACTCAAATGAAGAAAACCAAAAGAACTTAGTAGTCAAGAAGGGAGGAATCAGCAGCTCCCAAATTGACCAATTTTCTAAGTTGCCTATTTTTCCGAGTTGCCTATTTTTCCAGTTGTCTAGTTGCCTACTTTCCTGGCCTATTTTTCAAATTACCCATTTTCCCAAGTTGACTAAATCCAGTGGCCTATTTTTCAAATGACCCATTTTCCCAAGTTGATTAATTCATTCAACCTATTTTTACAAAGTTGCCTATTTTTATAAATTCAAACGACTAGTTTCAAAAGTTGCCTATTTTTACAAGTTGACTACCTTTTAAAAGTGGTCTAATTTTGATAACTTAAATTTAATCTACCACTTCACTTGTAAAAAGAAAAGGGGACTAAATTTCCTAGTGACTTACACCTGATTGCATGGACTAAATTTCCCACTCACTTGCAGGCAGATGGACTGCATGGAGGGTGTAGACTGAGGGAGGGGCCAGCCATCATAAAGGCACAAGAAGATCTGTTCTTTGCCAAATACCACAATTTGGAAGATAGTGACGGCAGAGGAAACGACTACGTGGACCAGAGAGTGAACTTGCTAGAATTGCCAGTAATCGTGCAAAGGAAAGAAACTGATTTTGTCCCTTTTGCTACCAACCAGCTTCTACCAGTCCCATAAAAACTATATAAAAAGACCTCTCCATCAAGCAAGGGGGAAAGTAGAGAGACACTAGAGGAGGGAATGCACAGCTGAAGCATTGCACTCCACTTTTGTGTGTGTGTAGAGCTCTTAGCCTATCACTACTACTTCATTAGGTAGAATAGGAATCAGCTATCTTTGCACTGTGAGTGACAGTGGGCAAGCAGTGGTTGTCTATTCTTCTCTTGAGTAGCTAGCATGGGAAGGTTGGAATCTTGTGAATGCGTACTCTATAGAATTGAGGTCCAGCAAATAGAGTGACTGTGCATCTTATGTCTCTTGTTGATTACCCAAAAAACTTGTACTAATTATCTTTCTTTGGGCAGTGTATACTCCATAATTTCAGCATCTTTCTTTAGTATAATTATGTGTTACTGTATGTAATATTCTTCTCTGTTGAGTCTTCAAATTGCAACCGCAGTGCATAGTGCACTTAAGAGGACACACCACATTAAGCAGTAGAACAAGAAATTGATCTACAGAAACTAAGCCAATAAATGGAAAGAGAAGGTACAGGTCCACAAGCAACCACTCAAAACATGTAGAATTTTTTCTTGTGGTGGTGGTGGTGGTGGTGGGGAGTGGGGGAATTTTTATCTTTAGGGTACTTAACAGACAATGAAGGCTGCAAAAAATAGCATGGAAGGGTGAGAAATGAATGCTGATGATAGGAGGGTGATGGTTTCAGTAGGCTCAAAGACAGTTGCTGAGGAAAGGACCTGGACAGGAGGTGAGATGCATGCAGTAACGAGCACTGCAGAAAAAAGAAAAAAAGGGAAAAAGGGGGGGGTGGGGGGGGGGGGGGGTGGGGGGGGGGGGTGTGTGGTGGGGGGAGGGGAATTTGTTGTTGTACTTAGCTATTAGGCAATGAAGACTGTAAAAAATAGCATGAAAGGATGAGAAATGAATGCGGATGATAGGAGTGTGCAGGTTTCAGTAGGCTCAAAGATAGTTGGTGAGGAAAAGGAACTAGGCAGGTGGGTGAGATGCATGCAGTAATGAGCACTGAACTTGCTTCTATAGCTGCCTTTAGTGCGCAACTGCAGTATCACATCTGATTGGTGTAGAGCTTGGTTATCAAGTGAAGTCAGAACACTAACATTGCTAACCAGGCCTTGTCTTACATCCTAGATCCGAAAGCTTTGTAATAACCTTTCTTGAGCAATAATTTATTCAAAGGGAGAAAAAACAATATAGAATCCTCCCAACCACCTCTATGCATGCACAAGGTCGTTTCCCTTGAGTCAAATGAGTCAAAAATATAGATACAAGTACATTTAAAGTTGTTTGGCAAGGATGAACAGTAACTTTTGACTGAGATGCAGAAGAATAGAACAGCAAGTTGCATGAGCGACATAAGGAATTTCTTCAAGATCAAGATTAACCTTACGAAGAGCCCTAAACTCTGCATACTAGTGGATTCTACAAGCCTTACAAATTAGCAATCCTATCCATCTTCAGGATGGAGCTAAGCGGAAGGCTCTATCTATGTCCAACTGTTTTACAGAATCCAATCAAATGTGTGAAGGGAGAAAGGAAGAAGATAAAGGAGGAAGATAAAGAGAGACTTAATAGTAGGCAAATTTATCAAGCTATTATTTTGCTTCTCTGAATCATTGTGAATGACAAACTACTCCAAAGATTTTGTACCTTTAAGTACATTAGACTGTGATGAAGCTCTGGATCAAGTGTTGAAAGTTCATCAAAAAAGACATAGTGACCGAGCAATTTCCAGATGAATACATGTGAGAAAGAATAATCTATCAATATGCCTTCATATATAGCTTTCCCAACCACACGACCTAGGAACTCGAGCATCTGCAAACCATGTGGTAAATTTCCAGCTGCAGGATGTGGGAACAAGAGGCCCTCATCTGTTTCTTTCTGAATAAATAAGCCATATCTGCTATAACAAGAAAAAGGAGTGTCTCATTACAGC
This sequence comes from Ceratopteris richardii, assembly GCA_020310875.1. Taxonomy (NCBI): domain Eukaryota; kingdom Viridiplantae; phylum Streptophyta; class Polypodiopsida; order Polypodiales; family Pteridaceae; genus Ceratopteris; species Ceratopteris richardii. The sequence goes on from MU260266.1 coordinate 231,741, forward strand.
CACATCTGAAATTCTTACCTCACAAAAGAAAGAAACACATGAACAATATGTTTCTGCTTCTCAATCGAAATATGATAATGAAATGGCTGGCTAGACTTTTTGGGTTTTTACTACAAGAGAAGCTTATAAATTAGGTAGGCTGAGTAATGCAAACTGAACAATTACAAGACAACAAGGAAGAGTTAGGTGAAATCAGCCAGAAAAAGTCACCCTGGATCAAATGCAGCTTTCGCTAAATCTGTCAAGAATTCTTTAAACAGGCCTCCATAATCAAGACCAGCTTCTGAAAGACCATGCTCGTTTACAAATGAGACATTGATTGCAGATTTGAATCTTGAACCCAGGGGATTCAGCTGTGCAAAGGCATCTTCAACTAGATGGTCTCTCCTTATTACCACTTCAATAGATCCAGGACCAGGTCCCATGAATTCTCCTGCCATCTTTCTGGATGCTTTGTCTGCCTTCACAAATTCACGGAAAATCTGTACCCTGATACCAGTAAATGAATTGAGACATATCAAGAGAATTATTGATATGAATTCAAAAAAAGAGAAAAATTAAAATTCATGTACATCTAAAAAAAATTCTCCAAAAATGCTTTTCAAGATACAAAAGCCAACATGATACATTTTTGGAGAAAGAAAAGTACTAATTTGAATCCCAGGATGCTGAAAAAGTCCATAAAAACAACCCCTTCATCTTCCAAGGATTTTAGCGTGCATGTATCACTCTGACATAATGGCATTTTAAGGGTCCAAATAGATTAATTTAGGTTCATTCTAATAAAGGAAAATGATTTATCATGCCATTTCAAAACAGATTGTAATGATTCGTGCAGTTGGGGATTTCGCAAATTCGAAATGAATGATGACCTCTGGTGACCCTCAACCTTGCCTCTGTGTGTGTGTGCATGTGTATATGTGTGTGTGTGTGTGTGTGTGTGTGTGTGTGTGTGTGTGTGTGTGTGTGTGTGCGCGCGCGCGCACGCATACATGTCTGTGTTCATGTCCACAAATCACATGCAAAACTAGGCATATACAAGCCTTTAAATTGTGCATGTTTTCTTTCATGTTTGTACATGCACATATGTACAGGACATAAGCAAAGCTAAGTTAAGATGGATAGAAAAGGGTAGATGAAGAAATAGAGCTTGTCCCTACTTGGCTGGTCCCGCCAAGGCATCCACTCATGTTGACATCCCAAAACAGGGGAGATGACAAAGCAGATACCAATTCAGTTTGAATTGACCCTGATAATATGACTTGAACCCCTTTGAGAATGGATGCATGCTTATAAGTTACAACACTTGTTACAGCTCTGAAATATGCCTTTGAGCACTTGGAACTTCACAATTCTGCATGCATATGCTTAAAAACGGAGTATAATAAAAAAAAAAAAGTCATTTCTAGGAAACGTGAACTAGAATAAACTTGGAAGCAACATTGATGACCTATACAGTATCTGTAAAAACATGTAAAAAATGTAAAAAGCCAACCACACCACCACCCCCCACCCCCCCAAAAAAAAAATGTTAAGGAGCTTATTGGGATGGGTGACCTCCCACTTACGTTTTGGGCCAAATGATTCAATGTGTCTTGGCAAACAGTGAACTTTAGTTTTGTGAACGGCTAAGTGTTTTGGCAAATGGCAGTGTCACTTCAAAACGTTCAAGTGTTTTAGCAAAACATTCAAAGTCTTTTGGAACATGTTCTAGTATCTTGGCAAATGGTGACCTGATCTCACAAACATTCAAGTTGGTCTTGCAAACGGCAAAGTTTTGAAGAAAACATTTCAAGTCATTTTCAAGTTGGCAAAGCATGATGCGCTAAGTTAAGCCCCAAAGTGACATTTTAGCCACATTTTTGGTATCAGAGCCGAGCTCAATCCAGCAAAATTGGGGGTTACTGACAAGTTGTCACACCAGTGATGGAACCATGTCAAACAACCTTGTTCTACACACCGTGATGGAGGGCAAGGCATACGATCAGTTTTTCAATGACCCCGAGCAGCGGGCACAAGCTGCCAAGGAAAACATAAAAGACAGATGATGAAAAAGGGAAATGAATACAGTCACCCAACCCGTTACAAAAGGCTTTTAAATTTGCGTATCAAGAGAAGGAGAAGAGCATTCCTCCACCAGATTGGACGTCATTCCATGAGGACCATATCAGCAAATTAGAGTCATTGATTGTAGATCTAACAAAGTCGTTAAAAGAAAAGTTGACACACAAAGAAACACAAAACCCACAAGATAATGTGCAAGCGAAAATTCGAGGAAGGCATCACAACCACCAAGACGGCAAAGCGAGTTTCACCACCGTCTTCCCTCGACGTCAGAAGAAGACAGTGATGCTAATTAGATGGCCGTTTAGAGCATCCACCTCAAGCATTAGGTCAAGTTTGCATCATCGTTTTTGGCTGATGACGTGCATGTTTGGTTCCTTGCTGAAACATTGCGAGAGGACTTTGAACGTGGAAAGTTTAAAGAGCATTTTGTACCTCAAAATGAGTCATTCAAGTTGAGAGATGAACGGACAGGCTTAAGACAAGAAGGCTCTTTGGCAGAATACATTCGAAGATACCAATGGCTCATGTTACAAATAACAAACGTGCATGATCTTGATTGCCTTCATGGTTTTCTATATGGATGTAGCCTATGGGCTAGGCCTGAGATAGAGAAACAAAGACCCTCTACTTGGCTTGAGGTCATAGTCATGAAGAATGCTACCAAGATGCAGAGGCCGATCGACGGGACCCAAAGTGCAAAGAAAACAAAGAATAATGTGTCAGAAAAGAATCGGCGGTCGACGAGAAAGCAAAACAATACAAACCATCAAGGTTCAACTCAAATGATAGGCAATTTGCAGGCCCCTAAAGTAATAAATTAATAATAATTATGGGAGCTATCTGCACTGAGCACTACTGATGAAGAATATCCACTCCAAGCAGCAGCAAAAGTATGTTGGACCCTTCCTCGAACCTCACAGATTGCTACCAGAGTCGGCAAAAAACTAAATTGCTCTTTGTTCCTGAGGACTAAACCTCTCAGACTTTGCACACACAAAGTAGACCTCTAACCCTCATAGCATTCCAGCAAGCCCTAGATCACTTCAATTGAGCTCTAGGAGGTATGTCAATATTATGTCCCCAAAATTAAAGGACATCTGGAAAGGCACCAGTACTTAAAAGTGTCCCGCCAAATATGAACCAGCCATCCAATGTGAGCTGGGCTGCCGCCTCATTTAAGCCTATAAATAGGACCCATGGGCTCATTTGTGAGACATTCCTCGCATGACGCACTTGGACCCTTGGCCCTTTGGGAGAGCCTCGTCACCCATATTGTTTTTTTTTTTCCTTTTTTTTTTGTTGGGGGAGGAGGGGGCTAGTGGTATGGGACACCAATCCCTTGGAGGTGGTTGCCCATTTGGTTGCAGGCTCCTAGGCTTGAGGTTGAACCATATTGGCTCTACGGCTGGGAGGTGAGTATGATGTTTGCCATTCTTTTGTTGTAAATATGGCTTGTATCTTGACTTGTCTCATAGGGATGATCCTCAAGGATCTAACATCGGTATCAAAGAACCTCTCTGCTTGTATGGAAAAGGCAGGACAATGTGCACAAAACCATCAGACCCATGGAACCGTAATGACTCAGCTTGACATGCTTCTCACCCTTCTGCATTGGGTGGTATGGGATGCTTCAATGGGAGGAAGGAGAAAGGGGAGCACATGCAAGCAGATGGTTGGAGAACAAGTCCTCTTTTTGTGTTTTCCATGTAGGTAGGTAGTTGGATGACTGGTACTCTCGAACCACACCCTTGCTGGAAGCCATGGATGCTGCTTTTCCTCGACTGCAGGGGAGGAAGCAGCATAGGATACCCTTGGGTGTGCCTAGGTAGAGAAAAGGGGACTGTGAGGGAACATCCACCCCTCATAGTTTGTGTGGTAAAAGAATCATGTCCCAGACAAATACAACATCAGAAGGTTGATTCTTTCATCCATTGAGGCCTTCCAAACAAGGGTGATGTCTGCCTACAATTCCACTGCCTCTTGTTTGAGGAGGACACATGGGTGGAAAACCTGATATTCGATGTGTGTATGACAGGCTGGATGCAACAAAACTTCCCACAGGTAACCATGTGGCTGGGCACCCCATATTGGAGCTGAAATGGTGAGAAATAGACATGTTCTTGCTCAGCGAAGAGTGCAGAAGATTCTTGAGCATGAGAAGGTCTGGAGAAAATGGATGCTGCCAAGGAGTTGGCAGCCCAATAGGGATTCATGTTCAAAAGGGGGAGGAGCTCTACCCTAGGAAGAGGGGATTTCCTACACATGAGGTGCCCTCCAAGGCAGTTGCCCATGGTTTACCTACTTCTACCTGCTGGGCAAATATGCTCCCTGCTCGTTGTCGTGAAGAATTGACATGCGGCAGTCACAGTGTTGCTGATCAAATCCCTACTTGGGCCTAAAGTAAGCTCAATGGACAGTCCAGCCATTATGAGACATGTGCCAGCCATGAGGCATCACTGCAACCACACACCTCAGTTATTTGGGTCCATGTATTTTCTAACCACAATTCCTTTTTAGGAAAGGAAATTTTGTGGCTGAGATATGTGGGTGTTGTGCATACAAATTGATAAATTCTTAGAGTTTCCTAGTTTAATTATGTGATGGTTGGGATTAGTAGAGGTGGGAAATTTTTTTAGGAAGAATTCAGGAAGGGAAATGAAATTTCTTTGTCTCTTTTGCCACACACCAAAGTCTCTTACCTTGCACATGCAGCCACTCCTCTTTCTCCTCGTCATGGAGAGAATTTCACAGCCCATTAGCTCTCAGCCCTTGGATATAGTCAGTCCGGTCCCGAAAGGGGTCTTCTTTCCGAACACTTCCATAATATCAGGAGTTTTACCTGGATGCATAGATAAGGAGGTGGGGATATTCAGATTTTGACTCCATTCAATGAGTCATGGCAGTTATTCATGGTCAGGTGGGGTCCTTTGCCTAGTATCTAAGCATACCCATGGTGTGCAACAGATAAAGGGTACGAGTACACTCACTTTCCTCTTTGATCGGGAAGTGGCAGGGACAAACCCTGGACGCATATTCATGGGATTCTGAGGCTCTTGGGCATTAACCCAAATCCTCAAGGATCTATTGGATCCTATAGCTTTTGAGATAGAGTGGGGAAGTTGGAAATTGGAAGAAGTACTTTTTTGTAGTGTTGTACAAACCCACCAACTGGGTGCGACTGCAAATGTGAGAGGGATTAATCAAGGCCCGGCCGTGACAATCCGAGGAAATCCTTGGGGGGAGGATTTTGCCTACCAAGGTCAGACTACAGCAAGATAGTCGAGGAGATCTATGGCAAGGGTCATGCCTTGTAAGTTTTGGAGCCTTCGTGGAAGAAATTTCCACTCGATGGCTAGTGGTTGATAGAGGACCACGGTTATCATCATTGAGCCTCTAGGGATATATACCGGCCACTTGATAGGCTTACTATGGGACAAAGGGAGAGAGTCATGTACCTCATGCCACAATGTGACCAAGAGTCACAAGAGTGATGGTATCTCATGGAGAGGGGGAATATTCTTTGGGGCTCTTCTCTGAGCTCCAAGGGAGTTGACCTATATGGTCTCGTATGGGTCTTTCCAGACATGTACAATTTTCATACCTAGATGTGGCAAGCTTGGGTTTCTCTCGTATGGGTCACTATATGTGATCAAGGACATGAGTTGAGGGATTGGTGGATGATTATTGAAGTGGTATGATTACCAGCCTCCACATCCATAGGCATTACATTATGAGAGGATTGTCACAAGGGCCATAAGCCGTATATGTCGTGAGATTGCCTTGAGTGGGACCTCCACACATGTTTATATTGTATATACTTTGTGGAAGGAGTCAGAGGATGCTTGCCATTAGAGAGAGGATATTGGGTGCCTCAATATCATTGACGAAGATTGCCTTGTGAGAGAGGATCTTCACGACCACTAATGGGATCTAACATGTGATAGAGGACTCGTTCCTTGGGTTGAGCCATCGATAACATTTACCTCATGATGAGGACTATGGTCTTCAAGAGTCACGTTGTGGTATTTTTCATGAGGTTGAGGAATTCATTTCCTCAAGATATCTCTTAAGGGAGATTCATCCACTTGATATGATTGGATTCATTGAATCATTTTCACATTACTTTCGTTTGATTGCCAAAACATTTATGGATCTTACTAATTTCTTTTTCTATATTCTTTTCACTTATGAGACCATGCTTTGTTCTTTGTTTTGGCATGATGTGGATGCACTCTACCAAAGGGGTGGCTAGTGGGTAGCCACTAGCATGTGGGATGAGAACAATTATATGAGACAGAAGCAAGTGTTGATTGTACTCCGTAGTAGCCTTCACGACATCTTGAGGGATGGAGGACTAGTAGGAATCATAGTTGCATCGCAACGCGTTGCGAACGGTTCGCAACTTTGCAACCGCAACTTCGCAACGTTGCTACGTTTGCAACGCGTTGCTTTGCATGCTATTTTTTTGGTAGTCCAGAAAATACCCAAAATTATATTTTTCTTATGAGAGATAATAAATTATTTAAAATCCTATCCAAAATGTCCAATACATGCAATGAAAAAGCATGGAGAATAAGGAAGACATGAAAATCCATAGAAGTGTAGAGATTCATTTGTGTATGATGTTATGAATGGGCCTTATCACCTTGAGATATCTAGATTTTTTGGATTTCCAATGTTCTCCTTCTAATGTACTTCTTAGTTTAGACAAAAGTTTCATCCTTGGCCTTTGCCCTTCAAAGCCAAGGGTACTCTTTTATGATGATTGATCTCACTACTTAGTACAAACATCACTGTGAATGTTGAATTATGTAGGGACTAATCTATACTCAATAATCTATAGCCATCATGATGAATGTTGAATTCTGTAGGTACTAATTTAGATTCTAGACTCAATAATCTATACTATGTATGTCCATGTCTGTCCTATACTATAGTATATATGTATGTTTGTATGTATATAATTACAAATATGCTTGTGTATTTATGTATGTAATATGCAAGTATCTTTGTATCTACTTATATGTACGTACCTACTTACGTATGTAGGTATGTATATATGTATGTATGTATGTAAGATAGATAAAAAGATAGATAGATAGATAGATAGGAAGATAGATAGATAGATAGATGTATGTAAGCATGCATGCATGCATGTATGTATGTATGTATGTAATATGTATGTATGCAAGTGTGTAATATATATACTACATACAACATATCGCATACATAATTTTAATTCATAATGTATATGTGTGTATATATATTTATATGTGTATTTATATGTGTAAAACGATGCACTTCATCATATATTAGATATAGGAAGCTTAGGGTACCAGAATATTAAAAAAAAAGAACCCCCAAAAAAAAATCGCGTTCGCAACGTTTTAGCAACGTCTAGGTCCAAACGTTGCTACGTTTCTAACGCGTTAGAAACGCGTTGCCCTGGACGTTGCTAAAACGTTGCTAACAACTATGGTAGGAATAGTGTAGTGCTATGGGATGATTTGATGATTCATGTGATGATGGCCACCCATAGGTGAGCCATATTTTTGGCATGACTATTGGAGACTATGTTTGGCTGCTAGTACCTTCATTCTCTTCATGATGGATACCCCGATAGCAAACATGATCATAGTCCACATGAGGTGGACATAGGAGTTCACCAGTGTTTTATGACACTGAAGTGGCATGTGATCTATCTTCTATAGTGAGACGTGAGCTTCTGTTGGATAGATGCCTTGCAACCACAAAGATATGTGCACTAGAGTCCATTGCTTCTAGCTATTGCATGGGTATGGGAACTCGTTGTCAGTTATTCCTATGTCGGTCTCACCCTGTTGGCACATGTGTCCAGGTGGACTTATGAGATACCTTACAATGTGTGTTCCTTGAAGGTGATTGTTACCCTTGGATTTATGAGGTTGCTCTCTTTGGTTCATAGGGATCTCGACTATGTGTGCATTTCTATCAGAAGGGGACTTATACATGATTATCATCTTTGAAGTTTGGGATTAGGCGTGTAGTCTACGATAGTTTTTGTGACCCAATAGTCATGGCCCCAGGTACCTATATGATTGGTCAAAGAGAGAGAAAGATGGTAGGAAGAAGATAGGGAAACATTGGCACGAACTAGGATGGGGATATGTCCAATCCGTAGTTATGCCCCATCATACATGGTGCACCTTTACCCTAACATAGTACAAAGTGAGTTTTAAAAACGGGTTTTAAAACATTTAGTACGTAGGGTACTAAAAAATGCAAATAAAAAACGAGTATTATATTTTGCCGCAACATTATTTTTTATTTTTTATTTTAAATAAACCATGAATAATGCATGTCTAGCATTCATTTACATATCTTGTGTTAAAAATACATAAAAAACTTAATCTACAACCTTATAGAACTTAGGAGACACTACTAGAGCAAAATGTATATATGAATGATGAACCGTGAATGTCATGACTCAAGTCTCATACGAAAATGGTAAAAACATGTCATAAGTCTAAATCCAACAAATTACATCATACATCCATGATCCAAATGATCACTATCACACTATGTCCAGAAAATATGAAGCATGCTATACAAACTAGAGTCTAAGATGACTCTGCAATGTCTTCGATAGAGACATCTTCTATGGGCTCATCATCAAATGTGCTAGCCCATGAAGATGTACTATCTCACTCTGTATGTCCAAATGTAGCTGCAATCTGAGCAATCTCTCGTCCCAAGTCATCATCTCCACTAGAAGATGAGGCTGAAATCTTGCTCCCAATCCTCTTGAACAACTAGATGATCTCTCTGAATGGTAGAGGATCCACCACCCCTTCCACGACGTGGTCCACCCCTTCTTGAAACATACTTGTGTGGATGCCAGCTAGTGGATGGTAATGATGGATCACCTACATAAACAATGCATATATATAAGAGAAAATCTTAGCAATGAACATACTTGCATTATGTATAAATCTTTGTACGTATTACAAATTTACAATTTACCTACCTCTTCGAGTGAGGCTACGAGTATGTTGTACAAATATTTTAGACTCCTTTGCAAGCATGGCAAAGATATCCCTCTCTTCATGAGGGATTCTAGGAATATCTTTGACTTTACCAAATATCAACTAGATGAACATTCACCTACAAAATTATGTTTTTTAATCAAATTTGAGTCTAGACTCTAAAGTATAGCCTATATAGCATAGGGTATATAAATAGCTTTAAGCTTTCATAAAACTTCAAAGTTAGAACTTACCTGTAGTGGGGCTATGTTGATCCCTTTAGTCTCTAACAACTTGAGGTTACAATGGCAATAAACCAATCTCTCAAATTGTTGAGGACTGAATCTATTCCTTTTCTTTGAATGGAATAGAGCCCATGTACTCCAGTTCCTCTATGCAGGACTTGTGCTACAATCTTGTGAAAGAATTCGCAAGGCTAATCTTCGCTATGATTCATGAAAAAAACAATAGAACATGATTCATAAAAAATAGATTCAAATGGTAAAAATACTTAACAATAGTGGAGTACTCACTCCATATTCCTCCCACCATGTGACCGGAGCAACCTGGTTCTTGCGTAGCCGTGCAGTGGGCTGTCCAAAGTAGCCCTCCATGCTACGGAACTGCAATCTCTCACTCTCTAACTATGACAAAATACCAACATCACTGCCGCTCCATCGCATGATGTAGTCAATCCAGCTATCCTCTAGCTCAATGTCTGTAAATTGTTGCTCACTTCTCCATAATGGATGAAGAATATGCGCAACGACATGGATTGGTTTATGAAACCAATCCCAACTTTTTCTCACTGCATCATATAATGTGGCCTTCCCATATAATAAACAAGGAAGTTATAAACATATGAATCATGATAAATTACTATTAATACATCCTACTGGTATGATCAATTGACAAACTTACTCAATGTTCGAGAGTCAGACAACTTTTTGGATGCTTTCTTGTATACGCTCAATGTACTCATATACAAGACCAAGTGTGCTGCCCTCCATATCTGTGATGCGAAGAACATTGTACACCGGCAGAATGGAAGCTACCAGCATATCTCCCTTCGTCCAAAACTCATCATCTCCCATAACGAGCGTTGAGAACTATGTGAAGAGAGAGTCTCCTTCTCTGACCTCTTGAATGTTGTACCAATCCTCAACCACCACTGTACGTAGAAGCCCTTTTCTTACTCTAAGGACTCGATCAAGTACTATATACATGTAATAAAACAGTGTGATAAAGGGTTTCAGGAAATCCAAGGTAGAGTGGGCACGAAAGATGTTCAATACTTTTGGCTTAATAGTGATAAACTTCACAATGAATTTTGCTTTATCAAGGATCGATTTCACCCGTGGAAGTGCCCCAATGTCTTCCATAAGTAAATCTAAAATGTGGGATGCGCATGGTGTCCATGTAATTTTGGGGTATGCCTCTTCAATCATACACCTTATCGACACGCAATTGGACCCATTGTCGTTCACAACTTGCACTACATTCTCACTTCCCACATACTCAATGGCTTTCTTAACATGTGAGAATATGAATTCACATGTCACTATTGTGCCTCATGCATGGGCCAGTATAGCACGTAAAAACATTATGCCCTTGCAGGAGGACACAAGGATGTTATAAACATTCCTTCTACGAATGTCTGACCAACCATCACATAGAATAGAGCATCCATATTTCTCCCATACACATCTTAGATATAACATTTTAGTCTCTACCAGCTTTGTTTGCCTTAAGAGCTCAGTAGTGCACAAGGTTTGTCCCGAGGGATCCTCCGAAGCAACACCTATTCTATTAACGTCTTTCATTGCCCTCTTCCATGGAACAGTATTAGCAACATTAAATGGAATGCCACAGTGAATGAAGAGTTTGGTGAACTCTCTAGTGGCCTCTTCCATATGTTGCTTTTGCACTCCAGCCCTTATATTGCCTCTCATGAATATATTACTATCAGGGATCTTTGAATGTGATGAATGACGTGAAAAAGAGGGAGAGGCATTGGCACCCACGAAACTCATGAATATATTACTATCAGGGATCTTTGAATGTGATGAATGACGTGAAAAAGAGGGAGAGGCATTGGCACCCACGAAACTCATGCCCTCTGTGCGTGGCATTTCAGTTGCACTCTAATCATGAACTTGATGAGACAGGATTTCATCATGAAGAGGCTCATTACCTACACCCACATTGCTCTCTGATGATGGAGGCATAGGCAAATTACCCACCCCTTGACTCAATTGGAGTTGAGGAGTCAACTCTTCTACGGTTTTTTGAGGTATGGATGTGCATTTTCCAATGCCTTCTCCTCTCAACCCAAGGAGATGAAAATCTATATTATAGAAAAGGAGTTTTTACGTCTCGTTATCGAGGACCCCGTTTGAAATTAATGCGTCGCTTAAATAATTTGCCAGGTCTTGTAGGTAAAAATAAGACGTTTAACTTAGGGGAATCTAAAGTTGCTAGTGATCAATCAGTTTCAAAAAAAATTTCTCAATTCTGTATACGTTTGGAAGCTAAACAGAGATTGCGCTTTAATTACGGATTAACAGAACGACAATTACTCAAATATGTTCGCATTGCTAGAAAAACTAGGGGTTCAACGGGTCAGGTTCTTCTCCAATTACTTGAGATGCGCTTGGATAATATCATTTTTCACCTTTCATGTGGGATGCCGAGCCACCATACATGCCCTTGCAATAATTGCATTCCGAAGAGGTAGGGCTATGAATTTTCACACGGTTCCGGATGACATCAAAAAGCTCTACCCATGGTGAAACTTAAAAGCAAAGAGGGAAAAAGACTCGAGAGACTAGACTCTAGACAGCAAGAGTGTCTGCAAACTTCAAAGAGGAGAAGCAAGGGAGATGTAGAAGGCAACTTGCAAGACTCAATAGATAGAGAAGCTTGAGAACTCAAGACCCTAAAGCTAAAGTCTAAAGTGCAGCTTGCCAGCTGCATATAGACATTCCCCGAGAGGAGCGGCTATGCAGGATATGCAGAGTAGAGATGGAGGATGAGGAGCATTTTGTTTGCAGATGTAGCGCATATGATGACATTAGAGGCAGATACGAGACTCTGTTTACAGGGCAGCCCACCCTCCGAGAGATCATGGGCTCTAGAGATCAGCGACAGCTCGGGCGATTCTTACTAGAGATTCAGAGTCACAGAGATTCTCTCCTCCAGCCTACTGCAGCTTCCCAGACACGAGGGAGACAGAGTCAGCTCACTGACTTCTTCATTGCACGACGTGCAGCAGCCCTCCGCCCCTTAGCTCACACATCGAGAGGGGTGACTCTTCGGCAGGCTCAGACCTCTCGAGCTAGGAGACGACCCCGTGCTATAGGATATCGGGCCCTCAAACTTCACAGACACCAGATCGCAGACATCCAGGCTCGTGACCATCGCGCTATGGAGGAGAGACGATCCCGGATGATGGCAGATCCCGCTGTAGCCATCAGGGAGGCCTTGACTCCACCTCCACCCATGTACCACATCTTACACCCGCTCACTAGTACAGGATGGAGCTAGTTAGTCGTTCAGATGCATTATCATGCTTGTACTACCCTTTTGCATATAGGCTATAGATATAGCACTCCATTCACCGTCCCCCCCCTCCCACTTTCATGGGTATCTCTACATGCATACTACAGAGATCTATATCAGCCTTGCCATCTTTTTTTCAGTACTTTTATCTTATTCCGATTGACAGAAGATACACCCATGTACATTGATTTGTCTCATAGGCCGAGTTCGGCCTCCTAATAGACGTAAAAACACTTTCTTTCTCTCTCTCTCTCTCTCTCTCTCTCTCTCTCTCTCTCTCTCTCTCTCTCTCTCTCTCTCTCTCTCTCTCTCTCTCTCTCTCTCTCTCTCTCATCATTATGCTCACAGAGACACATGAGAGCCCGGACCGGGGCCTACCTCGTGTCCACGGTTTTCAGTGGGAGTCCACATACAGAGAGTGTACACGTCAGCACACCACCCGAGGATCAGGAGGAGTAGCCATACTCTTTAGAGATGGACTTCAGAGCAGGATACAGATAGTCGCACGTGATTCACAGGCCAGATATCTTTGGATTCGACTCCAGCTCTCGCAGGAGCGGATCATCTTCATAGCATTATGCTACTTTGCTCCTTCTAGCTCGCGTTTCGCTATCATAGATCGAGAGGAGGACTCACCATACACTTGCTTGTCAGAAGAGATTACAGAGTACTCTGCATTAGGGGAAGTCTTCCTTATGGGAGACTTCAATGCCAGGACAGGCAATGATCAGTGTGAGATATTTGACCCAGAAGACCTGGAGATACTACATACCATAGAGGATGAGTCTACAGCTCGAGCTTCAGCTGACGCTACACACACTCACTATGGCACTCACCTACTCAGACTAGGCTCTCGACATAATCTCGTTATCTATAACGGGATGACTCAGTGGCCTACCTCAGGAGGATTGACATGCATACCACACTCAGTCACAGATGGCGGGGGAAGTACAGTAGATTACGTCATGGGGTCCAGAGAGGCCATCCACCTACTTACCTCATTCACCATCCCACCCATACCCATTGGGGCCGATCACACATACCTCGCATTCTCCTTGAAGGGAGACACCCCTACACGCATACCCGCAGCACGCATCCCACACACCACCATCCACTTCACACACGAGCTAGCTCACATATATGCGGCTCGAGTCGAGCAGGGTCTTCTCTTACTTCATCCTGACACTCCACTATCCCTACTCACCTCTCAGATAGCATCAGTTCTTCAGACATCAGCCATCAGCTCCTTCCCACACACCATCCATTCTCGTCACACACCTCCTCCCGGGACTATGCCACAACATCGTTGGTATGATGAGGATTGCAGAGATCTTTACCGCCGACTACGAGCTCAGCGAGCATTGGGAGAGATCACAGAGAGAGAGGCCAAGGGACAGATGAAGACTCTCACACGTCGAAAGAGGCGAGCCTTTGAGGAGGCACAGGAGCTTGAGCTATACCATCTCTTTATGAGTATGGACAGTGCTGCAGCATGGCGCAGCCTACGAGAGCCACGCCCGACCACACCTATTGGAGACCCACACACATGGCATGATTATGCTCAGAGGTTATATGAGGTACCTAGGCAGCCTCCCATTCCCCAGCCACTTGAGCCTCGCCCTACTAGTTCTTCTCTCTTCACAGCAAAGATGGTTGAGAGGGCCATACGACGACTTCGACATGGACGTTCGACAGACCACGCAGGACTGAAGAGCGAGCATCTCATATATGCAGCCTCCACTATAGCCCCGTTGATTGCACATGTCTTCAACCGGGCTATAGGAGAGGGCTTCCCAGAGGAGTGGACTAGGCACACCATTGTGCCTATCCACAAATCTGGCGACACCCTGGATCCAGGGAACTACAGGACCATCATGATTGGCCACACCATGGCCAAACTATACGGTGCCATACTTGAGGCAGAGCTCAGTTCATATGCAGAGACTGAGGGGCTACGAGCACGAGGCCAGGCAGGTTTTCGACGAGCTTTCTCTACTATTGATCACATCTTCATTCTGCGCTGCCTCATTGATGGGGCAAGGGTGCGGAAGAAGAGGCTATATTGCTGCTTTGTGGACTTCCGCAAAGCTTTTGATACAGTGCCGCGCGAGAGGCTCTTCCAACGCCTCCAGAGCTTGGGAGTACCATCAGGGATGATTTGGGCCATCTATGCACTCTATGAGCAGGTGACTGGGAGGGTACGGTGTCCAGGAGGTATGTCTGAGGCCATTGCTAGCACCATCGGTGTTAAGCAAGGCTGCCCACTCTCTCCCACTCTATTCGGTCTCTACATTGACGAGATTGAGGACTACATTCTCCGAGCTGGAGGAGAGGGTGCAGACCTCGCAGGTACACATGTCCACATTTTATTATATGCCGATGACATTGTCTTGATTTCAGAGTCACCCGAGGGATTACAGCGCCACCTTGAGGCCCTGGATGACTTTTGTACACAGAGGGGCTTGACAGTAAACCTTGGCAAGACCAAGGTCATGATCTTCCACACCTCCCCCATGGTGAGGAATGGAGCAGGATTCAGAGCTGGTGGTGGACAGATTGAGGTGGTCACTTCCTATGTCTATCTCGGAGTCACATTCACGAGCTTGCCTGGCCCCTTCAGCATGAGACAGGCAGCCACCGATAGACTCACACGTGGATATGCAGCTTTAGCCATGTTAGAACGGAGATGTCACCAAGCACACTTCCAGGAGCCCCGCACGAAGGGCTGGCTATTTGACACACTGGTCAGACCAGCTATGATGTATGCTGCGACGGTTTGGGCCCCAGGTCTCACAGTCACCCAGTGGAGTGCGATCGAGAGGCCACAGGTACGTATGATCTCGCGATTATTTCGTGGGAAACAGTCGGTGCCACATGACATCATCAGGGCAGAGCTAGCTGCACCACCCATGGCAGTAGAGGCACTATTCCAGACTATCTGCTTTATTCAGAGGATTAGGGACCTCCCTACAGATAGACTCACACACAGAGCTCTTGAGGCATCTATACAGATATCAGAGTTAGGATATGAGAGAGCTTGGTACACTCAGGTTAGAGTCTGGTTTGATAGTCATGGACTTGATATGGACAGATTGCCGCCTTTTCAGTATGACCCAGACTCACCTCACATCCACCTCTCTCGTCGTGAGAGGAATGTTGTGCTCAGACAGGATCTCTGGCAGCTCTACATTAGTCAGACATGGCACACAGCACACATGGGATCGAGACTATCGCACTATCGAGACCAGTTCATAGACATACTAGCTGACGGTTTCATCCAGCGACCACGCTACATGGATACTCACATGCCTCATAGCTTGAGGGTAGCGATTGGCCAGCTGAGAGTCTCATCACACCGACTCGAGATTGAGACGGGCAGAGCCGCAGACATTCCCAGAGAGGAGCGGATATGCAGAGTATGCAGAGTAGAGATGGAGGATGAGGAGCACTTTGTATGCAGATGTAGCGCATATGATGGCATCAGAGGCAGATACGAGACTCTGTTTGCAGGGCAGCCCACCCTCCGAGAGATCATGGACTCTAGAGACCAGCGACAGCTCGGGCGATTCTTACTAGAGATACAGAGTCACAGAGATTCCCTACTCCAGCCTACTGTAGCACTCCATACAGGAGGGAGACAGAGTCAGCTCACTGACTTCTTTATTCCACGACGTGCTGCAGCCCTCCCCCCCTCAGCCCACATACCGAGCGGGGTGACTCTTCAGCAGGCTCAGGTATCTCGAGCTAGGAGACGACCCCGTGCTATAGGATATCGGGCCCAGAGACTTCACCGACACCAGATTGCGGAGATCCAGGCTTGTGACCATCGCGCCATGGAGGAGAGACGATCCCAGATGATGGCCGATCCCGTTGCAGCCATCAGGGTGGCCCTGACTCCACCTCCACCTATGTATCACATATTACATCCCACCCACTAGCACAGGATGGAGCTAGTTAGTCGTTTTAGATGCATTCTCATGGTTGTTGTACTACCCTTTTGCATATAGACTATCATAGATATCGCACTCCATACACCCCCCACCACTTTCATGGGTATCCCCACATGCATACTACGGAGATCTATATCAGCTTAACCAGTTTCTTTTCAGCACTTTTATCTTTTCTGATTGACAGAAGATACACCCATGTACATCGATTTGTCTCATAGGCCGAGTTCGGCCTCCTAATAGACGTAAAAACACTTTCTTTCTTTCTTTCTTTCTCTCTCTCTCTCTCTCTCTCTCTCTCTCTCTCTCTCTCTCTCTCTCTCTCTCTCTCTCTCTCTCTCTCTCTCTCTCTCTCTCCCCCCCCTCCCCCCCCCCCCCCCCCCCCCCCTCCCTTCCCCCCTCCCCCCCCCCCCCCCCCCCCCCTCCCCCCCTCCCTCCCTCTGACACTGGAGTCAAGCACAGATAGGATAGAGCAAGATTTCACAATAGCATTTTAATCATCTGACATCATCTTCATAAAGCAATAAATTAAGTTTGAAGCATACATTAAATGGATAAAAGCAGGCCAAAAGATGGATATCAGAGAGGACATGCCTTTCTTCGAATGGAATTACATGAGGAATCAATGCAAGCACATATCCAATGGCTGATGCCTGTGAATAGTCTCTTAGTTTGAGAGAAGACATTGCTAACTCGTGAGCTCTTGCTGCAGCTGGAATAGGATGTCGGCTTGCAATCGCAGGAGCAAGCCACAAGTTTACAGAGCAAAAGCTTCGTCGGCAGTCCCTTCCATACAAAGAGTTCAAACACTTGATAGCCATCTCTAACAGAGATAAAAACTTATGCTTCGAAGTAGACAGAAGCCCATTATAAACTAAAGTATTTAAAGAAGCTGCAATTATCCTTTGTTGCTTTAATGTGAATGGAACCTGTATAATAGACCAAATTGATTCTTCAAAAAGACTCAATACAAACACAAATAAGAAGATAACAACATCTGAATCATGCCTGCTTTTCGTAGAACTCGTCATCATCAAGTATCATAAGTAAGTGGCAATAAGACGCACAAAAGAGTGTCAAGACATGCATGACCTCCTCTGGTATACACAGGAGATCATTTTTCATTTTCTTGATCTCCCATATACTGGAATCTCCACCATTTTTCAGTTTTCCTGCCTCCCACACATTAAAAGATCTACCTTCCTCGTTGACTCTACTGTCCAACTCAACTCCATCAGAATTAGACCCCTTCCCTTTGATTTTTGATACAGCAAATGCCCACCTAGAACTCAAACTGCCACCCAATCTCTCATCTTTGCGAGAGACCCCTTTATGCAAATGTTTGCTTGTTTCTGCCATGTCGATTGAACATTTCTCAATAAAGTCTTGCGTCAAACCAAGAGCATCATCCAGCCAAGCCCAAAGCTGATGAAGGAAACCAGGTGCAAATGCTAGCAAATTCAGCACAGGACAAGGAATTCGTTCTTCATGCAATGATTTGAAGACAGCTAGAAGCTTTAAGTAAAGCATTCCTATATCAGGAAGCTTCAAGTTGGCATACACAATCTTCAACCCTGATTCCATCCGACCAGGATCTGAACTTCTGTTTTGACAAACGCTACTCAAAAGCTCCTTCAAATGCCAATATTGACAAAATGGTTCAAGATAACTCATCACCTGC
>MU260267.1:22500-230000 GCA_020310875.1 Ceratopteris richardii
GTAGGGGGAAGGGAACAAGGAAAACCATAGAGGACAAAGGAAAGACAAAGGTGGATATTCATTCAGTGATCCACTATCTTCCAAAATTGAACCCATAATTATTTTGTGTTATTCATAAGCATTATAGTGAAGAGCCAGATTTTGCATTATTCTCCTTTAGGGCTCTTTCAAGATACATGGGTTTTACTTCAATACCCCTTAATGCATACAAAGTTTTGCTACTTGAAAGAACAGTTGCATTTAGAATTTCTGGATATGCCCGAGGATTCAATGCTTCAAGGGTAGGCTACTTCCTTTGTTACTCAAGCTATGCAATGGCTGCAGGGGTCTCAGACGTTAAAAGTATTGCTGACTATAGGAGAAAAGAGTACCTCAGATACAGAGGAGATTTGCTAGAGCCAAGCTCATTTAAAAGACCCAAGGAGGATTAAATATAGTTCTTTTCAAAGCTTTACTCATGAAATGTACATAGATACACATATTTATTGCCCAAAGATATACAAGATATTGCAAATATGAAGCATGTAACCTTTTTTTGTGTAATTGATCCATGTCCTTATATTAATCCTTATTGATCCATGATTTGTTTTTCTCTTTTGCATGAGCTCTTTTGTAATTGTCTTCTCAAGAATCAATCAAAAAGCTCTTTGATGGCAGATTTGCCAATGTCAAGCTCATTCTGAAGATTCAAAAAAGACATTTCATTTCAAAGCTTATTACATCATGACATGTACATTCATAGACATGTTTATTTCTCAAAGAAATAAAAGACATTGCAAATATTATGGCTTCCTTTGGAATCTAATCTTTTCCATTTTTTGATATTGATCCATGATGTTTTTGTCTGGACATAGTCCTAATCTTTTGATGACAATATTTAGCATGAGCTCCTTTGTAATTGTCTTCTAAAGAACCAATCAAAAAGCTCTTTGTAAGGCATTGCTTTTTGTTACTCCTCCTCCTTTCCTTGTTCACCTAAAGAAGCTTGTCCTTGCTTGATAATGAGATTTTTCCATGCCTTGGGTGTTCCATATGGCAAGTGTGTCCTTTTCTACAAAGAATGCACCATGCACAAGAAGAATATGCTAGAAGAACAAAAGAGTTTCATCAGATGTTTATTTCAATTAAAGAAAAATAAATTGAGTAGATTATCTTTGAAACTCACCAAGTAGTATGTTATGTTTTTGGCACTCCATGCCTCTATGATCGCCTTCCTGAAATCTATCACATAGCTATTTGATGTTACCTGTTGTGTCATGATCTTTAAAAATCTAGTTTGACCCACACCTCCATTCTCTTTTTTGCTATTTCTCGTTTGCTTTTTACATTAGTCGTGAACTCACAAATTTTTTTCCAGCAATTCCACATGGCATTTAGTTGTTTGTCATCATGGTTGCTGAAGAATCTCCTTGCTTTTGCACCTCGCATTGAGACATCTTGTAGTACATTACCATTATTTTGTGAAAGTTTTGGATCTTTTCTTAGATGAACATCACCACCATGAAATCCCATCTCTGAAAGTAGAGATTTACATTTTTTTATGCACTCATATGAAAGAGTTGTAGGCTTGATAGAATATGCATAATACAAGTGGAGACGGACCAACTTGTCAATGATCCTTAACTTTGCATGTAGTGTACATATGTGTGCATTTGTCAGTGCTATTGAAAGTATGGGATCCCAAATCATGGGAGATGATGAGTAGTTATGAAGAATAACATTTTGTTTGGAAGGAGCTTCTTCAACCTCAACTCTATCAATCCATCCTCTTGTGCTTGGACTTTGCATAAAATACAAGCAAGGGTACTTAGAATTTGCTCCCCCACTTATACCAAACATGCATTTGAGCGTCTTTAGGTCTCCACTCAAATGCCACTCAACTTTAAAGTCTCCATAGTCTTTGACATTCAACAATTCTCCTACATGATGCCTCTGAACAACATTTGGAATGTTTGTCTGTGAGAATAACCATTTAAGTGTTTTATGGCTCTCAGATGGAACTTGAGCACATCCAACCCACCATAACTCCATTTTTTATTGTATTTATTTTTGAGAGATGGAGTATCCAATTTCCCAAGGCTATAGTCCAAAGCTCTGTTCATCATTGCAATGCTTATTCTCTCCATCTTTTGATGTTTTTTAAGTTCAACTTCATCAAGTTTGATTACAAATTTCAATAGATCAAAACATTCATGTTCTTTTATATTATAAAACTGTACCATGTATATTTGAAGTCTTATTATATATATCCATATATTGTTAAATGCTTTGTAAGTGAAATGTAACTTTTGTTTTCCTACTTCGTAAGGCATGTTATCGTGAATATGTTTATATCCACCAAATATTGATGTGATCTTTTTATTCAAACAGAGCCGAAACTTTCCTACATGATGGGGTCTAGGCAATCCAAAGCTTTTAACTTTGTTAAATTTTAAAAATTCACACCAAACTTTTGAAATTGCTCTATAACCTTTCCTACTCACTCCAACATCATCACAAATCTCCTGAATTTGAGATGGTTCTAATAGCAATTCATGTCTGTGATGAGTTTTTGGAAAACAATGCATTTCAAGCATGTATTTTCTTTTAGTTTCAATAGTCTTAAAACATCATTTTGACTCATAATTTCATTACAGAAATGTACGCGCTCAAAACTATTCAACACATTGAAACCTAACACATTTGTCAGATGATCTCTTACAATTTTCATTATTTTCTTCTTTTCGCTAGATTTTTTAGCCAAATCTAGAAAAGTGTAACTCATTTTGACCGCATTCTCAAATCTATGGGAATTTCTTTCATTTTTTTGAAAGATTCTAACTGAGAAGATAAAGTGGATAATTTGTATTCTAACTCCCTCTGATGTAGTGTGTTTTGTAAATAGTTTATGTATTTTACATAATTCCTTGAAATCTCACAGAGCCTTGAGCAATAGCCTCATAAACCATCCTCACCATCTCCTACAAATCTAATCAGATAATGAAGATTATGAAGAGGGGGATACCTTCTAGGTTGTGGATCAATTGGATAAACAGATCCATCTACCCATATGTCGATATGTTTTTGCCTTCTTTTTGCAATCCATCCACTTCAGAAGGTTGAAGAGCCCTTCGGAATACCTTTCTTGTCATTGCATACTCATGACTAACTGCAATGTTGATATGGAACTTATCACAATTATTTCGGCTGGTTGAAAGCTGAGTGAAAGTGTTTGGGTTGAGGTTCTCCATGGTCTGCTACGAAGAGTGACGCGAAGTGTCTAAAACGATGTGAAAGAGAGAAACACACGAAATTTTTTAAATGATTTGACAACTTTAATCCAGATTAAGCACAACTAATTGAAATCCTTACACAGCCCTTTTTGGGCTATTTTTTGCCCTAATGAGAAAGGCACATGTGGATGATACAAGGAGAAATGACCTAGGACCAAGAAGATTTGGTAGGATGCAGGTGTTCGTAAATGACGATCATGCCAGCACCGTTGTCACTGTTGAACTTCTTGCACGAGGAGAAAGCTTTCATATCAGTTTTCTTCTAGCTCTCATAACATGTGAATCCGAAATACCATTGGTTCCTCTGATAATAACCAGTTCTGGACAACACTCCATAAACTAGGTACTGTAAATTCCATAGATGCAATAGTCTCCATACCCTATGCTAACTTAAAAGGTTTAAATCCGGTTGAAACTTTACAAAAGTACAATAAGCCCATAAAACCGAAGATAGATATTGTTCCCATTTGGTAGTATATTCAAGAAGAAATTTCTATAGCATCACAAGTAATATCTTGTTTGTACTTTCTGCCAATCCATTTTCCCTAGGATAATATGGAGAATTGAAATTATGCTCAATTCTATAATACTCTATAATGGAATTGATTAGATGGTTCACAAAGTGAGTACGGTGGTTTGAAACTGATTCCAATGGAAGTTTGAAATGTGGAAATAATTCCAAAATTAAAATTGTAGTAGCACTTCCCATTGTAGCATGCCAAAAACTCGAAGCTTCAGCCCATTGAGTACAATAATATGTACAAGTAAGAATGAAAGTTTTACTAGAATTTGATGGAGGATGAATAGGGCCAATAAAATCCAAATCCCATTTCTGAAATGGTTCCAAAGGTAGTATCAATTGTAATGGAAATTGATGAACATCTCGGGTTCTCCTATTTATTGACAAGGATAACAACATTGCACATGTTTTTGAACATCCTTGTGAAATTTTGGCCACCATAATCCACTTTGAAGAAGCTTTTTTGTCATTAGTTCCATGCCATAATGACCACATAATGTGCTTCCATAATGACCTCAGTTACTTCATGAGGAGGTACACAACAAAGCCACATACCTGTAAGATCCTTATAATAGAGTTGTTTTGATATGATAAAAAAGTTTTGACTCTATAATGCTAAGTTTTTTTGGGCCGTAGACCATAAATGCTGAGGAGGAATTCCTATTGGTAGAAAAGAAAGCATTTCATCATACCAAGTCAAAGTTCCCAACTCCGATTTAATGCTATTTGCTACATGAAATAACTCTACATTTGGAAAAGAATCATCAACGCCATTCGGAGGTTCTCCATTATCTAGACAAGATAGGAAATCTAGCACTAGATGTGAAGAGTCGGGTTGATGTATCACGGCATAATCAAATTCTTGTAAAAGCAGTATCCACCATGCCAATCTGCCCATCAAATTTTGTTTTTTTACCAGATACAATAATACAAAATGATCTACATGAAAAGTAAATTGTCAGCCTAATAAATAGTGATGAAACTTTTTTATGGAATAAATGAGACCTAAATACACATTCAGTTATAGAATAGTTCTTTTTAGTAGTCGTAACCTTCTACTAGCTTAATAGATAGGTCAATACCATAAATTTCTTGTTTTTTACATCACTTCCAATAGCACTATCAGAAGCATCTACAAAAACATGAAATGGTTGAGAGCAAAATGGAGCCTTGTAAAAAAGTGCCCTTGTTAATAATATTTTAAGATGTTGGAAAGCTAAAGCAAATTATACTGTCCATTGGAACTCTTTGCCCTTGGAATGTGCCAGTTGATTTAGAGGCATGGCAATGTGTGCCAATCATTGTAAATGCCATCCATGCCATAGTATTTGCCCTACGAATCAAAGGACTTCTTTTGCATTTGTAGGAGGAAGAGCTTGTAACACATCTTTGAATTTATCACGATCGACTACACTTTCTGTACTAGAGATCACATGACCGAGTAATTTCTCACATTTCACACCTAAAATTGATTTAGCTGGAGTTAAACTTAAATGTACTTCATGGCGCTTAGTGAAGCACAAGTGTAAATGTTGCAAATGATTAGACTGGTTTTTGAAAACTGAGAAATCATCCAAAAATACACACATGAAACTAGTTAAGTATGGAGCAAATATCTAGTGCATGTAGCACTAAAAAGTATTAGGGGCATTCTAAAGTCCAAACCACATTACCATACAAGCGAATACTCCCTAGTTAGTAATAAAAGTTTTTTTAGGAATATCTCATTCGGCCATTCACACTTGATTGTAACAACTGAATCCATCTAAGAAAGAGTACAATTCCCTACTAGAAACCTCATCTAGCATTGTATCTAAAAAAGGTAAAGGGAATGCATCTAGAATTGTTGCTTCATTTAATTTGTGACAGTCTACACAAATCCTGGATACTCAATAAGTACAAGAAATTCTACTCTCAACAATGGATCAAGTTCCTCCTTGACTTATTTAATGAAACTTGGGTTCATACAATATTGCTATTGAATTATTGAAGAAGCCTCTTGCTTGAATTGTATATTATGCTAATAAAATCGAGGATCCAAACTAGGCATATCAGAATAATCCCAAGAAAAAAACATCTTTAAACTCAGTATGGAGCATAAGTAACCCTTTTTGGAATACACTGAGTAAGCTAGCACAGATGTTGTCTTTTTGAGGTGCACTTTGAGATCCTAAATTTACATATTCTACCTTATCTTTCTAAATATGAATACTCGTCTATGCAAAAATATCTTCCTTTACAAGCCATGATGTTATTGGAGTTTGAGGTCTATGGAAGCATGCGAATAACACAAGGAAGAAGAAGAAGCTTGGAGCACAACACACAATACTAAATGTATTACCAAGTGAATGTATAAGAATAAGTAACCGATTAGAGTCATAGGCATATATACAAGATGGGGGGAAAAACCCCCTAAAGAGGGCAAAAAATGCCATGGTGGTCCTAATTGTGTTCACACACATCACTGCCAAAATATATAAAAAATGCCCCTTGGGAGTGATGCGGTGAACAAGGAGTTGCCACTCATGTATAACGAAGTGACAAGCTATGTGGAAAGAGATCAATCCACGAAAGGATGTAAGCCCAAAGCTTTGTAGAAAGCTTCAATCTTCTCCCAAGGTAGAGCCTTTGTGAAAAGATCTACAATGTTATCTTGTGTGGGCACATATGCCAAACTGATCTCTCTAGTAGAGAACCTCTCTTTGACATAATGGTAATGCACCTCAATGTGCTTAGTGCGAGCATGGAATACATGGTTTTCATTGCTTCGAGAATAGCCTTGAGACTTCATAAAAGCATCAAACTTTTGGTACCATTGTCTAGGGGACTGTTTAAGTCCATACAAGCTCTTCTTAAGCTTACAAACTAGACTTTCCTTGCCAAGAACTACATAACCCTCTGGTTGTTCCATACATGCATAGGGTAGTCATTCTTGACCACTGGAGAGAAGATTTCCTCAAAATCAACACCATGTTGTTGCTTAAAACCCTTTGCAACAAGTCGTGCTTTATAATTTGGAGAAGCACTATCTGATGTGAATTTCAGCTTATATACCCATTTACATGGTAAAGCTTTCCTACCCTTTGGCAAAGGTACCAAATCCCAAGTACCATTCTTGTGAATAGAATCCAACTCACTCTTCATGGCATGCTCCCACTTGACATGATCCTCTATCTGCATAGCCTCTTTGTAGCAAGAGGGCTCACCGGCATCTATTAGCATAACAAAATCTAAACTTGGAACATATCTGTCAGGTGGATGTGAGACACGTGCAGAATGTCTCAATGGTTGCTGAACAGGAATATGTGCGGACTGATCTGAATGGACATTCTCTTGAACATCCCTATGTGCAACATTTTTATGCATGCTAACTGGAGGACTAGTATCCTCAAACACCACTGTTCTCACTTCAACCTCCTTAATGGGCTGTTTGTGCATCTTAGACTCATTGAAAATGACATCACTACTTCTGATCATTGACCGTGTTTCAGGATCCCATAAGCGATATCCAAATTGTCCTTTTCGACCATATCCAAGAAAAATGGATTTCTTTGACTTATGATCCAACTTTTGTATAAGATTCTTTGGTATATGAACATATGCTTCACACCCAAAAACTCGAAGATGATCATAATATGGTGGCTTCCCTATCCATAACTCTTGCACCACTTTCAAACCTTTGGCAGTACTAGGTGAAAGGTTAATCACATGAACTACAATCAATACTACTTCTGCCCAAAAACCTTGTGAGAGGTTTGCATGATGCAACATAGAGACTACTCTATCTTGATAGTTTTGTTCATCCTCTCAGCTACACCATTTTGTACTGGGGTATAAGGAGCTGTAAACTCTCTACGAATCCCTCTAGACTGACAAAAAAGGCTCAATTCATGTGAGATATACTCACCCCCATTATCTGGATGTAAAGCCTTAAGCTTAGTTCCTTTTTCAGTCTCAACTGAAGCAAGCCATTTTCTGAAAGTAGGGAATACCTCGTCCTTCGATTTGATAGGATATACCCAAACTTTTCTAGTAGCATCATCTATGAAAATGACAAAGTAAAGAGAACCACCTAAGGACCTAGTTGGCATAGGACCACACACATCTGTATGAACGAGATCTAAAGGTTCAATAGAAGAGTCAATATGTGTTCTATGCGATTTCTAGTTTGCTTCCCATATTGACAATGCTCACAAAATGAAAAACCGAAGAAAGATAACACAGGTAAGTAGCCAGAATGAGAAAGATTTTCCATTCCACTATGAGATATATGACCCAAATGACCATGCCAAATACAAGCCATAGGCTGTTCAATAACAGCTAACAAGTGTTCTTTCTGCGATACAAATAAAGGATAAAGTGAGCTAACTTTGCTTCCTTTTGCAATAACCATATTGCCCTTTGATATGCGAAAGGATTGAGCATAGAAGACCACCTTGTAACCAAGGTCATCAAGTTGACCAACTGACATCAAACTGCGTGATAATTGAGGTACATGGCGTACATTATGCATAGTAAATTTTGAACCATCAATGAACTGCACAACCACATCATAGACAAATTTACCACCAGGTGCACTATTGCTAATAGCTGTGCAAAATGTATCCCATGATGAAGGCAAGGTGCATAACAACAATACTGCTTTCATTTCATTATCCATATCCATTTTCTGAGCCTGTAACTGAGAGAATATAGCATCAAACTCATTTAGATGAGCAGCAACACTATCTGTGTCCTTCATACAAAGGTCATATAATTTTCTCATCAGATAGAATTTATTTGATGCCGTCTCTTTTTCATATGTATTGCATAAATTTTTCTAGAGCTCCTTTGCACTTTCACATTGTAATATTGTAAAGTTAACATTATCTGCCAAGTGCAAGCGAATGGTAGACCTGGCCATTTCATCTAACTCATCCCAATCATCTTCATCCATGTCAGCAGGTTTCTTTGAGATTCCATTTACTGGCTTCCATTGCCTCATTTGAATCAGCACATCTTTAATCTGATTATTCCATAGAGCAAAGTTTGTGCCATCACATTTTTGGATCTCAAAATGGTCTTTTCCCTGCAAGTTATAGCTCCTCCTTGGAACACTAGCACTAGACCCTGATCCACCGGATGTGCCTGAGGATTCTGATGCCATGATGGTAGGGAATTGAATGGAATGATAACGGAGCTAGAAGAGTCCGAACACCAACGAATAAGTGTAACAAGGAGTGAATCGACCACTATATAGTTGACAAAACCAAAAATCTGGAAAAATTTTGCCAGAGTATCCTCTGCAAAATGAGCGTATGACGAGTGACAAAATATCATAAAACTACAAGTACTGACATGTTTGCCTGCATAGTGAATCACTGACTCCACTACATATAATCAGTTACCCAATAGAGGCCAACTAGGCTTATCGAGAACCTATGAACAGCTATCATACATCTCCTATGGCGAGGCTAGGTAAGTCTTCCACCTGCACCATCGAAGAAACCCCGACATCTGGGTGTCTCCCAATTAAGAAAACCTCACCACGACCCTCTTTATCAAACGTAAAAGGCTTTATGCAAAGAACGTAACCGCTATATCAATGACCACATGGATGTACATAAGCGGTATCCACAGAAGCGTACATAATGTATATGTGCTCAATATATGCAGTAAAATGACCCTAAATGTATAGCCCAAAAACTAGCCAATAACACCTGCAAGTGTTTGTCAACTCTCATGTTTTTGGCTCAAAGAACTTGCATAAATTTTGAAGTGACTGCTCCCACCAAAATTGAAATCTTTCAAGAAACCTGTAGTTTTACGAATGTGGCTGAAAACACAGCCCCAAAGGTTGATATTTAATGTTGGAGAAGTACAAAGAACACTGTTCTTGATGTTCTTGGACCTGTGTGAAGAGAAGTATGTGCAGAAATACTCCAAAAAGGCTCCAAAAGGCACCCCAAAAATGCTTCAAAAATAGGCTTTGAAAGCAAAGAATGAAGCTTTGAGGGACCAAAACATGTTCAAGGTAATGTCAAACTTAGTCTTTCCCCTTTGTTAGACACCACAAGAGTGTAGCTTAGTGGCAAGAGATTGCCACAGTTAAGCGAGCTCCGGGGGGAACAGTACTGGGATGGGTGACCTCTCGGGAAGTACCGGGAGCCTCTATATTCCTTGATCCTTGAGGTCCTCCCTCGTGCGCAGCCAACAACTCCAACGATGACTTCAGTGACTCAGATGACAAGGTATGCCAAGGTCTATGCCTTGGTTGTAAGCCTTAGAGAAAGCCGGGGGGGGGGGGGGGGGGTGCTCGCTTTGCTCACACAAAAGGAACAAAGCTTTTGCCTCGAACTGCTCTCATACCAATGAAGGCTTATTTAAGAAATTTGGGAATTATTCAAGTCCAATTTATATTACTTACTATGTTAACTTCTTAAGTTTGAGCCCAACCTTGATACCCCATTTATAATAAAAGTATCCTTAATATTAAAGTGTCAATTTAATATACTCCAATCAAGAGTTAATAACATGTTTTAGTGTGCGAATGAGTCAGAAACTAAAACATTGGGACACAAAGAATTGTCTCAAAATCTTGTGTAATTCCCATTTTTCCTGAATAGGCCTTAATGAAGTAATTGAATGGTGATGCACCACAGTGCGCTCTCCTTCTTGTGCTCTCCACAATGATATCCTCAGAGTAAAAAATTGAGCTCCTAAGGGTGCACATGGTACTCTGCACAGAGACTACAAAATACACAGAAAAACACAGTACATAGGGAGCACGAAGACAGACTTCTTAGGTCTTACAAATGCGGTCGAACTTACAATCTGTGACTAACCAGGCCACTATATGTTTTATTAAATAACATATGCAAAGAAGTGTCCAGTGGCCATTTGGCCTTTCACATGGACACTAACGGTAACAAGTACCTGCAAGTAACTTCCCTTTTTATACCTTCATTCCACAAGTAATCACTGAAATCATTAGAGAAATACTCTCCCCCTCCATATGACCTTAGTCTCTTGAACTATTGTCCTGAAACTCTTTCTCCATACACATGGTAATGTTTAAATGTATTGAACACCTCTGATTTATCTTTGATCACATATATGGTGATCCACCTAGTAGCATCAACAACATGAATCACAAAATATCTTGAACCATTAATGCTAAAGTCCTTTGATGGTCCCCACACATCTGTATGTACCAATTCAAGCTTCTCTGAATACATGAAACCATGATTATTATATGATTGCTTATGAGCCTTACCTAATTGACATGCTTCACATCTGTATGTCATGTGTTGACTTGCAACATTAGGTAATCCAAATCAGTCATCAAAGCTATATTGCCACTTAGGCGATTGCTACACCCTGAGTCAATGTAGAAGACTCTTTGATCTTTGCTTTGTCTTTCACAAGTTGCAATCATAATTAAGGTTGAATCCTCCTTCTGATCTAAAGCATAGTTGTAGTAGATATTATTGTAGGATTGACTTTGAAAGCCTCTACCTACATTTCTTCCAAAGTAACATCTAGTACCTCTACCTCTGAAATTACCTCTCAAATTTCTATTACCTTTTCCTCTTGAATTAAAGTTTTGATTGTATCCTCCACCATTCTGATTATTATGCCAACACTCATGAGCTAAACAATTAGTATTACCACAAATCCAGCAAGCTTTGACACCATCTTTATTACTTCTGCCTCTTCCTCTTCCTTTGCCACTCCTCTTCCTCTTAGGAAGTTAGCTTGGCTAGTAGTGCCTTCATCTTCATTGAATTGTTGCTTGCCTTTGTTAATCTTCTTCTTGTCCTTGGAATACATTGCTTGACCTATACTCTTATCAACATCACCTTTGACATCCTGCTCAAAGGTTAGCATGTGTCCTAACAATTGATTCAAATCAGGAGTGAAATGATCTAGTGACAATTCAATGGATAGAATGAAAGGCTTCCACTTCTCATCTCCTCTCAAACCTGTGAGAATTTGTCTTACCAATTTATCCTCTTCAATATCTTCGTCAACTACTCCTAATGCATCTGCAATGTCCTTCATCCTTGCTACATAATTAGAAATAGGATTGAGAATCCTTATTCTTGAATGTGGTGAACTTTGCCCATAAAGATGCCTTCCTTGACTTTGTAGTGTTTTGGAAATGCTCCTCCAAAGCATTCCATGTGTCACTTGCACTTTCAAGTCCTCTAATGTGAGGTAGCAAGTAATCATTGACTCCCATGTAGATAATGCTCCTAGCTTGAGCATCCTTCTTCATCCATGTCTTCAAATATGAGAGATCTTCTCTATTTGGAACACTAGGATCCCTAAATTTTGGTTTCTCTTCTTGACCTATGATGTATCCTATCAGATCTTTGCTCATAAGATGAGCTTCCATCCTCATTGACATAGCAGGATAGTTTTCTCTATCCAATTTCTCTATCTGAAGAGAATCTCCCATCCTTTCTTCACATGTGCAATAAATTCTTCAACCTTTGTGAATAATGAACATACCTTTACTTCGAATGTAATTCCTTTAGATATTCTTGATAGCTTCAAGACTCCTTCTCTAGCTTTCACTTCAAACTTTCACCTTTTGGATATTCAAAGATTGATTTCTGTATAACTCCAATAGTCGGGGTCCTCTTTTCTTCAATTGTGATGACTCCTGCTCTGATACCACTGATGGAGAGTGTTAATCTCCAAAAGAACAAGTTTTCCTTGATGTTAGAGCACCTCTATATGAAGAACAACTCAAAAACTCAACCAATTTTAGAAGACCAATTCCAAATTATCAAACTTTGAACTAACTCTGAAGAAGCTAATTATCGTCTGTTGCACTTAATTAACTCATTGACTAATCAAATGTGTAAAGTTTTCAATGAAACTTTATATAAGGTGTCTCCAAGTTTTCACACCTTGTTCAAGTTAAATCTTTCCAAAAGATTTAGTAGATCTTAAGATTTACTTCACCTATGTCTGAAGATGTTCTTTTGTGTAGTCGACTTTGACACCTGCAACTTCTAATGCATGGTTCTCCCAAACTAGACCCCGTTTATTCAAATGCTTTTAGCCACTAGTAGCTTTTCCTTCAACTTAAAGAATGAGTGCTTAGTTGCTCAAAACTTTACATTGTAGAGGGAGAACTGATAAAAACAATTGACCACTTAGATTATGTTTGTTCCTGTCTTCACTTCTTCACATTTACACATGTAAATGTTCCTACTTGAAATGCTCTCAATTTGATTACAATTAAACTCTCAAAACTTGTACAGAGGTCACACAACTATAGAATTAGACTCGTACAAAAGCATTCACTAAGAAGATAAACACAAAAGGAGCACTAAGCAAAAGATCGAGGTGCAACTTTCTTCTATTCAGGAAAAAATACATCTGAGTGATACATCAAGTCCTTCTCACTTTCTAAAGTCTCTAATGACTTCTGAAAATTGTCACTCATCATCTCTCTTTTTTGTAGTACATCTATATCAAGTATATATAGATGTTTACATCATGATTCATCATAGATGCAAATTTTTTATGAACTAATTACAAGATTAGTATACATGTATATACAATTCTTCATCTTTTGATCATGCACTAAACTTCAAGCCTCATATGTTGATCTTTGCTTCATTCTTTGACTTCAAATATTTGTCCAAATCATCAATTGATGATTGTCTTGCACCAACAAAATTAACCACTAGTGGACACATGAGTGTCATAGCCACAGCCTAGTCTGAGTCAAAAAAAGCATGTAAATCTGGTGGTAATGATCCCCCTTGGGATAAAACAATTAGTAGCCAAATCAAGTAGCAAAAGATGCACTTAGATGCATGTCAATGCTTGACACCCAGGCAATGCATAAGGCTGCACATGTGAGAGACATCAAGCTGAATATTTGACCCAATTATGCATAAGTAAATCAAGCATCCAACAACTTGCTGATAGAGAACAACATTAAATTTATTTCCAGAATCATGAAGACTCAACCATAAACTTGTTTCCATAGGAGTCACAATAGGTTTGCAATCTTCAAGGCCAAAATGCTATAATAATTTGTCAATATATTTTGTTTGACATAGAGCTATTCCTAATATGCTTCTCATTAGGACTAGTGAGCAGCATGTCATCAACATAGACAACAATGATGAGAATCACATCATTTGCCTGCTTAACATATAAGGTGCTCTTAATTGGACTATTCTCAAAACCATGTGCAATCAAGTACGCATGTATCTTTTCATGTCAAGCTCATGGTGCTTGCTTCAAACCATATAATGCCTTCTTCAACCTGCACGCTTTGTTTTCATGCCCCTTTTGCACAAAACCACGGGGCTGAAATACATATTATTCATGTAAGTCACCATTTAGAAATGCTGTTCTAATGTCCAACTGATGTACATTCCAACGATGATGAGCTGCAAGTGCACAGATGCTACGAACAGTAGTCATTCGGCATGTGGGAGCAAACATCTCATCAAAATCAATGCCTCTTTCTTGAGCATAACCTTCCACAACAAGCCTAGCCTTATACATGTCAACCATTCTATTGGGCTTATCCTTTAGCTCGTATACCCACTTAGTGCCAATGGCCTTCTTGCCAGGAGGCAAATCACATAAAGTCCATATAGTATTCTTCATAATAGCATTATTTTTATTGCATAGCAGCCATCCAATTTTTTTAATGTGTTTCATTGAAAGAAACAGGCTCTTTCTCATCACAAAGAGAGGCAACCATAGCATAGCAATTTGATACAAAAGAAGCAATATGAGAGTTTGAAAGACTATGATATGATAGAGGTGCATCTAATTTTCTATCTTGCAAAGTTTGGAATAGCCATTTAAACATAGTCTTTGCCTCCTCTATATCAGCTCTCTCATTAACAAGTGCATCATGTAAATTTGCATAAAAATGGAATGATTTGCATCATCACGTGAGACCTGTAAAGGCCAAGAAAATGCCCCATTGGAACCAAAACTTGATTATGCACTTGTGGAAAGAGGTAGCAAAGTGTTATACACATTTGTAGAGCTAATATTAGTCTCCTTGGTACATGAAAGTAATGGGTGAATTGCATCTTCCACAAAAACAACATCTCGACTAACCGAAATGTGTTTACTCTGTGAGTTATACAGATGATAGCCTTTTCTTTAAGAACTCTACCCAACAAAAATACATTTCACTGCTTTATCATCCAATTTCGTGTGTTGTTGTGAGAAACAGATGGTTTGCGACCATGCCAAACCACATATGGAGTGATAGACTACAATGCTTTAGTGAGGCACTATTAAGTACACATGCTAGACACATAACAACTTCAAGCCAGTATTTGGTAAATCTTCCAATTCCTGGAAGCTGGAACACTCATGAGCACTATGATGGTTGACATCTTTGGAACAGGTGAGAACATTTCTTCATAATCAATTCCATGTGTTTGTGCATATCCTTTGGCCACAAGACTTACGTTGTACCTATTTACACACCCATCAGAATTTTCTTTACCTTGTATATCCATATTGAACCTATGATCTTCATAGATGGAGTCTTGGGCACCATTTCCCAAGTTTGATTTTCCCATAAAGAATTTATCTCTTCTTCCATGGCATTCATCCATTCAAACTTCTTCTTTGCTTTCTCATATGATGAGGGTTCCTCAGTTTTTGAGTCTTGTGCTAGATATACATAATGTTTAGTAACTAATGACGTGTCATAGCCATACCTTTCTAGCTTGCTCTTTTTTCTGGTTGAACTTTTAATCCTTTATTGAGAGGATTTATCAACATCCCTCAACTCTTGAACTTTGGCTTTGCCCTTAGAATTTGAAGAGTTGAATTCCCTTCTTGGATTCTTCTAATCATCTTCTAAATCACTTCATACTTCAAGTGTATGCTCATTCCTCTTTGATAGAGTTGGGAAGTCTTCTTCTAGGTCATACGATAGTTTTATCCTCCTGCAATCATGTTCAAATTGTTGGAGTTTGAGGTCTGCGGAAGCACGCAAACAACACAAGGAAGAATAACAAGCTTGGAGCGCAACACACAATACTGAATGTATTACCAAGACAATGTACAAAGATAAGTGAGATCTTGGGGTTATAGGAATATATACAAGCTGGGGGAAAAAACCTCCTTAAGAGGGAAAAAAAGTGCCCCGATAGTCCTAGTGTGTTCACACACATCACTACCAAAATATATCAACAAATCCCCCCTAGGAGTGATGCGGTGAACAAGGAGCTGGCACTCATGTATAAGGAAGTGCCAAGCTATGTGGAATCAATCCACAAAAGGAAGTAAGCCAAACATATGTGAAAAAGCATGTAAATCTCATGGCAATCACCCCCCTTGGGATAAAACAATCCAAGTAATGGGGTACCACTAAAGTAGCGTAAGATGCACTTAACTGCCTACCAATGCTTGACACCTGGGCAATGCATAACCCTGCTCATTTGTGAGACAACAAACCGAATATTTAGCCTAAGTAAATCAAGCATCCAAAAACCTAATGATAGAGAACAACATCAAATGCATCTCCAACATCATGAAGACTCAACCGTAAAATTGTTTCCATATGAGTAGCAATAGGTTTGCAGTCTTCAAGGCCAAAACCTTGCAATAATGTGTCAATATATTTTGTTTGACATGAAGCTATTCCCCTTCAATTTGCATACACTGAATGCCCAGATAATAATGCAAATGCCCCAAATCTGACATCTCAAATGAGGCATGCAAATAAGCCTTAAAATCAGCAATATGCTTCTCATGAGAACCAGTGAGCAACATGTCATCAACATAGACAATAAGGATTAGAAGCACATCATTTGCACGCTTAACATATAAGGTTCTCTCAGTTGGACTATTCTCAAAACCATGTTCAATCAGGTAGGCATGCATATTTTCATACCAAGCATGTGGCGATTGCTTCAAACCATATAATGCCTTTTTCAACCTGCACACTTTGTTTTGATGCCCTTTCTGCACCAAACCATGGGGTTGAAAAACATACACTTCTTCATGCAAGTCACCACTCAAAAATGTAGTTTTAATGTCCAATTGATGTACTTTCCAACCATGATGAGCAGCAAGTGCATCATAGTCTATAGATGGTACAAATAGTAGTAATTCAACATGTAGGAGAAAATGTCTCATCTAAATCAATGCCTCTTTCTTGAGCACAACCCTTTACAAAAAGCCTAACCTTATAATTGTCAATTGTTCTATCACGCTTACACTTCAACTTGTATACCCACTTAGTGCCAATGGCCTTCTTGCCTAGAGGCAAGTCACATAAAGACCAGGTACCATTTTTCATAATAGCATCATATGCTGATCACATAGTAGCCATCCAATTTTTTGAATTTTGTGCTTCATCAAACAAAATAGGCTCATTCTCATCACAAAGACTAGAGCCAACCATAGCATAGCAATCTCATGCAAAAGAAGCACTATGAGAGCCTGAACGAGTACAATATGATAGAGATGCATCTAATTTGCTAGTGTGCAAAGTCTACACCAACCATTTAGGCATAGTTTTTGCCTTCTTTATATCAGTTCTCTCATCAATAAGTGAATCGTTTAGATTTGCATAGAAAATGGAATGATCTTCATCATCATGTGAAACATGTAAAGGCTAAGAAATTGACTCATTTCAACCAACACTAGGATATCCACGTGTAAAAAGAGACAACAAAGTAGCATACACATCTTTGGAGCTAGCTGATGTATACTTATTACATGAAAGTAATGGTTGGATAAGTTCTTCCACAAAAACAACATCACGGCTAACCAAAATGCATTTCATATATGGATTATATAGATGATAGCCTTTGATTTTAGAACTCTACCCAACAAAATTACATTTCACTACTTTATCATCCGATTTCTTGCATTGGTGTTCAGGCACTAATGCATATGCCAGACAACCAAAGATGGCTTGTGACCATGCCAAGCCTCATATGGAGTGATGGGCTGCAAAGGCTTAGGGGGACACTTGTTAAGTACATATACTGCACACATAACAACCTCAAGTTAGAAACTATGTGGTAAAGCCTGACTCTTGACCATACACCTCACCATCTCCATGAGTGACTTTTTCTTCCTTTCAACAACTCCATTCTATTGAGGTGTATATGGCAATACACACTGATGTTCTATCCAACGTTCAACTAGAAATGCATTAAAATCAAAAGAGATATATTCCCCCACTCGATCAAAATGGAGGGTGCCCATTTTAAATTCTGCTATATTTTCACCCAAAACTAAAAACTATTTGAATCACAAACACTTAGGACTTTGCTTTTAGTGGATGTACCCATGCATGTCGGGAAAAAAGAAATTCATGAAGTAAAGATAGTTCCCAAAAGAAGGTGTTTGCATAGGACCACAAACATCACTATGAACAAGCTACAATCTTCAACACAAACCTTTGAGGGAGAGAGGCCTCTCTTTGTTCTCCATCATCTTCGACCATGGAACTCTTATACATTATGCACCGAAATTAAGTAGTGAAAAGGTTGGGGATGCATCACTCACAAATGATTATTTTGTGAATTCTCACTACATCCTCTCACAGGAAAAGGATGAGTGAATGGTCAGTTCTATTCACATAGCTTTTTACTTTGCTCTTAAAGTAAGCAAAGTCATGGGTCCACGTGCTTAGCACAAACTCTCCTCAAACTAAACATCTCAAATTCAAATCCTATGCGCAACAGACTTTAGTCCTCATATATTCAAAGTTTGCCAAGAATGACGTGCGATAAAAACTCACTTGCCTGGTTTTAGAAACGTGAGCCATAAATCCCATATAGAATGATTTTACTACTCGTGCGCCCTACAAATAAACAAAGAGAACGACCTTCATCAGTGGTAGGGAATACAGAGAGGTTGGGGCACCTCCTCCCTTCCTCGTACGTACTGCTCCTTTGGACCGCTGCGATGGCTACCCCCCTGTACCCTTCTGTGGGTAGTAGAGTAGGGGGTCATGATGAGGCGCATTTTGCCAATCTCTGACGTCAATGGAAAAGCTCACGGATAGGTCACAGCCCATAGGTCCACGAAAAAACTCACGTGAGGAAGTTCATGAAGATTGCTCGAAAATTCCAACTTCAAAAAGGATTCTAAAATCAAGAAGGCTATGCCACTGTTGAGAGCTCCAAAGCTTCCACACAAACTAGGAAGACTAACTAGATAGATAGCTTCCACCCAACCAACCCCTCCAATATATAGCTCCAAGTCAAGGGGGTAAGTCCCTCTCAAGGGGACATGTGTACCTTCCATCACATGGTTTCCAAGCTTAGGAAATCACATGGTTTCCAAGCTTAGGAAATCACATGGTTTCCAAGCTTAGGAAATCACATGGTTTCCAAGCTTAGGAAATCACATGGCTTCTAAAAGAAGACTCTCCAAGCTGGCTAGGAGAAGCTTCCAATCAAGCCTAAAGTACTCAACCTTAGAGAATCAACCCTAAAGTTCAAGACCCATCTAAAAGGGGTAAATAAACCATAAATCCAAAGGGTTTCACACCTAGAAACCCAAGGGTTCTACCCCTTAGACCCATGTAATTATACAACAGTAACCATCTCCACATTGATTTTCCACATGAATTCAAGTTGAAAATATTTGATTAAGATAAGAAAATAAGAAAAATCACTAAAAAGACAGAATCACGATTTTTATATTTTTTGGACTTTTTGCATTATATGTTCTTTTGGGTTCTTTATTGCATGTTATTTTTTTGGTTAGGCACTTCTAATGGTGTGAGTAGAAAATAAAAAATAAAAATCCAAAAAATTGTATGATTTTGCACAGAATCGCATGGTGTGAGTAGAAAATAAAAAATCCAAATCCAAAAAATTGTATGATTTTGCACAGAATCACGGTTCTGTGCAAGCATTCAAAATCGTGATCTCCAGAACACGATTGTGAGCAATCACGATTGTCTGTGACTCATAGAATCATGAAAAACACGATTCTCACATAGAATCGTGAAAAACACGATTCTCACTCAAAATCGTGAAAAACACGATTCTCACTCAGAATCGTGGAAAAAACGATTCTCACTCAGAATCGTGGAAAAACACGATTCTCACTCAAAATCATGAAAAACACGATTCTCACTTAGAATCGTGGAATTCAGACAATTGATTAGTGCAAAAGAAGTAGAGGATTACAAAATGCAATTTGAAGCATTTGGTCTAACCCCAACTGGACCTGCATTAACCCTAATGCTCATGCTGCAGAATTCAGACAATTGATTAGGGCAAAAGAAGTAGAGGATCACAAAATGCAATTTGAAGCATTTGATCTAACCCTAACTGGACCTGCATTATCTTGGTTCATTCCATTGAGAAAGGAAATGTACCCAGAGATGGAATCATTCCTTGAAGCCTTTATAGGAGAATTCTCTAAAACTGGAATCAAACATAGTACAGCCTCACTAATACATAGTTTCAAACAACAAAAAGATGAGAATGTGAGAGAAGCTGATAGGAGATTCAAGCAATACCTTAATAGATGTCCAAAAGAGGAGGTACCTTCAATGGCAAGACAAGTGTCTTTGTTCATAGAAGGATTGAGGAGTGCACAATTAAGAACTTTGGTGTATTATATGAGATGTTCTGATCTAGGGGCCTGTGTGAAAGAGGCAATAGATTTAGAGGATAATAGAGGACAAGATTTATTGGCATTTGATCAACCAAGAACAAACAAAGACAGAATCCCACCAACGGAAGAATTAGCACAAGCCATTGCTAAAGCCCTAGAAGTTAGCACTAAACAAATTTGATTAACATCAGAATATCAACCAATAAGAAGTGCTATAATTGCAGAGAGAATCATCTGGTCCAACAGTGTCCATATCACAAACCTCAACATCTGCAAGACAGGAAAACACTCAAATACTATACCTTAGAGAAAAAATGGACAAACCATACTAGAGAGGAATGTCTTTACAATAAACAACCTGTTAGGGAAAGGGAATATATGAACGAACACAATACAGAAAGAGACTCTGGATTTTCTGAACAACCAAGACCTGTATTGGGGCACCAACCACCATTACCTACAAATGTAGTACCAGTAAAATACACACCTGTAGAGGAGGAAAGTCCAAGAACCAGATCATCTTACAGGGAGGATTATCATTTATGTGATGGATATCAGGAAGATTGGGAGGGATATGAATAGAGAGAACCAAAATGGCAAGCCTTAGATGGAAGAATAAAAATGGACACAACCACGTTCATGTACATAACTAATAATTACATGTCCAATTAGAAATCCCAATTCAAAGGAGGTCAGAAGATAACTTGTTATAGATGTGGGGGGGAACACTTTATTAGAGATTGTCCACAACCTCCAACACTAAGAATAGAAGGAGCTTATTGTAAGGATTGTGGCAGAGAGCATTTGATAAGAGATTGTTGTTGGCAGTAGCCTTGGTACACCAGGACGTACAAGACATGAAAGTCAAAGAAGGGAGTCAGAGCGAAGGGACAGCACAAGCAAACAGGGAAGTCAAAGAAGATCTGGCAAGTAGGCCAATATTTTTTCAAGACATTAATGCAAATCAAAGAGATGGACATGCAGGGAGGAAGAGCAAGTAGGGAGCTCAAAGATATGTATGGCAGATCACTAGAAGAAATCCCTACAACAACAGCGATTTTTATCACTAACAATCATTGTAAATATCATTTCACCTTTTTGTAGCTCCATTTTGTACAAGCCAAGGAGTCCTTGAGCTTGAGGAGCATTAGAAGTATCTACCTGCCAATTTTCATATTTTTTAGATCTCGTTTGAGCCCCCAAATAAGCCCTGGAACCTAATTTTTAACTAGGCCGGACACTAGGTCTGGACAGGGCCAAAAGCTAGTCAAAAACTATAAAAAGAGCTAGAGAGCTCATTTTTGGGGTTGGATTGTAATTGAAACGAACTTGTAAGAGCTATTGAAAGTAATCTAAAGAACTCCATTGATTCTCTCTCTTTGTCTTGCCGTGTGTGCGCGTGTGTGTGTATGTGTGTGCATGCTGGTGTGCTTCTCACTCACGCACTTGTGCCGCCACTTGCTCGAGGTCTTCATACCATCCTCACGTCTTCCCGGATTGACATTAAAGGAGGTGCTACTCATCACTGAGCTACACCAAATTTTGGCGCCGTTGCCGGGATCGAGCTTTGAGGACGAGCGTGTGATGGTAAGACGTAGAGTTGACGCGTTGGAGTTGTAGGTATTTTCTTCACTCTCATCGATTTTCTTTTACTTTCTTCACCATCTTCATCACCATCATCATCATCACCATCTCCCACGTCCATCTCCATCATCGCGAACATTTCAGTTTTTTGACTATATCCCCATCTCCACCTCATTTCCCTCATTTCACTTGTGAGAGAGAGCGAGAGAGCGAATTTGCATGTGCTATTTTTTGCATGTTTTGTGAGCATTCTGCAGGTACAGGCCGCATCATCATCCCCAGCACTCTGCGCAGGTACGGAAATCTGAGTAACTGTCTGTGTGTCGCCGAGCTCTGTCAATCGCGACCGACAGAAAAATTGCTCTAATTGCTAAACAAAGTGCATATCCATGACCTACAGGCCTAGAGCTTCCCAAAAATGTGTTTAGTTTTTTGAAATTCCACAGATTTCTGTCAATCGCGATCGCTCTGTCAATCGCGATCGACAAACCACGACAGACAGATCTGTCAATCGCGATCGACACGTCAATCGCGACCGACAGCCCACGACGGCTCTGTCAATCGCGACCGACAGAGTCAACGACCGATTGACCACGACCGACTGACCATACGCGTGACAAGTGTCAATCGCGATCGAGCCATCAATCGCGATCGACTCATCAATCGTGACCGACACAGTCAATGACTGTTTGACCACGACGGACAGACCACGACGGCTCTGTCAATCGCGACCGACACGGTCAACGACTGTTTGACCACGATCGACAGACCCTCGTGACCGACCTGTCAATCGCGATCGACTCATCAATCGCGACCGACAGAGTCAACGACGCTTTGACCACGATTGATTGACTTTTCGGCCACGTGTCAATCGCGACTGACCAGTCACGACGGACCTGTCAATCGCGATCGACACGTCGATCGCGACTGACTTGTCAATCGCGACCGACAGACTTTGCGAACGCGTTAGAAGGGCAAATTAGGTCAAATTTTCAAGGCACAATTATTGATCTAAATTTTGATTTGAGTGTGGGACAAACACTAGGGTGTAGTATTGCATCACGAGGCCGTGCCACAAGCTACTCGAGTATTCCTGTTTGACTGTTAGCTTGTATTGAATTCTGATTTAACTCCCTAAACCCTGAACAGTCCTAACTTTTTCATATGAAATCCAATTTTTGAGCTCTTGGGCTTGTTGGAAAGCTCGTGGCATATACTACACGCCCTCAACTGTTTTTTATAAAGATAATGCGTTGATTTTCAGAAAGGGTATTTTGAAGTTGACCATACCCAGGGGGATCAAAGTCAGGGGTCTTGAGAATTATTTTCCTAAAAGTCACAATGCAAATGTGTGTTTGTGTCACATGAATGAAAGTGGTTGGTTTTGTCCTTTGAACATAAGCATTGAGCTAACCGTGGGACTTTTATAGGTCCATTGAGAGCAACAGAGAGCATCCAAAGCAAGGTTTCTTTGCGAGCTTGAGGACCGGGTTCTTGAGCACCTCAAAGCAAGGGATCAACAAGTAAGGTTGGAATATTCTCAACTCCCTCTGTCATTTCCTAGCTCAAGCTAAGAACGAGTAGAGGTAAGAGTAAGTCAGGTTGACGATAAGCAGTTATCAAGTGAAGACTACCTAAAAACTCAAGTTCAAGTTAGAAACATAATCTCTGTACTGTCGATAACCTAAAGGAAGAGAACCTAACGTGGAACGATCAATCTGAAAGCACGAAGAACATTCAAGTATTCCTGACGACGTAATATCAGATAAGACCTTAAACACGGGAAATAACTAAAAAGAATCAAGTAACTAATACCAATTGATCGGCAACGAGGTTGTACTCTGGGCAAAAATTTGGGCTAATCAGTTAGGCATATGAACCTTAGATCAGGACGACACCTAGCAAGAGAGAGACAAAGCCTTAGGTCTTCAGAGGCTAGTGTCAATCACACTGCAAGGTCTTGGGCCCAGCAGTTGAGCCACCACTCATACTACCCTAGCTCTGAGACCAGTGAGTCAGAAATGTCTCAAGGCATGGACAGACCCACAGGAAGTTCAGGAGTGCCCTATTTGTACAGGGTAGAAGGCCCTTACAAAACACAGCTGGAATATCTTAGGACCAACCGACTAGGTGCTAGCATCTATGAGGACGGCCTAGGAAGATCCGTGGTCCAGATTAAAAACCCTGATCAATCCATTGGACTAGAGCACCCAGCTGTCAAGTTTGAAAACGGTGCGTACCTGGACAAGGAAGGAACCATATACGTAGTCACCAGTCATCCAGATAGGACAGATGACTTTGGAAATGTAATCTCAGAAGCGGACTTAGGTGACCTGGAACAAGGGAACATGGGTGCGGAACCTAGAACCCCTCGAGGTAAATCTGTTTTCACTAGGATTATCACGCCTGAATGGGTTCCCCAAGACAACAAGAGCATAGAGTTGCTCCTCAATCGAGAAACTGATGAAGCCTTTTGGAGGTATAAGTCTAATCAGCCAACAGACATAGGAAATATCATGATCTATGAGTTTAAGGATCCGGATAGCCCAGGCAGAGTGACCTACTTAGATCATGCTTCAGAACGGGTCTTTGTGGTGACAGAAAATGATAGGCATGCCTACACTTGGAAGGGTGAATTTATTTTCCCCCAACCAAGATCAAATGTATCCTATGGTCACCCTGGGGCTGGAACTTCCCAAGCTCATGGTACGCAAAGAGACAGAAGTAGAGATAGACCAGAAGTAAGTTTTGCCAACCCAGTGGGCAGAGAAAGAACGAGAACAGAGACGAATAGGGTAGAACCTGAGATGCATAGAGCCCACAGGAACCAAAGAAATGTAGATGGATTCCCTCTTCCGAGGCCTAGAGAGCACACAAGAACTTTGAGACCCACCCAGCTAGTTAAGTCCATGAAGAATTACTTTGACAGCACAGGAGATCCCTATGATCATGTGGCGGAGTTCAAGCAAGTCTTGAGAGCTGAACAAGTGGAAGATCTGTTCACGCAGTACAATGCCTTCGGTCTAACCCTTAGGAACACGGCACTTACATGGTTTCAGCCATTAGATGAGCGTCAGTTCAGGAGCATAGACCAACTCCTAGAGGCCTTCATTGTAGAGTTCTCTAAGAGCGGCATAAGACACAATACCTCCTCACTGATTCACAGCTTCAAGCAAACCCCTCAAGAGACTGTGAGACTTGCAGGAAGAAGATTTAGACAATACCTTGAAAGATGTCCTATTTCGGAGCTACCCACATCTGCCAAACAAGTAGCCTTATTCCTTGACGGATTGCTGAGTACAAAATTGAGATCCTATGTGTATCTGAAGGACCCTAGGACTATAGAAGAATGTGTACGCATGTGCATTGACATTGAAGATAACCTAGGGGAAGAACTAGAGCTTTCCAAAATCTACAAAGATTCAGATAGTGCATCTAGTCACTCTTCCACAC
Source organism: Ceratopteris richardii (assembly GCA_020310875.1). Lineage (NCBI taxonomy): Eukaryota > Viridiplantae > Streptophyta > Polypodiopsida > Polypodiales > Pteridaceae > Ceratopteris > Ceratopteris richardii. Next base: position 47,914 of record MU260267.1, read on the forward strand.
AGTCCACATCAATTGAGGAACTTGCCGAAAAGGTAGCTCAGAAATTAGGTGTAACTAGCAAACAAATCCCAAGGTTTGCCCCAGCAAAGAGGTGCTATACATGCGGTGGCGACCACATGGCGAATGTCTGCCCTATTATGGCTCAACCCCAAGTAAACCCTAGTAGCCAGTACTGCACCATAGAACGGAGATACACCAATCACACCGCACAAGATTGCCCATACAACAAGCAGGCAGTTAGGCAACCTTACCCCCAGCCCTACCAACAAGGAAGATACCAGAACCAGTACCCTCCACCACCACAATATGCTAGACCCCAACAAACCTACCAACCACAATATCAGGCCCAACAGAGACCCCAACCGGTGCTGGCTCAACAGCCCCCAAACCCCGCTAACGTGATTCCAGTAAAGTATGCTGTTGCAGAAGAAAACCTGAATAGGGCCATAGTACCAGTAACCCCATTGATCTCAGAAAGTGACCCAAGTGACCATAGCTTTGATTCTACACATGTCGATAGTCCCCAGGCTTACTACATGCAGTCTCCAGAACATGGTGAGTCTTACTATAGTGAAGAACCAAGTGAACCTAGTTGGGAGTCAGATTACACGAACGTTATGTATGCAAACCCCAACCCCAGGCCTCAACCTAGGCAAGTAAGACCTCCATTCCCAAGAGGACCGTGCTACAGATGCCAAGGAGATCATCTCATTCGTGATTGTCCCTTGCCCCCATCTACACAACCCCAGTCAGTGACTATCCAAGGTTTTTGCCAAGATTGTGGAAAAGAGCATCTTTTACGAGATTGCCCAAAGAACCCCAACAATATGCCAAAAATCACTCCGATCAATGTGATTGGTTTGGTTGTAGATTCCTCGGGAAGCGTCACTTCCACTGCACCAGTGCAGGTAGTCACTAGAGCTCAGGCATTGCAGCAAAACCAAGAAACAAGCCAGGAAAAGGGCCCAGAGGCTAGTGAAACCGAGAGCGTAACAAAGAAAAGGACTAGAGCATGGAAAGATAGTCGGGAAAGAATGAAAAGACAATGGGCTAAAAAGATGAGTGAACTTGAGGAAAGCATAAGAGAAACCAAAGCTAGGATAACTGAAATCACCTCTCAAACCCCCTCTCACATTACCCCGCCTTCACCACTCTCATCTCCATCCGACCCGCCACCTTCCAACCCACGCCATGCGATTCCACCACCCCCTGGGGTAGGATCAGTATTAGCTGATCCCACTCCTGAAGACATAGACATGATGCTCAAAGCATATCAGGCCAGAATCCAAGAAGGGCCGAACGTCACGGATCATGCCAAGTGCTATCCTAGAGCTGACCTAGAGATAGAAAGAACCAAACTGTGCGCGAAAATGGTCGCATTGGCTCAGACTATGTTTGAAGCCAGCCGCCTTTTCAATTACTCGGGCTCAGCCAAAACGCAATTACACTTGGATGGATTCCTAGAGAAGTTAGAGGAAATAATTGCAAGATCTGCCAAGGAAGAAAAAAATCAAGAAAAAGATAAAGCTAGCAAAAACCTGAAGCATTCACCATCAGAAGTGTATGTGGCCAATTCCACTAAACCAGACACCTTTCCCTCCCTAGAAAGGTTAGAGAGGCTAATTGCACAGTCAGAAAAGGAACCTACCCCTCAAAGAAAGGAAAGGGCAAGAGAACGGATAAGCCCGCCTCTTCATGAAGCCCATGTGCCTCCTCAAGAAGCTTATCTTCCCCCCCAAAAGGCAGATGAGCCTCCCTCGGAAGCTCACGTACCTCCACAGTCTGCTCACATTCCCTCTCAGAGAGCGTATGAGCATGTTTGGAAAAGTAATAGCATAAGTAACCCTCCCCAAGAAGCTTGTGCTCCAGCCATCTATGGGAACGAGGAGAGAGCCAACAATAGAATAAGCCCTCCTTCCCAGGTTGCTTACGTGCCCAATTCTACGGAGCCGGACACTTCTTCTTCTATGAATCGGTTTGCACCAGACTTCCTACGAGAGATTCAAGAAGACAAATGGGATAACGAAAGCGAGGTCGCCCCTCCTTTTGAACTTGTGGACGATGCACACGACCAATTCCCACAAGACATCCCATCAATTTACGGGGAACATGAGAGTGCTCAGTCTCATGAGAGATTGGACTTTGAGTCTAATTCCATACAAGAGCTACCCCACTTCACAGGCCCATGGGAAGCAAAGTCCACATGTATGAGAGCACCCACAGTCATGGTAAGGAACGACGACTCAGTCATACCTAGGAACACGGAGATAGTAAAGAACACCAAGGTGCAGCGCGATCTCACTTTGGAAGAACTGCCTGAGGATAGACTAAACGCGCGGAAAGGTGCAGCCAGTCGAGTAACTGAAGTTGCAAAACCACGTTCCCGGGTAGGATCCCATAGGACAGTACCAGAAATTCCCTTGGATAAGATAGGAGATATGTGTGAAGGTGAAGAAGGGAACACCTATCTTCCCATTACCTACCAGGACTACACCACTAAGGCAATTTTGGACTCAGGTGCAGGAGTTGCAATTGCCACCACTTCCCTTTGGAAGCGTTGGGGCAAGCCGGCACTCAGGCCAACGAGAATGAAATTGCAAATGGCCGATGGTCACATAGAGAGACCCCTAGGATTGCTAGAAGGAATCACTCTCACCACTTGTGGTGTTGAGTTTGAGCATAGTTTTGCTATATGTGCCTTCAGCAAAAATCATGCCTATGAGATGATTTTGGGAAGACCATTTATGCGACAGTTGCAAGTGGTACAGGATTGGGGGACCAATTCCTTGTATCTGCAACACTTGGGTGTTACAACCAAAGTCAATCTCAAGGATTTTTCTCACAGAGATGTCCCTCCTATCCAATGGAATCCCATCCATAGAGCCAAAGATGACACAGAATCGGTGCATTCCATAGGGTCTGGATCCTCATGGATGCATGAAGACACCCACTTATGGATGTGCAAGGTAGCAGTAGAAGAAGAGAAGAGAGAGAAAGCCAGAGAGGTAGGTGCGAAAGAAACCCATAGATCAATCCAAGACCCAGCCTATGCACCTGTAGTTTTTCCAGACGAAGAATTTGAACCTCATGGTTGGGCAGAAATCTTAGCAACAATGGACGTAGCCATCAACGAAGAACAATGGACACCTCACTGTGATGAGGATGGCTATGATATTTCAGTCTTCTCCATAGAGCCAATCATGGGAGAGGCAGTTCTAGAAGAATGCGAACCTAGCCCTGATGCATTTGAGGATGCAAGTGACTCCGATCTAGAGTCAATCATCATGGACCCACCATTTGCATCAGATGAAGAATACTTCCATGAAGTAGAATTTCAACCCCAGAGGCACGGAGAAATTATAAATGATGTAAGGCTAGCAACACATATGACCCCGAAGGAAGAAGGAAAGAAACGAAAGAAGAGAGAAGCCTTACCAGAAGAGGAAGAATCTTTGTTTGAGGTCCCAGAAAATTTTAAGAAGTATGAGATAGATGATAGGAGAGTCATGATAAGAATGCCTAAACGAGAGGCACAATCAGGAGAGGCCTATGATAACAAAGAAACCACCAAGAAGATAGTAGTGGCCATAGAAGAAGGAGAGGAGAGATGCACGTATATAGGCCATGACCTGACAGAGGAAGAAGAGCACGAATTGATTACCTTGCTAAGAGAATACAGAGATGTATTCGCTTGGAGTTACAAGGATTTGAAAGGTGTTGACCCTGACATATGCTCACACACCATCCCTATGACCTCAGATGCTAAACCCTCTAAGCAAAAGCCTTATACATATAACGATAATTACGCTGCTAAGATCAAAGAAGAGATAGATAGACTGGTTGAAGCTGGATTTATCTATGAAATTGAGCACACTGAATGGGTATCCCCCATCGTAGTGGTGCCCAAGAAGAATGGCAAACTGCGTGTGTGCATTAACTTGAAAAAGGTTAATGCCGCCACGATTCGAGATAACTATCCGCTTCCCATCACAGAACATCTCTTAGAAAGAGTGGCAGGCAAGGAAGTGTACAGCTTCCTTGATGGATTTTCGGGCTACAATCAAGTAGCCATAGCTCCAGAGGATCAGCATAAGACAGCCTTTGCCACAGAATGGGGTATTTTTGCTTTTAGAGTAATGCCATTTGGGCTTACCAATGCACCAGCTACCTTCCAGAGGCTGATGTGCCATGTGTTTAAGGAGTTCCTGAGGAAGAGTTTAGAAGTCTACGTTGATGATCTTTGTGCTCATTCCAATGTTAGACAAACCCATATTCCTGAACTCAGACAAATCTTTGACAAATGTAGAGAATATCACGTCTGCCTGAACCCAGAAAAGTGTGTTTTTATGGTCAGGCAAGGCAAGATTCTAGGACATATAGTGTCAAAAAATGGCATATCTACCGACGAAGAAAAAGTGAGAGCCATAGCAGAGCTACCTAGGCCAAAGAATGTCAAGGAAGTACAAGCTTTCATGGGGCACTGTGGTTATTATCGAGATTTATACACATGTATGCTGTCATTGCAAAGCCCATGTACGGACTTCTGACAAACTTTGAGTGGACGGATGAATGTGAGAATTCCTTCCAAGAGCTTAAACGAAGATTATGTTCAGCACCAATCTTGACCACACCAGATTGGAATAAACCATTCCACGTTCATGTTGATGCATCCAATTATGCTATTGGATGTGTACTCGCACAACCTACTGGTGAAGGAAATAGGATCTTCCAATTGCCTATGCCAGTAGACAATTGAATGCGGCTGAACGGAATTACACCACTACCGAGAGAGAAGGCTTAGGCATGGTATATGCAGTTAAGAAATTTAGACACTATTTGCTTGCAAATAAGTTTAAATTTTTTACTGATCATCAGGCATTGTTATATCTTGTAAACAAGCCATGCAATACAGGAAGATTAGTGAGATGGTTTCTCTTGCTAATGGAATACGATTTTGAGGTTGTGGTAAGGAAAGGTAGGACTCACTTACGAGCAGACCATCTCTCTAGACTCACATCTGGAGAAGCCCCACAAGGAGTGTCAGATGACCTTCCTGATGCTTACTTGTTTAATTTGGAAGTTGTACTGCAGTGGGCTAAGCCATTGGTACCAGTGTTGACATACGGGCCTAATCATCCAGTGATAAACACACGGAATAGAGAGATCGTAAAAGCCCAAAAGTATCACATCATGGCCGGAAGCATGTACAAGCACACAGATCAAGGGATCTTGGCTTGTTGCGTAGAAGAGGATGAGTACGCTAAATGGTTGTAATTAGCACATGTAGGTGCATTAGAGCAACACCATTCAAAGCAACGAACTTTACAGACCTTAAAGAGACTCGGAGTACATTGGCCAACGATGGAAGCTGATGTCCAAAAGTTGTGCAAGGAATGCCCAATCTGTTGCACTAAACCACCAGTGGAACACGCCACTCTTTATCAAGTATCCATTGTGCCAGATTGGAGCGAACCACTAGTATCATTCCTGAGGACAAACACATTCCCTCCAGACATGACTCTAGCTAGGAAAAGGAGTTTAGAACAAGAAGCCCAGGATTATTCACTCATTGGTGATAATCTATATAAGCATGGTAAAGATGGTTACCTGAGGTTATGTGTCCATGAAAGTGAATATCTCAAGATCTTGGAAACTGCTCACCAAGGTGTAGCAGGAGGACACTTTGGACCTGATCGGGTGATCAAGGCAATATTGTTTGCGGGCTTCTGGTGGCCTACCCTTCACATGGATGCACATACCTATGTGAAGCGGTGTGATGTCTGTCAGAGGACTCAGTATCCTATACGCAAAGATGAGATGCCACTGAAACCTATGATGGGTGGATGTGCATTCTCTAAGTGGGGAATAGACTTCGTAGGTCCTATTAATCCCCCAGCTAAGGGTTCTCATGCGGAATACATCATTGTGGCAACAGATTATCTCACCAAGTGGGTAGAGGTAAAGGCTACGACCAAGAACGATGCTCAAACAACTGCCAAATTCTTGTTTGAGAATGTATTCACAAGATACGGGCTACCTATAGAGCTTGTAAGTGATAGAGGCACTCATTTCTTGAACGAAGTGATTGAAAATCTACTCCAAGAATTCTTGGTAATACACAAGAAGTCTGCCCCCTATCATCCTCAAGCTAATGGACAAGCTGAGAGCACTAATAAGATTTTATGCAATGTACTGACGAAACTAGTGAACACTAAACGCTCTGATTGGGACAAACAGCTGCACCATGCTGTTTGGGCATACCGAGTTGCCTACAAAACGGTACTCCAAGCCACCCCCTTTCAGATGGTATTCGGCCAAAACGCCGTGCTACCCTTGGACTTCTTGATTCCTACATTGAGAGTAGCACAAGAGTATGAATGGACAGGTCATGAGCTCTCCTCTAGGATTTTTGACCTTGAACGATTAGGAGAAACGAGACTGAGAGCCGCTGCAGGAATATATGCAGCCAAGAAGAGACAGAAGGCATATTTCGATGCCCATGTGAAGGATAAAGGCTTGAAAGCAGGAGATCTAGTCTTAGTTTATACACTAAAACAACACGCGAGGAAGCTAGAAAAGAGAGGCTACGGACCTATGATCATCAATAGGATCTCCACGAGCGGAGCCGTACAACTAGCCACGTTAGAGGGTGATGTTCTCCCAAATTATATTAGCGGTTGCAGAGTCAAGTTGTACCAGGAACCCCTCACGGAGGAAATGCTTAGCCGACTCAACACTGCTAAGAAACGCAAAGAGGAAGAAAAGCGAGTGCGAGAAGAAGCTCAAGCAGAAGCTTTAGAACGCATTAGAAGGATGAAATTACGTAGGCAAGGTAGAGAGCAACCTAGGACAAATGACTATGCAGATCAAGGATATCATATGGCAATGTGTGAAGTCGCAGGAACCAGGTCACCTAGGATAACTGATCGACGTCCTTTCGTAACCCTAGATATAGGACAAGGAAAAAGTGCAAGGACTGTAAGAGCCTTGATTGACTCAGGTGCAGCCACTAGTGCTGTTAGAATGTCTTACTGTCAAGAGTTACAGTTAACTGTCAATCCTGTGGAGGCATATCTTATAGGATTGGGAGGCGTGGAGACCCCTTGTATGGGCGAGGTGGAACTTCCCCTCCACATTCATGATGAGGCAATGACAGTTAAAGTACTAGTGTGTCAAGATGAGGATCTCACTGAACCTCTTGTCTTGGGTCAAGACTGGATCTATGACCAAGCAGTCAATTTAAACCTAAGAAGTGGACTTCTCCAGGTTTGGATCAATCATAGTCGAGTTACAGTAGAATTAGACAATGGAGCACTCAAGGAACTAGGAAAGGCACAGACTCCTGGTCCTTCCAGGGGTACACATGAAGATGACCATGCTGTTCTTGTCCAAAACTATGTGTTGCAGAGGAATGATATTCGCAAAAAAGGAGTCAGGAATGCAACGGAACTCCCTTCTTTTCCAAAGGCTAGAAGGAGGCAGCAACCCAAGGTGGATCAAAGGCAGAAGAAGCAGAGTACTACCTATGTCCGAGATCAAAAGTACCTGCGCAGCAGAATGGCCCAGAAAATAAACCAGGTGTGGGTGCGGAAAGGCGAACAACCGGTTGCACCACCGTCAACTACACGGGCAAAGCCTCTTATTAGTGACCAACAACATGACGCTAATGAGAAGTCTTTCAGAAATTCTTCTGCTAAAGTAAAATCTATTTGGGTGCCCAAGAAGTCGATGAAGGCAAGCCCACAATCAAGACAAATTTGGGTGCCTAAGGCTGGCTTGATGGCACAAGTAGCTACGCTGAGGCCACAACCTAAACAGCATAACGCAGCTACGCATACTGCCAGTATTCACTCGTTCTCAACTCTCAAGAACACACCAAGACCCAAGAACGTGCATGTAATCAATTGTAAATGGGTCCCAAAAAGGCCTCGTTTTCAAACCACGACACCGAGAAAGCTCTCTAGAGACTCTCCGAAACCGAAAGCAAAGCCCATTCACTGCATTTGGCAGCCTAGGGCCTGTAATAAACCCCCGACCCCAATTTGTAAATTCATGCCCACTTACTAACTGCAGTAGTCTCCTAGGACAACACAAGCACTAACTACATACACTGTCTTCACGCACTTACTAACCACTAACTCACCATCCACCTCATGTTAATGTTGTAACGGGGACAACAACGGATTTATTCTGTCCATTACGATGTTAACACTTGGTTCTATATTCTCACAGAACCAACCAGCAAACAGGGCCATGGCAGAAGCAGGTACCAGTTCGCAAGTCGGATCTGGTGCCCAGATTGTGGACATAGAAACACTTCTCCTTGAGCCACGTCTCACCGCAAGACCGCAAGAGCTTCAAGCCGTGCATGTGCTCCCCATTCAGGATCCTCCTCAAGGGCACACTTCTCAAGTAGGTAAGCATGCGCATTGGTTCAGTGATGTTGCTGGACCACTGGGCGATGGAACCTATTTCTGGGAAGCCGAATTGGAGTTCAATGGCAAATGGGGTCGATACCACTTTTTCACACGCGAGTTTGAAAGCTACCAAAATGCCGAAGTCATGAGATCAGTTTGGATCAAAGCGGGTGTGGACAGTTATTTCAGGACTCACTTACCAAAGCCGGATTTTTTACGATGTTCATATCTGATCAGTACCATCACGCCAAGCAGGGCCAAGGGAGGCGACAGCACCTTTGTGTTGCCATCACTGCTGCCGGGTAATGAGCTTAAAAGGTTCAAGTTGAACCTCAATCTGGTAAGAGAAGCATTGGGTATGTATGGCATGCATATCCCAACAAAAAAGGAAACCATGGTCCCAGGTCGAATGAAGCACAAGGATCTTAATAAGTTGAAGGATATGGTAGCGATGACACCTACCATTGCGCTTCACCTACGAACCATCATGCAACATTTTGCTTTCCCCGCCCAGGAACGATTCACAATGCCCCCGAAAAAAATATGGTTCAGTTTATATCTAGCAGAAACAGAAAGCCTTCCCATCAATGTGCCCCACTGGATCATCGATCAGATCCACCTAGCGCATCAAAGGTGGAACAAGAAACAGAAGAATGTGCTCCACGGGTGTTGTGCTCTGACCAGAATAATCTATAGATGCTTGGCTTATGACGTGCCTGTTCAGCGGGCACTCGTATGGTCCCGAGTCCAAGAATTCCAGAGAAGACTATCAGCAGCAGGTCCCCCATCAAAGAAGATGAGGGGGGGAGTCCAACTACCCTGTGCTCAACCAAGGGGAGCTACCGCTACACCAGAAATCACCCCTCCCCAGACACGACGAGTTAGGCCATTCACAATCCGGCTACCAAGACCAAGCACAGAGGGGCCTAATCTGGTGTTTCCACCCATTCCATCAGATTTGGAATTTCCACAGGGATTTACTCTTGAGGACCTCACAGATGAAGAAATTGCCAGATTAATCTATGACTCTAACCTCGAAGCTGAAGCAGAGCGAGCTCAGGAACCACAACCCCAAACAACAACATCGGCCCCCACCCAACCACAAGTTGTAGAAGTCGATGTAGATGAACAAGAGGCAGGAGGAGACGAAGAAGAAGCCGACGAAGAACAACATCAAGAATATGACGAACTCTTCGAGTTAGCAAGTGCCCCAGCATATTCGGCACAAATCAAGAGACTATATCGAACCATGCGACTGGTTCAGGAACAGCATCAGATGTCTCTAGAACAGGGCAAAAGGCTCATGAACGACTTGCTAGCTGAGGAAGGTGTGGACGAGTTGTTCATTGAGTCCATGAACCTTCATGCCGACGCCGTAGGACTGGATGAGGCCATTCATGAAGCAGTGGCCTACATTCACAGGTTTGAGAAAAGGGTTCCCGTTCGTCCCAGGAGGTCCGGGAAGCAAATTCACATCAATACATCAGCACCAGGCGAGGCAGCGCAATCAGAAGAATATCAGGAAGCACCGTTGTCACCACCATCCCCACCTCGCAATACCCAATTTACCCCACCACAGGACACTAGCACTACCACGTCCACTACCACTACCATTGTCATGGGCATTCCACTCTCTCCGAGAATCCAATTCGGGGGAGTCACCATGCCCACCTTCACCACCCTGTTCACCGATGTCACATCCACTCCACCCACGATTCCCATCTACACCGTCACTCAAACAGTTGACACGATGGAAACATCACCTGCCACAGCACCACTCCCTCCCCCCATGCCACCTTCATCGCCCATACCCCCTCCACCCACATCTCCACTTACATCCACATCATTCACCTCTCCCATTCCCGCCCCCATTCCCCCTGCATCTTCACCCCTCCCAGCATTATTTAATGTAAATAACATATTTTTAGCATTAAACCAATGTGTATACCAGCTCCAGAATGAGTACAAAGCTCTGGACAACCGGTATCAGCAACTGGAAACGCACCATCAGAACTTACAAAGACAATTTCACGTTCTACAAACAGAAAATGCAGAACTGAATCAACGCTACACGACGCTTGAGCAGGCTCACCAAACATTATTGGAGGCACCCCAACCATCGACAGAATCAGGTGTCAAACAACTAGAAGCTTTGCTCGAGGTATACCAAGCCGATAATCTCAAAGTCCGGCGTAACCTGGCACTTCTCAGAAAACACATGGCGGCCGCCCTTGAAGAAAACAAGAGACTGCAGCAGCAAAATGAAGCAAATCTAGAAGCAGCAATGGAAGGCTCTCCACACGAAATTGATCTAGAGCAGTTTAAAGCTGTACCCTCAGAGACAATGAAGACCATCTTGGACAGCTATGCAGATCTATTAGAAGCTCATGATGACTTGGAAAGGGAACGTGATGCGCTGCGCAATCAACTCCAAGAGCAACAGACAGCACCCAAAGTCACAGAAACGACCACGACTTCAGAGGAAGTCAAGACATTGAAAGAGCAGGTGGCCGAATTACAGGCAAGATTACTCACACATGAAAGGCAACCCTCTCCAGTTGTCGAACCAGAACCTGAGGATTTGGTACCCATCGAGGTAGATGAGACGTATGAGGAACCTTACGTTCCTATGCCAATGCCAGGTGGTGAGCAAACCGCAGAAGGAATGGATACGTTAGAAATTGAAGTACCTGAGTGGCTCCAAACACTAGAGAAAACGGCATCAACTCATGAAGATCGAGTGGCAGTTCAAATCCAATCTATGGCAAAGATAGAGGACACTATTATTAAATCAGAATACTTCCGCAGCATGTCCCACCATAGATGGATCGGAACCAATGATGATCAATACGTGCCATATTGTATACTCCTGGCGGACTATAATGCAGAAATCCAACACAGGTGTGGCAAACCTCCAACGTTTGCTACACAATTTGGGCCAGATGACATCCCAGCGAGCGCTCAAAAAGGATCCATTCATCAACCCACTTGGAGGACTGGACTCCTCGAAACCTACCCGGAGATGGTTCGCACCTGGACGAATATGCCTCTTTTTATTAAATATAACCCTTGTTATGTTCCTGTACTCCGCAGACGCACATGGCCAGAGTTTACCATTGCAGTCAAGAATATCAAGGGATGCGCCAAATGGTTAAACTACGTCTATCTAGCACCCCCTCAAGGGCCTCCCACCGTCAATTACATGATTTCCACTATACGGCACTGGAGCATCCGATTAAGGAATACCCCTAATGTAATGGCCCAGATGTGCATGAAAATTTTTGAGTTAATGCTTATTACATTTAGGACATTCAAGAATATCAAGGACCCACACTTCTCAGGCGTCGGATTCCTTACAGGAAACCAAGATTTAGTTTATGACATGAGCACCACTCCTTCCATAGAGGTGATATACGCTTGGCACGCCAGAATAAAATACCTCCCAGCCTGCTTTAAACAAACATTCGAAGAGATGTTCATAACAGGGTTCTGGGAATACCACTCAGAAATATTTGTACCCAGACCCTCACATCTCCTCCATTTATTTGCGGTGGAGCGAACCATTCACTCAGAGAAGTTACGGGTGCCACATCCAGATGTCCCAAGGCCAGTCAATTGGGATGCATTGCTGACAGATCTAGCAAGGGGACTCAGGTTAGAAGAACACCACCTCGCCGCCGATGTTGTACAATACTATGTCCAAAAAGCAGCTAGACAAGGGTCTGTCAGGGGTGACAGACGCGAGAGTGGGGGGGGGGGTGTTGGCAGTAGCCTTGGTACACCAGGACGTACAAGACATGAAAGTCAAAGAAGGGAGTCAGAGCGAAGGGACAACACAAGCAAACAGGGCAGTCAAAGAAGATCTGGCAAGTAGGCCAATATTTTTTCAAGACATTAATGCAAATCAAAGAGATGGACATGCAGGGAGGAAGAGCAAGTAGGGAGCTCAAAGATATGTATGGCAGATCACTAGAAGAAATCCCTACAACAACAGTGATTTTTATCACTAACAATCATTGTAAATATCATTTCACCTTTTTGTAGCTCCATTTTGTACAAGCCAAGGAGTCCTTGAGCTTGAGGAGCATTAGAAGTATCTACCTGCCAATTTTCATATTTTTTAGATCTCGTTTGAGCCCCCAAATAAGCCCTGGAACCTAATTTTTAACTAGGCCGGACACTAGGTCTGGACAGGGCCAAAAGCTAGTCAAAAACTATAAAAAGAGCTAGAGAGCTCATTTTTGGGGTTGGATTGTAATTGAAACGAACTTGTAAGAGCTATTGAAAGTAATCTAAAGAACTCCATTGATTCTCTCTCTTTGTCTTGCCGTGTGTGCGCGTGTGTGTGTATGTGTGTGCATGCTGGTGTGCTTCTCACTCACGCACTTGTGCCGCCACTTGCTCGAGGTCTTCATACCATCCTCACGTCTTCCCGGATTGACATTAAAGGAGGTGCTACTCATCACTGAGCTACAATTGTCCAAGAAATGGGTGAAAACGTAACCTTAGAAGAGGAAACTGTAGGTGACTCAAACAATAGTCAACAACAAAATACACAGACACAAGATGGGGTAAAAAATTCAAAATGTTGGGAGACTCTAATAGAAGCCTATAAGGGTAGAATTCAAGATGGACCAAATCCTACAGATCATGTGTTAGTTTATCCAATGCCAGATATAGAGGATGAGAGAATGCAGAGGTGTAAACAAATCATACAGTAAGCACAAAACAAGTTTGAAGAGATAGACAATCATAAAAAAACAATTGAAGAGTTAGATGCAACAAAAATCAGTAAACATTTAGTTAAGGAAGAAAACTCACAAATAAACTTCCAAATCAATCTAGAAAAACATTGTACAATTCTATATCAAACCACAATGGAAGAGTTAGTAAAACAAAATCCTCATTTACAACATAATATGAAGAATTGGGAAACAAAGTCACATTGCCTAGATTCACAACCACAGGAAACGGAAGAATTGTTGTACATACTTATTGATAACATAGGAGGATGTTGTGAGGGAGAAGAAGGGAACTCAACTTTGAGAATACAATTTGGCAATAATCATGCCAAGGCAATCTTAGATATTGGATCTGGAGTAGAAATAATGACTAAACAAACTTGGGAGAAATGGGGAGGGAATGAGCTGATACCTACCAAAATGAGATTACAACTCGCAGATGGACACATAGAGACACCTCTAGGAATTTGGGAGAAAGTGATTGTGGAAATATGTGGAATAGAGATAGATCATACTTTTGCCATAGTTGAATTTCCACAACCTACCTCCTATGAAATCATCCTAGGCAGGCCATTTTTGAGATAAATGCAAATTGTGCAAGATTGGGGTAAAGATTGCCTATATCTTCAAAGTCAAGGAAGAGTAACTAAAGTAAATTTAGGAAATGGGTAGTATTGTGATATGTCCCCTCAGGAATGGTTCAAATTTCATCAAAATCAAGAATCAAGTGAAGAATCTGGAAGCGAAGATCAGAATGAGAAAGAAATTATCAATTTGGAAGTGTAATGTGATAAGGAATCATGTACATAAAAGAAGGTTACTAAGGAAAGAGGATTGTCGAGAAGAAAGGAAGTTACAAGATGAAAATTACATTCCACAGAAGTTTGATGATGAAGAATTTGAGCCTTATGGATGGAATCAGATTTTGACTACAATGGATTTGGCCAATGATGAATACATGGGAGTCAAATTTCAAGATGAAGAAGGGTATGATATTTTTCATATAGGAGTACAAATGATAAAAGTGTCAAAAGCAGAGGAGAATTTGAAGGAAAAGGTACTCTTAAATACTGGCAAAACACAATATCTAGAAGAAGTGGAAGCTCGAGATGCTATAAAAGACAAAATCTCAAGAACTTATAGAAAATGTGTACACAAAGAAATAGAAGAACGGAAAAAACCTGAAGTGAATAAAAAGATTAAGGAAGAGGAGCAACAGTTCGATGTACCTTCAAACTTCAAGACTTATGAAGTGGAAGACAGATTACTTTTAAAAATGAAACCAAAAAGGGATAAGAAAAAGGGGGAGTCATATGACAATGAGGAACATACTAAGAAGGTGGTGATTACTCAGGAGGAGGGGGAAGATAGGCACATTGTCATAGCTGATGACATGTCAAATCAAGAAGAAGAAACATTGATAAATCTGGCCAAAACTTATAGGGATGTGTTTGCCTATAGCTATAAAGATTTGAAAGGAATTGATCCAAAAATTTGTGAACATAAAATCCCTATTACTCCTGATGCAAAACCTAGCAAACAAAGACACTATACATTTAATGACAAATATTCTACTAAAATAAAGGAGGAGATTGACAAATTACTGGCTGCCAATTTCATCTATGAAATTGAGTACACTGAGTGGATATCTCCTATAGTTGTGGTACCTAAGAAGAATGGAAAGCTCAGGGTGTGTATTAATTTGAAAAAAGTTAATGCAGCAACTATAAGAGATAGCTATCCATTACCAATAACCGACCATCTCTTAGAAAGGGTTGCACGCAAGGAGGTCTATAGTTTTTTGGATGGTCTTTCAGGATATAATCAGGTGCTATAGCTTTGGAAGACCAACATAAGATTGCCTTTTCCACTGAATGGGGAATATATGCATTCAGGGTTATGCCTTTTGGTTTAACCAATGCTCCAGCAACCTTTCAAAGGTTGATGTGTCACATATTCAAAGAATTTCTTAGAAACATGATGGAAATTAATATTGGTGATCTTTGCACTTTTTCATTGAAAAGACAAGATCATTTGAAAGATCTGGAGAATATATTCAAGAAATGTAGAACTTACAGAGTATGTCTAAATCTTGAGAAATGTGTGTTCTTTGTGAGGCAAGGGAGAATGTTAGGTCACATAGTTTCTAGAAATGGAATTTCAATTCATGAGAGGATAAGTAAGGCCATAGTGGATCTACCAAAACCGACAAATGTAAAAGAACTTCAAACTTTTATGGGACACTGTGGATATTATAGGAAATTTGTGCACAAGTTTGCAGATATTGCAAAACCTCTGTATGCATTAATTACAAAATTTGAGTGGACCACAGAATGTGATCAAGCCTTTGAGACTTTAAAAACTTGTCTGGTGACAACACCTATTCTAAAAACCCCACAGTGGAATCAAATTTTTCATGTTCATGTTGATGCTTCAAATTTTGCTTTGGGATGTGTTTTGGCACAACCAATAGAAGGAAGCAAATTGCTTATGCTAGTAGGCAATTGAATTTAGCTGAAAAAAACTATACAACCACTAAAAGGGAAGGGCTGGGAATGATATTTGATGTCAAGAAGTACAGGCATTATCTTTTGGCCAACAAGTTTAAATTCTTTGTGGATCACCAAGCCTTGCTTTACTTGGTGAACAAACCATGTCACGCGGGTAGGATAGTCAAATGGTTCCTACTATTAATGAAATTTGAGTTTAAGGTAGTGATCATACAATGGAAAACTCATTTAAGAGAAGATCATTTGTCTAGGATACAAACCAAAGAGCAAAATTCACCTTTAGATGATGAATTACCAGATGCATATCTGTTCAAAATAGAGAGTATTCCTGATTGGGCAATGACTTTGGTGCCTTTGTTTACCATTGGACCTTGTAGAACACGCGAAAACAACACACATTTGGTATTACAAAGTAGGAACTTTGTATTACTTGTTGGGCACTTGTATCATATAAATCACATTGGTATACTAGAATATTGCACTCCAAAAGATGAGCAGCAGGGATATCTAAGGAAAGCACATTGTTGGAATCCATGTACTCATGCTTCCAGGGTGGTCGCTTTAAACAATCTCAATAGAATGGGTGTACATTGGCCTACAAAGATTCAAGATGTGGAGAAATATGTTTCCAATTGTCTTAAATGCCAATCTTTGCAAAATTCAGATATTATAACTTTGTATTGGTTTCAGAAAAATCCAGATTGGAGTGCACACATCATGGAGGAGTTAAGAAGAAATCAATCACTAGAGCCAGGAAAAGTTAGTGCAGACTCTAGAAATTTACAGATAATCTCTGAGGAGTATCAATTGATAGGAGACCAATTGTACAAGAAAGGAATGGATGAGTATCTAAGAATATGTGTTCTTGAAGATAAGTATATGGAAATGTTAGAGATGGCACATTCAGGAGAATCAGGAGGACATTTTTCAAGTGAAAGGACTGCTAAAATCATTCTATATTCTGGATTTTGGTGGCCAACTCTCTTTCCTGATGCAAGAACATATGTGAAAAGGTGTGATATTTGTCAAAGAACAAATCAACCTAGTAAAAGAGATGATATGCCATTGGTACCACTTATATCAGCCAGAGCATTTAGCAAGTGGGGATTGGATTTCATTGAGCCTATCCATCCTCCTACAAGACATTCTCATGCTGAATATATACTTGTAGCTACAGATTACCTGACCAAATGTGCAGAGGCTAAGGCTACAAAAAGAAATGATGCTCAAACCACTGCACGATTTCTTTATGAGAATATTATCATTAGATTTGGTTTACCAATTGAATTGGTAAGTGATAGGGGGACTCATTTTATAAACCAAGTAATTGAAAATATAACTGAGTATTTAGAAAGTCAGCCGCTTATCATCCACAAGCAAATGGATTAGCAAAAATCACTAATAAAGTGCTTTGCACTGTCTTGTCAAAATTGGTAAATACAAATAGGAATGACTGGGATTTACAACTTAATCATGTCCTATAGGCATATAGAGTGGCATACAAAACTGCTATTGGTACAACACCATTTAATTTGGTCTACGGACAAAATGCAGTCTTGCCATTAGAATTTCTCATACCAACATTGAAGGTGAGGAATCAATTAGAATGGACTGGACATGAATTATCTGAAAGAGTGGTGGAATTAGAGAAACTTGGAGCTTCAAGACTTCAAGCAATTATGAGCATATATGCAGATAA
This sequence comes from Ceratopteris richardii, assembly GCA_020310875.1. NCBI lineage: Eukaryota > Viridiplantae > Streptophyta > Polypodiopsida > Polypodiales > Pteridaceae > Ceratopteris > Ceratopteris richardii. The sequence goes on from MU260267.1 coordinate 65,282, forward strand.
AAGGAGGCAAAAAGCATATCATGACGTTCATATTAAAGATAAAGATTTGCAAGTGGGGGATTTAGTTCTGTCATATACCTTGAAAGAACATCAGAAGAAGGGACATGGACCTTACATTATCAATCAAATTAGCAACAGTGGAGCTGTCCAATTAGCTAATATAGATGGAGAAATCATGCCCAATTTCATAAGTGGATGTAGAATAAAAAGGTATGATCTTCCATTAACATCTCTAGAATGGAGAAGAATACATCAAGCTCAAAATAGGAAAAAAGAAGAGGAGAAAATCAGATATGAAGCTCAACAAGAAGCAAAAGAAAGAATTAGAAAATCTAAAGAGATTAGAGAAGTTTTCATATGTGAGTTACCTTCAGGGGTGGTGAGAGAGTATTTGCCTATCATAACAATGAATTTCCATGATGAGCAAAACAAGGTTTTGTTAGATTTAGGTGCATAAGTCAATTTGATAAGTTCAAGATTTTTAAACAAATTAAAGGTCGAGGGGAATATAAACAAAACATTTATCAAAACACTAGATGGACAGGTAGTACAAAGTTTGTCTTCACAATCTATTCTAGTTAAGTTCAATGAAGAAAATATGAAAATAGACTGTGAGGAATGGCCTGATCATATGATGACTGAGAAAATGATCTTAGGACAACTTTGGATGAGGCAAGGTAAAGTAATTTTGAATTTTGAAAAGATGAAGCTTAAATTGAAAGTAAATGGAAAAAAGTTTTTAATGTTTTTGTTGAGTAATGAAGAACAGGGAATTCAACAGGAAATCTATGACTCAGAATTGGAAAGATTTACCTTTCCAATACAAGATACAAAGGAATCACAGAAAGAACTTCTCCATGACCAAATCAAATTCAAATAAAAACAGAAGGAAATTGAAGAAACTAAATCTGTTGGAAAAACAGTTGAAAGGTGGAGATCAAGAAATATCCAGAAAAATCTAGACATAAGGACAAAATGGATGTGGAGATCTAAGACATCTAAGCACTGCTCATCAAAAGAAGTTTGTTTGACTTTAAAGCAGAACCATCAAATATCAAGTATTGCTGGGTGAAAAAATCAGATCTGCTTCAATTGATAGATAACAATGACAAATATATTGGAACACTCCAAAAGCATGAAGAACCACAAGTGAATGAAAGTGCAACCTCATCATCAGATACACACTTGGGATTCTTACTTAAGACCTTAGAATTACATCATTGTGGATTCATGACATTCTTGGAATTATTCCCATGCACTTTACCTCATTCTTTTCCTAGGAAAAAGAATAGGAGGGGAAGAGAGTTTTTTTTTTAAGAATTGTCTTTAAAGGCAAAAGCTTCAGAAAAATGAATATGAAAAATCAGAAAAAATATATATATTACCAAAAAAAAAGAAAAGAAAAGAAAAAAAAGAAAAGAAAGAAAAAAGAAAAGAAAAGAAAAAAAAGAGAAAAGGAGAAGATTATTATAAAAAAAAAAACAAACAAAAACAAGACAAAAAGAGAGAGAAGTTCTTCAAACCTAGATCAACTTTGTTAATTGTTCTTTTATTCAATTTCTTTTCATATAACTTATCAGCACTAGCAAGATATAGGTTACAATGTGGGAAGAGCTATTGAGTTATTGTTCAATTTCTTATTCTTTGACATTTTTTCTTATATACTTGATTTTCTTATTTTCACTAATTAATTCCTTTTTTATCAATGCAAAAAAATTAGGTATCTTGCTACACATGTGATGATCACCCTATTATGTTACACCTGTGATGAAATTAGAAAGAGATTGTTTTCTTTACTTAGTTATCTTCTCAAGAAAGTGTTTTTCTTTTCCTTCTGCATGCTTTCTATGTCTTATGTGGGGAAAGTTTTGGTGTGGTGTGTTTTATTTTTCTCAAGATGGTCAATGCAAAAGAACTACCTATTCATGATTTCAAAGCTGATTCTGTAACATTATCAAGAGGACATTGGTTTTTAGATAGTGAGATAGTGGTGGAAGATGTGGTATTAGAATCTGATGAAGAACAGGACCTTCCGGAAGCTGAACATATAATCAAAGAGCTGAGGGAAACAATATGTTGAAGATTATTCAGATGAATTTGTACAAATGCTTCTGACAAATAGGGAATCAAGGATGACGTTCATAAGGAAGATGCATGATAAATATGAAGGTCAAATTGTAAAGTTTGCTATGAAGAATGGAGTAAATCCAGATCAACATCATTGGGCAGCAGATGGTTTAGGAATACCTTTTTGTATGATTCTGGAAAGTGTCAAGAATTATCAAACTGTAAGAGTAGGACTACCACCAAATAAAAATTTGGAGTATGAAGAAGATATCAATGTCACTAAAGACTTATTTGAAAAAGCTAACCCTAAATGGAGGAATAGATGGTTGGATGCCAATAAGGAATGTAGAAAGATCTGGAAAGAGGCATTGCAATTAAAGATAGATCAAGCTTATTGCCCCGTAGCTAGAAGAAGGGAGTGGACAGTATTTTGGGAAAGAGGAGCAGGACAAATTCCAGCAAAGTGGCTAAACTTTCCAAAAATTGCAGGACAAAAGCGGGATCTTGGCCAACAAAGAAGTATATGGTTGATACAGCAGAATCTATCATATCCACATACAAAGATGTGAATGATCCAGCCTCTATATTATTAGTCAGAATAATGCGACTTGTAGTAGCATGCATAGAAACCTTCACAGATACAGAAGTACGAACTCTTAATTATATTGGATTCAATTCATCCACAGATGCTCTACTTTTTTATCTAAGCGAAACTCCAGACAGAATCTGTTTAATGGCATACTACAGCAAAATTGTATTTTTGGGAAGTCATTACCTTCAAATCTTTGAGGATGCTTTTGATTATGGGTTCTTTGAAAGGGAATCTGAAATTTTTGGGAACCTATCAGTAGTTACAAAATCCAGACTTACTGCATATGAAGCTGCATACATAGAATATTTGAAGAAAGACGTGATAGACAGACCAGAGGCAGCAATCCAATGGAGAAAAGCTTTGTTCGAGATGGTGAATAATTTAAATGTAACAGAAAGAAAAAGTCATGATTTGTTATCAGAGGTTTATCAAAGGAAGAAGAAATAAATGGAACTCACATTACTCATCTGTCAGGATAATTTTTTCAGGAGACAAAAAGTCTAGGAGGGGAAGAATGTTGGAGGAAGCATTTTTTGAAGGAAATTATTTGTAAATTGACATTTTTTGTAGTTATATTTATCCAAATGATGTAAAAATTGGGAAGAGTCTTCCTCATGTATAGTAGAAGCATATGTATTTTTCTTAGAATTTTTGGAAGCTCTTTGATAGCATATTTTTAGACTATAAGGTAGAAGGACCAAATTTCAAGTGTGAAAAAGGACACTTGAAAAAGTATAAAAGATATTTTCTTCTATTTTGAAGAGGTTGGTTGTATTATTCTCATGCTATCCAAGTAATGTGAAGAGCTTCCTTGCAAAAAATCATGTTTCTACTTCTCATGATCATCTTCTTGATTTGTTGAGTCTTTTCATTGTGCAATCCATGGAATTTGTGAACTTTTCTTCTGTATTTTTGAGTGAAGTGTATGAAGATAGTTGAGTATTAGTAGATTGAGCAAGACATTGCAGGAGATCAATGCTGGAATTGGAATTTCTCAGTTTTTATAGAATCACGATTGTCTCGTCTGTGTGATACAAGTACTGTTTTGGAAATTTGACTTCATACTTGTAATCTACAGGAAAAATGGCACACTTTAGGCACAAAGATTGTTGAAAATGCTGTTGTAGAACTTAAGATAATCAAAACCCTAGTTTCTTCCCTTTCTTCTTCACTAACTTATCAGAAAACAGTTATGTCAATTCTTATTCTTGGATTCCATTAACTAGAAGGGGTTGTGGTCTTTGCATACTTCCCGGATTGACAAATTAAAGATGTGTAGTTAATCTTTTGTGCTATAATGATTGGAGAGGACAACTCCAAAGGTTAACAACAAACAAGGACAATGATCTCTAGAAGGGGAAGAGAGTGTTCGACTCAAGAAATGATAGGCAAGAGATGGTTGAATCACACCCTAAGAGGGAGGATTAAGAAGTAATCCTCAATCATGGGTTTTGGTGCAAGTGGTTAACCCATCGTACTCCTAGTTGGTAGATCATGAGTTCAATTCCTACAGAAAACCACTTTGTAACCAAGGCCATCAAGTTCACCAACTGAGATCAAACTGCGTGATAATTGAGGTACATGGCATACATTATGAATAGTGAATTTTGAACCATCAATGAACTTCGCAACCACATCTCCAATGGCATACATTATGAATAGTGAATTGTGAACCATCAATGAACTTCACAACCACATCTCCAATCCCAACAAAGTCATAGTGGTAAGAGTCATCAAGTCTCAATACAAAGATGAACGTTGACATGTGTTACGTGGTAAGAGTCATTAAGTCTCAATACAAGGATGAAGGTTGACATGTGTTAGCAGAATCCATTTGAGTCTTTGCCTGTTGAGGCAGGGGTGGAAATTCAACCCGTGCTAAATGCAGTTGACATGTATGGACATTAAGCCAATTTAAACCTAGTCTCCTTACCGACACCTTCTTTTGTCTCCTTATCGACACCTTCTTTTGTTTCTTTTGTTTGTAATTTAATTACTATTTCTCATTAAAAAGATTTCGAATCGAATAAGATTTGGCACATTCAATCTCTCAAAAATTCTTGCAAAATACTTCATCCTGACTCCGAATCCTCAATAACGGCAGAGAAATACAATCTACCACTGCCAGCCTCGATTTCGCAGCACGTCTGTAGGCAAATGTTTTCTTGTCAGTTGCTGCGAACAAGAACAACAATAGATTACTTGGTTTGACTATGCCTTTGTCGGTGCTGTTGCACTTGACTATCCTTGAGGGCAGTTTCTTGATGATCTTTTTTCATCGTGAACTCTTGCTAGCTCCCAATCAGAAGCAGAACGCCATTCAGAGGTACTCGAACGTGTGAGCTGTTGGTTTTCGGAGGGTGTGTTTCGTGCGTTGTGCACTTGCAGAACTTCATACTTAATGAACGCTCTACTAGATCGGACTCTATGCTTGGATGATTTGGGCGTCCCTAGGCCTTTCTGCAGCCAATTATGGCGTTGTAAATGACGATTTGTCTCCATGGCCGTAGAGGTTGATGACAGCGGTCAAACATGTGAGTTGCAGAGGCAAAGCTTGATAAGACGCTTGGTTTGGGTTCATCGAGCCTCTCCTGTTGGGCTTAATGTCAGAGGTGTATAGTGCAGGCATGCCGAATCACAACTCCTTGTGCCGGATAATGCTGTGATTGATGGCCTGGCAATCACAGACGGACACGATTTACGAAGACCTCTGTAGAATATCGCCTTGATTAAATGCATTGATAATTGAATCCGTTCTTTCTTCTTGATATTTGGGTTTCTCTTCCCCTTCTTTCAAAATCGAAGTTGTGAAAGCGGGTTCAAGGTGCAGTGGTGTGAAATGCAGATGATGATCCTTCAGGTTGCATCATCTGATGCCTTTAATGGTGAAGATGGGGGGTCTGTTACTGATGATGTTTGGCATGCAAAAAACAATTCTGATAACCTTTGCACTAGCTGGAGCTTGAGCCCATTAGCAAGTAAAAGAGTTGGCATACCACCTATGAGATCAGGAGTCCTCACCAGTGGGCGAGGATCGTTTTCACCTTTATGTCTCAAAGAATTTCCAAAGCTAAGTCATTTTTATTTGTTGTGCTAATTTTGAACCCAATATGCTGCACATAACGTTCATTCACAAACACATCCAATGGACATGAAGCACTGGAGACCGAGAAACCCCTTACGATGTCAAAAAACACATATTCTACAAAACCTGGAAAGCTTAGATGAAAGTAGACGTAAGGATGCTATTCCCATTCTTGTTAATTTGCTGAAAGACTGTACCAAACATAAAGACCTTCTAATTGGAAGACAGATAAACTCGTTCATGTCCAGAAATGAGCTCCATTTAGATACATTTCTTGCTGATCATCTGATACGCATGTTTGCCACATGTGGACAGCTTTCGGAAGCATGTTATGCTTTTGATCAGGTTCATAGCCCGACCATTTATACCTGGAATTCCATAATCTCTGCCCATGCAAGTTTGGGAGGAAGTGTTAAGGCTGTAGAACTATATAATGAAATGAGAGAGAAGGGGTACCAACCTGATACTGTGACTTTCTTATGTACTCTCAAGGCATGCTGTGATAAGAGTAGCACATGCCAAGGCATGAGTGTGCACAATCATGTTGTTCAGTGTGGTTTTGATTCACAGCTGACAATTAAAAATGCTATTCTGAACATGTACTGCAAGTGTGGCAGATTAGAGGAAGCGCAGAAGGTATTTGATATGCTAGATAAAAGAACTGTGTTCTCTTGGGGTTCTTTGATGGCTGGGTATGTCCAACATGGTCATGCTAACTATACTCTGCAACTTTTTGAGAGGTTGCAGGCTGAGAAGATTCAGTTAAATGTGATAATATATTCATCAGCTTTAAAAGCTTGCAACCATTCTGGCAATTTGAAGCAAGGGAGGATCGTACATGACTCTATCGTTCAGAGTGGGCTGCAGTCAGATCTTATACTTGACAACACCCTAATTGACATGTATGCAAAGTGTGGTAGTGTTGCTGAGGCGCACAATGTCTTTTATAGTATGCCAAAGCCTGATATTGTCTCTTGGGGTGCTTTGATTGCAGGTTACGCTGCCTATGGTCCCAGTGATATTGCATTTGAACTGTTTAATGGTATGCAACATGCTGGTCTTCAGCCTTGCAAGACTACCTTTTTAAGCATTTTAAAAGCTTGTGTTACAGGTGAGGCTGTTGGGAATGGCAGATTAATACATGATCAGATAATTAAAAGGATGTATGAGGTTGATGTTACAATTGGGAATACTCTTATCAGCATGTATGCAAAATGTGGTTGCTTGGAGGAAGCATGTAAAGTTTTTGAGAAACTACAAGATCCCAACACGGTGTCTTGGGGTGCACTCATTGCAGGTTACAGTGCACAAGGTCTTGGTTCTGTTGCCATTCAGCTCTTTCAAGAAATGCATCTGAAAGGCATGGCAGTTGTGCCTTCCATACTCACATGTGTGATCAAGGTGTGTAGTGATGAGAGATATTTTGCAGAGGGTAGACTGCTGCACTCTCTTATCATTGAAGTCAGTATTCAGGAAGAGTCTGTAGAGAACATGCTTGCAGACATGTATGCCAGGTTTGCAAACTTGGAGGATGCTCAGAGTCTGTTTAAAGTGTCAGACAAGGGCAACGATTTTTGGGCATCTTTTTTTCGATGTTGTTCTGAAGATGGTAGTTTTGATATTGCATTTGAAATTTTCGATATGATACAACAGAAAATGAAACCAAGCAGTGTAGTATATTCATCCATCCTGAAGGTATGCAATGTTGCGGATGATCTTCATATGGGTAAGTTGATACATCATGCTGTAATAATAGATGGTCTTGAATCTGATGTAATCATTGGGAACACCTTAATTGACATGCATGCGAAACTTGGGGGCATTGAAGATGCACAGAAAGTCTTTCTCTTGTTAATAAACCGTGATAATGTCTCCTGGGGTGCATTGATAACAGGTTATGTTGATCATGGGCTTTATGTTACTGCCCTGAAACTGTATGTACAAGCACAGCTTGAAAAAATAAAACTGACTGAGGCTACAATACTGTCCATTTTGAAAGCCTGTGGTTCTCTTGGGGCTATAAATCAGGGAATGATGATACACGATCAGATAATAAAGGATGCAGTTTTGCAAGATGCAGCAATTGGCAGTGCTCTTCTTTGCATGTATGCGAAGTGTGGAAGGTTGCAGGAGGCACAAGCAGCTTTTGGTGCTTTGCGGCATCAGGATGTTGTTGCATGGGGGGCATTGATTGCAGGATATACTTGGAATGGTCAGATTGATTGTGCATTGCGAGCATTCAAGGATATGCAAACACAAGGGTTCAAGCCAGATGACGTTCTTTTCACTAATATCTTGGCAGCATGTAGTCATAAAGGCCTTGTAAGTACAGGTCACTTTTACTTCGCATCATTGATTGAGGAATATGGCATGAGACCTGGTATGGAACAGATCAGCTGCATGATTGATCTCCTGGGTAGGTCTGGCAAGCTGAGAGAAGCTCATGACATGCTTTTGGCTGTACCTGATGCGTCTGATTCAATTCCACAGCTCTCACTTTTAACAAACAGCAGAACTTATCAGAATGTTCTGGAAGAAAAACAATTCGACAGTAAGTGTCCTTAATGATTTTGGCCAATAATACTTTATATCTAGATCTTTATGTTCTAATAATATGATTCACTGAATCATGTCAACTGGTGTTTCCCAAAGGTCCTTTTGTTTTTCATGTTGTGGGCTTCAGTCTAGCCTATGACCAGAGAAGATTGCAAGAATTGAATGCAATGATGTGGAAAAATATCTTAAGATACAAAGAATGATGATATGCAGATGGCTTTCCTCCCTTTGGAGTTGCCACGTCTACTGGTAAGTGAGGGAAAACATGCCGAGGATTTAATTGGTGGATGACGATTTTAAGTTACTTATTTTACCAGGACTTGTTATCTTATGTAAATAAGGCAATGCTAGAAGTTTTATAGTGAAAGTTCTCACGCACATTTGTTGTTGCAATGGTGCACAGCAACTGCTTGGGGTTAAGATGTCCCCTGTATTTCAGTGTATGATATGGCAGCTACTAAACTTACTTGTTGGTGGCAAGTATTCCTAATGTATAAATGTAGGAAGGAAGTGATTGAAGGGAAAAATTAGATTCACAACATTTCAGGAAGTAATTGAAGGGAAAATTAGATTAACTTCATCCCCTTGGAAGAATGACATTTCTGATTACAAATGAAGGAATGGACACTAAACCAAGGATCAAATCGATGAACTTAGGGTGAGGGTTCTTTGTCATTTCTTATCCAAGGATCGTTGGTACTTCTATGAACATAATAAAGCAGTAAGAGATCTCATAATGGATGCTTTTATGCTTGCTTTCCTGCAACCATAGTGTGAACCAGATCTTGGTTAAAATGTCTCTGGTATCGCAGAGTGCCATGGTATCATGCTGGCTGCTGATGATGATGTATAGATTGCCTGTGGCTATAATTCATTGTGTATGAAACATTAATACAATCTTCCAATATCTTTTTTTTTTGTTTTTTTTTTCATAATTCCTCAAAATTTGTACAATTAAACAACAAAGTAGATATGTTGGAATTTATCAATTGGCTGCAGATCTCGCTGCATTTTGTATTATCCCCATGGATCCACTTGAAACCTTGTGGGTTCCATTTTTTTAGTTTGCACAATATTACAGGGAATTCCTCCATACCAGGCATAGTACGAACGAGAGAATCAATTTGTGAAAATTAATTTGGGAATTATTCGTTTAATTCATTTAGTATGTTGAGGCCCAAAATAAAATTCAGGAATTTCATCCATCTCAAGAGAATTTTATTTTTTTACATGTAAAGTATATATATCTCTTTAATCCCATGCATGAACTCGTGAATATATTGCATAACTTAACAAAAATGATATGTTCAGGATTAATATAAGAAGACCCAGAACAGTTCCAAAAAAAAAGTATAAAATTTGTGCAGGATGAATTAATTCGCTAACGAATAATTCAAATTTTATTTGAACCTAAAAATTCGTGAATTTTTCGCACTATGATACCAGGTAAGGGGCACTTTCATGACACCGTTATGTACGGGTGAGATCCTCAATAAACTATAGTAGAGAGATTCTGTTCACTGCCCAATGTTTGCATGGTGTGTAGTTGGAATCATTGAGTGACACACAAAGAAGAGGGAGGTTGTTACCATGAGACAGCTAGTTTTGGAGAGGTAACATGATGATCTTAGAAATTTCATTTCTGCATGGTGATCAGTACAGCAGAGTCCTTTCCATGACTTCCTGATCAACGAAAAGTGAGGCAGATAGAAGAGCACTAAAGAAGGTCTGTGTAGGCAAGTCCAAGGGATACAGTGAAACAGAACCATAATTGATTCAATATTTTGGTACAGAGGAGAGGGAATCTACAATAAGTTTTGGCTGGATGCCTGCAGTGTCTTAGTGCTTCTGTCATCTTTTACAGGAGGTCTAGAGAGATACATACATACATACACACACACATACATACATACATACATATATATATATAGAATGGTTGCTTTTTTGATACATAAAAGCCTTCTTCCTACATGCACATATACTTTATTGAGATTTTCTATATTCAAGATGAAAATTCAGATTTGACATTCGAATATGTAATATTTTCTCTCACATGCACAACCTTATAATAACCAATTACACATTATACACATTGATTCTTTTCACTAGGAATGAAAAGATTCTTGGTGCATGTATTCACGCAAATTTGTACTTATATGTGGCATCAATGTCTTATGCCTTGATCCATCAACCAATTATCAGACTTTTAATCCCGAAAAGTGATTTTGTTGATACTCTTAGTCATTTTCATCCCATGAAACATTGGTCGGATAACTTTATAAAGAACTTTTAAGTTTTATACAACACTTTTGGCACAATATTTTAAATTTATAAATTTGTAAATTGTGTGCTTCCATTTGATGTTTCTTGATTAGATTAATCAAAATACTAACTCTTTTCAAACTTGACTTTACCAAGAATTTTGAAATGCTGAGTTGATCTTACATCAAGTATGCCTCATGTTGAGTTATCTTTTTGGATCAATTATATTATTCAGTTTATATGGGTGGAGGCCACTTTAGACATACAATGGGCAAAGTATTGGAGATATGCTAATTTGTCTAGGGAATGGGAACACACATAAATAGCAGAAAGAATAAGAAAAAGTTTGGGAACACAACACACAATGCATTACAAACTATGGAAATGCACAAAATAAGTAATCCATAAGGGATATGAGCATAGATACAAGCATGAAAAATCCTAAAGAGGAAGAAAAGTTCCATGGAAATCCTAAGTATGTTTAAACATATCATTACCAAATTATACTAGAGAATCCCCCTTGAGAGTGACACGATGGACAAAGAAAACTGCCCTTTTTGCCCATGTACAAGGAAGTGCTTCACTATGTGGATTTATATCAAGAAATGAGCCCAAATCTTTGCAAAAGCCATCAAACTTGTCATGAGGCATAGTCTTGTGAAAAAGGTATAGAAAATTATCCTATGTGGGCACATAAGACAAACCGACCTCTAGAGAATTGAGTCTTTATGGGATAATGATAGTGCATCAAATGTGCTCATAGAACATTGGGTTTCTCACAATTTCCAATGCACTTTGATTGTCAATAAAGATGGTGGTGGTAGATGTTTGACAAACATTTTTATGTAAGTCATGGATTTAGAAAGTTAAAGATATGGATTCTAAGGTTTGGAATTTCGTAAATAAAACTTGGGTTCTAGTTGAACCTAGGAAGACTCTTTGAAGTTTGAATCAATTACACATAGTTTTAATTCTTCCTTTCTACTTCTCAAAACCTTAGACTTTACTCCGATAAAGTATTCAATTGTTTTCTATGAAGATCATGTTTAGTCAATTGGATTAAGTAACTAAATTAACATCATAAATAGATTTCTTATGTAGAATTATTCAATCTTAGAAAGCATTTGATTGTAAGATAAATCATTCATTAAGTTTTGCTTCAAGAAAGTGATCATAGCAAACATGAAGAAGTATTTTCGATTTTGAGCAAACTATTGAAAAAAAGTTATGAATTATTCATAGATTTGACAAATTCAAAGAAGTCCAATATTTGAGAAAGTGTCCTAAGTTTGGTCAATATAAGATAATTCATTTTGGATTTTCTTTGATCCAAATGAAGTTTTGGTGCCTAAGAAATACATGGAAAACTTCTTTTCCACATTTCTCCAACACCTTAAAGCCCATTCAGATACAATAGTTCCCATAGTTGGGAAAAGGTTTAGTAGATGTTGGCTAGAAATTGAGCATAGTAACAACATCTAAGTCAAATGTTTTTGGTCAATACTTAGCTTCATTTAGTCTAAAGAAAATTGGATTTGAAGAGAGTTCTCAAAGTATTAAGCTAATCAAAGGATTCTCTCATTTTGTTAGTTCCATGCATAAATGGTGCTTAGAGATGGACCAAGATAGCATTTTGGCTAAGGATACCTTGGATCTACCCTCGTCATTTTCACCCATCATTTGCACTGAATTCAATCCATCAAGGCAAACATGGATGGTATGATTTGGGTAGAGATCGGATGACATACATATTCCTCTCTTTTTAGATCTAGTTCGAGATAGAATCCCTTTCTAATTAAAGAGGCTAATAAAAGAGATGAAGAAAATGATCGACGAAACTGATCAAGGTGCAAAAGGGAATACTCCACATATTATACTTCTAGACATTCTTGACGATGAAAACTCTTTACAGAGGGAAGTTTTAATCTAAAGATATGGGTTTTAAGGGTTGGGAATGTTGGAAATAACCTTAGATTCTAGTTCAACCCTTGGATTTGATTATTTTTAACTGAAGGGTTTTGACATTTAGGATTTATTTTCCTAAGGGTATGGTCCTTAGCTTTTACAAAAGCTTCTCAAGCCTCTCGAATTGCACATACAAGCTTGAGAGATATCCTTTTCGAATCTATGTAAAGAGCATGCAATTTCCAAAGGTTACAAGCCCTTGGATTAGCACCCATGTGTAGGGGACACTTGGCTATCTCTCCTCATATTTCTCCTAATCTTTAGAGGTATATAAATGTGTAGAGTTGTTTGGGTGGGATATGTGCATCTCTCTTCCCTTGTGGCTTAGATTATGTTTTTTGTGGTCTTATTGATTACTTTGATAGGAGTATTTGTGGTCTTCACAACAACACCCAAATCAACTATAATACATATGAGCCACACATGCTTAATGAAGATTATGAAATTTTCCCTAATAGTTAGCCTCACATTTAGAAGTGGCTTGGCTTCTTTTTCAACCAAGATATCCATCATCTACAAATCATGAAAAAAAAAAGCCACTTGTGGAAACATGTTTTATAATATTAACTCCAATCAAAGCCAAAAAAAGCATGTAAATGTGGTAGTATTGAGATTCCCTTGGGATAAAACAAACCAACATGTGAAGTAGCAAATAATTACTTGAAGATACACTTAAGCACTTTGTAATACTTGACTATTGGTTTATGGTTAAGCTTTCTTATTTGAGAGACAATAAACTAAACATGAGGCCAAGTAATGCACACATAAATCAAACATCCAATTACTTACTAATTGAAATGATCATCAATCACAAGCTCAATTTTAAACCCCCATCTCCATGGATTTGTAATGGATTTATAGTCCTTGAGGCCAAAATGCTTCAATGAACTATCAACTTGTTTTTTTCACATAAAGTAATGCCTCCATCAACTTGCAATGAACTAAATGAATAAATAATGATGTAGATGCAATTAATCTTAAACTTAGAAACGTGCATCCCATTAGTAACACAAATATCATAAAAAAATAAAACAAATTAGAGACACATACTTTGCATGCTTTAGTTATAAGGTGCTTTTATTTGGAGTATTATGAAATCTATGTGCTAACAAGTATGCATGATTTTCTTCATACCAAGCACATGGTGCTTTCTTCAATCCATATAATTCCTTCTTTAACTATGAAACTATATTTTCATGTTTTTTTGTACAAAACCATGGGGCTGAGGAACATACACTTCTTCATGCAAGTCCTTATTCAAAAATGTAGTTTTGATGTCCAGATACTATAACATTCCAACCATTGTGAGAAATATTGACATATGATATGAATGGTCATCATACAATACATGGGAATAAAGGCCTCATCAAAATCACAGCTACCTTTCTCTTGAGCATAGTCTTTGTATACAAGCCTAGCTTTATAGAAATCAGATTAGCATTGCATTTCAAATTATAGACCCACTTAGTGTCGATGACCTTATTTCTAAGAGGAAAATCACATAAACACCAAGAAATATTATTCATGACAACATCAAATTTTGATTGCATAACAACCATCCATTTTTTGGATTCTTGTGCCTCACCAAATGAAATAGGCTCGTTCCAATCACAAAGGCTAGAAATAGCCATCACATAGAAACATGATGCAAAAGGGTGAACAGATAGATAGATAGATAGATAGATATATATATATATATATATATATATATATATATATATATATATATATATATATATATATATATATATATATATATATATATATATATATATATATATATATATATATATATATATATATATATATATATATATATATATAGATAGATAGATAGATAGATAGATAGATAGATAGATAGATAGATAGATAGATAGATAATATAAAGTTGCATCTAACTTACCATTGCTAAGTTTTTTACACCAAACATTTTGTCATAAATTTTGCTTCATTTATGTGTAATCTCTCATCATGTATACCTTGATTAGAAATGGATTGATTTGTATCCTCATTCAAGGCCTACATAGGTTATGAATTCACCTCAATAGGAGCTACATTTAACAACCCACCAAATAAAAGAGATGATAAAGTTTCATGCACATCCTTTATATTGATTTAAGTATGCTTAGTACATGGAATTCAAAGTTGAAGAGCATCCTCCAAAAAAGTTTCAACTCAATTAAACAAAATATGTGTATGATACAAACGATAGGTTTTTCTTTCATAAATATACCCAAAAAGTAAATTTCACAACCCTATCATTCAACTTTTGACATCATTGCCCAATCACCAATGCATATGCCAAACAACTAAAAACATGTAGATGAGTATCAGATAATGGCTATTCCAAGCCTCATAACAAAGTATGATTATTTAGTGGCATTATTTTCAAGCATATATGCAACACACATCATGGAAGTGAAAATCATGAGGTAATGTTTGCCTTTTGACCATAAAGCTTTCCATTTCCATGGGAGAATTTTTTTATCTCGGTAACACCATTTTGTTTCGGTGTATATGAAATTATACATTTATTTTCTATCCCATGCTAAGCTAAAAATGCACTAAATTATGAGAACATATAATCCCCCCCTTCATCAAAATGGAAGGTTCCCATTTTACATATTGAAAGATTGTTATAAAAACTATAAACTTCCAATTGAATGGAAGACCCATGCATGCTTGGAAAATTCATCTATAAGTATAGACAATTACCAAAAGATAATGCTTGAATAGGGTGACATATATCAATATGAACAAGCTACACCTTATGAAATCTCATTGTGTCATCTTTGGAAGAACATTGCACCTTACACAAAACATAGCCCACACATACATGTTTAAAAGTTTCCTCAAGTTTAGAAAAACAAAATATTGTATCACATTTTTTAAGGCATAGAGAAGGACCCAAAGTTACATGATCAAAACATGCATGTCAAATTTTTACATATGAGATGGCATGAAAATCTTTTATTGTACATGCATAATGATCCACAGAATCAACATATCAACACACTTTGCATTCTCAAAAGACCACATTGATTCTACACAATCCAATTTATAAAAAGTGCACCATATGTAGGGTATGGCAAGAAAATAATGTAGTAGAATTAGAGAGAAGAAAAGAGGGAGACAACGTTCAGTCATCTAGGAGGTCTAAGCTTGTGGTAAAAATCCGAGGGCATAGTAGTAACTATAAGTGCACACGAAATTCGGTCACCAGAATGGAGCTTCAGTTTGTCTGTGTGCAACAAAAAGAAAAAATTAATCCCCATCCTTTTTCTATAGAGAGAGGAAATAGTGTAGAGTTGAAAACTCTCCACAAGAAAGAGAGGGGGGGAGATTTTTTTTCTGTTGGAGTTAGATGTCTGAGGAAGCACGCGAACAACACAAGGAAGAGAAGAAGCTTGGAGCACAACACACAATACTGAATGTATTACTAGAGAATATACAAAGATAAGTAGCCCATTAGGGCAATAGGCGTATATACAAGCCGGGGGAAAAAAACCTCCTAAAGAGGGAAAAAAGTGCCCCGGTGCTCCTAGTGTGTTCACACACATCACTACCTAAATATATCAACGAATCCCCCCTGGGAGTGATGCGGTGAACAAGGAGCTAGCACTCATGTATAAGGAAGTGCCAAGCTATGTGGAAATCACTCCACAAAAGGAAGCAAGCCCAAAGCTTTGCGGAAAGCTTCAAACTTCTCCCTAGGCAGAGCCTTCGTGAAAACGTCTGCAACGTTCTCCTGTGTGGGCACATATGCCAAGCTGATCTCCCCAACAGAGAACCTCTCCCTGACATAGTGATAATGCACCTCAATGTGCTTAGTGCGAGCATGGAACACAGGGTTACTCGCAACTGCCAATGCACTCTGACTGTCAGTGAAGATGGTGGTGGCAGAAGTCTGACCAACACCCAAATGAGCCATAAGGCGTCTGAGCCACACACACCCAATAGTCGCTGTGAAAGCTGCCCCGTACTCAGCCTCACAACTGGAAGTGTCCACAATAGGCTGCTTCTTGCTCAACCAAGATATACATGAGCTACCAAGCATGAAGCAAAATCCACTAGTGGAAACACGAGTGTCATAGCAACTAGCCCAATCAGAGTCACAAAATGCATGCAAATCTGGCAGTAGTGATCCCCCCTTGGGATAGAAAAACCCAAGTATCCAAGTACCACTCAAATAGCGAAAGATGCGCTTAACTGCCTGCCAATGCTTGACTCCTAGGCAATGCATAAACCTGCTCATCTATGAGACAACAAATTGAATATCTGGCCAAGTAATGCATAAGTAAATCAAGCATCCAACAACCTTCTGATAGAGAATAGCATCAAATGCATCTCCAGCATCATGAAGACTCAATCGTAAACCTGTCTCCATAGGAGTGGCAATAGGCTTACAGTCTTCAAGGCCAAAACGCTGCAATAATGTGTCAATATATTTCGTTTGACACAAAGCCATTCCACCATCAAGTTGCATAAACTGAATGCCCAAATAGTGATGCAAATGCCCCAAATCAGACATCTCAAATGAGGCATGCAAATCAGCCTTAAAATCAGCAATATGCTTCTCAATAGGACCAGTGAGCAGCATGTCGTCAACATAGACAACAATGATCAGAAGCACATCATTAGCACGCTTAACATATAAGGTGCTTTCAGTTGGACTATTCTCAAAACCATGTGCAATCAGATATGCATGTATCTTCTCATACCAAGCACGTGGTGCTTGCTTTAAACCATATAATGCCTTTTTTAACCTGCACACCTGGTTTTCATGCCCTTTTTGCACAAAGCCGCGGGGCTGAAAAACGTACAGTTCTTCATGCAAGTCACCATTCAGAAATGCTATTCAATGTCCAACTGATGTACATTCCAACCATGATGAGCTGCAAGTGCATAGATGCTCCGAAAAGTAGTCATACAGCATGTAGGTGCAAAGATCTCATCAAAATCAATGTCTCTTTCCTGTGCATAACCCTTTGCAACAAGTCTAGCCTTATACCTGTCAATTGTACCATCCGGTTTATGCTTCAGCTTGTATACCCACTTAGTGCCAATGGCCTTCTTGCTAGGAGGCAAGTGACATAAAGACCAAGTACCATTCTTCATTATAGCATCATATTCAGATTGCGTAGCGGCCATCCAATTTTCTAAATTTTGTGCTTCATCAAACAAAACAGGCTCATTCTCATCACAGAGACTAGATGCAGGCATAGCATAGCAATCTGATGCAAAAGAGGCACTATGAGAGCCTGAACGAGTACGATATGACAGAGGTGCATCTAATTTGCTGTCACGCAAGGTCTACACCAGCCATTTTGGCATAGTTCTTGCCTGCTCAATATCAGCTCTCTCATCAATAAGTACATCATGTACATCTGCATCCGAAATGAAATTATCTGCATCATCACAAGAAACCTACAAAGGTTGAGAAGTTGCCTCATTAGGACCAGCACTAGACTGTCCCTGTAAAAAGAGGCAGCAAAGTATCGTACATGTCTTTGGAGCTAACAAATGTCTCCTTAGTACATGAAAGCAATGGTTGAATATCATCTTCCACAAAAACAACATCACGGCTAACCAGAATGCATTTCGTATGTGGATGATACAGACGATAGCCTTTACTTTTAGAACTGTACCCAACAAAAATACATTTTACTGCTTTATCATCCAATTTTCTGTGATGTTGTGCAGGCACTAATGCATATGCCAAACAACCAAAAACACGTAGATGAGCGACAGATGGCTTGCGGTCATGCCAAGCCTCATATGGAGTGATAGACTACAGCGCTTTAGTGGGACATCTGTTCAGTACATATGTTGCACACATAACAGCCTCAAGCCAGAAACTATGTGGTAAAGCTTGACTCTTGACCATACACCTTGCCATCTCAATGAGTGACCTGTTCTTTCATTTAGCAACTCCATTCTGTTGAGGTGCATATGGCACTGTACACTGGTGTTTTATCCCACGTTCAACCAAAAATGCATTAAAATTAGAAGACATATATTCCCCCCCTCGATCAGAACGGAGGATGCCCATTTTACATGCTGACAGATTTTCAGGCAAAACCAAAAACTATTTGAAGCACATGAACACTTCGGAATTTGCCTTCAATGGATATACCCATGCATGCTTGGAAAAATCATCGATGAAAGTCACAAAGTAAAGATAATTCCCGAAACTGATAACAGGTTCTTCTTGATCCCTGGCACAAATAAAGCATCTGATAAAGTGAAAGAACTACCATCAGCAATAGTCAAAATAGGATAAGAGGAGTTGTTGGCGCATTCCCTGTAGCGGCAGGCTCGAGTGAAGGGAAGAAACTGCGCTACGAGGTAATATGTTTGGTCGCACCACTGTTAAAATACCAAACATCTAAGTCTACTACAGACATGCACTGCTCATGAGAAGATGGGTCAAAACTGCAAACAGTAGTAAATGCCCATTCTTCTTCCTGCACAAGATTAGCAGACTCTGTTTTTGGTGTAGAGGCCTCTGCAATAACCATTCCAGCCTCTTTCTTCTTTGCCTCTTTAGCAGCCAGTTTTGGACACTTCTTTATGATATGATCATTCCCTTTACAATACTTACAAAATAATTTTTGGCTTTTCTGATTTCTTCTCATCTTTATCTTCCTTCTTCCAATATGCAAAATTAGCATATTTCTGCTTACTAGTTGAAGAGCTCCATTTTCCTTTGCCCTTCTGACTAGCCAGGAAAGCTTGATCTACAACTCGCATCATGGACTTGTTCTGCCTGGACTGATCTTCTTGCAACAGAACAAAGACTAACTCCTCAAATGATAAGGCATTCGGATTGCCGTTCATCATCAACCGAAGAGTAGAAGCAAAACTCTGATATGAATCAGCAAGACCATTCAGAACGGTCTGCACAAGTGAGCTATCTGGTATAACCTCATCAACAAAAATCAATTGTTCCTTCAAGTCTTTGATCTTCATTAGGAAACTGTCCATAGAATCACCTTCATTCATGTGCTCACTCTCCAACTGTTTTCGGAGGTAAGCAACATGAGCCTCATTCGTAGCTTGGTACAATGTGGTAAGTGTATCCCAAGCATCCTTAGTTGTTCTACAAGAGCGAATGTGAGGAATAATGGCACGTTTGACAGACAAAGCTATCAACGCATGTGCCTAGGCATCTCTGCCATCCCAATGAATCTGGTCTACAGTAGTTGCAGCAGAAACCTCAGCACGAACAGGAATATGCAGAATATCATCATCTTCGATACCTTCTGCATTAGCTTCAGTACCTACAGTTGTAACAGTTGCAGGTGTGATAGGACGTTTTTGACACCCTGCACAATGTTCCACAGTCCTTTTGCAACCAACACATGTCACATCATATAAGCCCATAATGGGTAGTTGGTACCATCCAACTTATCCTCAACAGCCAACATACGGAATACATCACTATTTTCATCCATGGCCGGTGACTAAAGTACCTTGATGCAGAAAATTGACTGTATCTGAAAAAGTTGAACAGAACTACCCAGATGAATTCCACTAGACCTGTAGCAGACTTTGAGACGCTTATACTGGCGAACAGAAATTGGTATATACCTTTGGCACAAAAAGACGAAATAGCCTGCACAAGCACTGTGATAGTGTGTTCGGAGGCCGAAACGAGCTCAGATCGTGATTTCGGCACCACACAGCAAAGCTGTTTTGATCTCTAAAACACCCTGAGTATGCTCACCAAATTTCGTGTGCATCTGAGACTACAACTGGAGGAGTGTCGATGGCGCCCTAGATGAAGCGACGACCTGCTCTGATACCAATTGTTTGAGTTAGATGTCTGAGGAAGCACGCAAACAACACAAGGAAGAAGAAGAAGCTTGGAGCACAACACAAATACTCAATGTATTACTAGAAAATGTACATAAGTAGCCCATTAGGGCAATAGGCGTATATACAAGCCGGGGGAAAAAAACCTCCTAAAGAGGGAAAAAAGTTCCCCAGTAGTCCTAGTGTGTTCACACACATCACTACCTAAATATATCAACATTGTCTACATAATTGCCAGAAGGGAGAGAGAAGAAATAATAGACATATAGCTTTAGCATAGTGCCATGAACTTTAAGATGTAGCACCAAAAATCCAACCCACTAATGCTACCTATTTTCCCTCTTTAAGTGGGTCCATGCTTTTCCATGATGGTTGTCGTGAGCCAAGTATTTGCTTTTGTATAGGTTAAAGCATTTGTGATTGAATATTTAGACACATTTTACCTGTGGAATGCTATGCAAAGCACATAGTATGCACAAAGGAAAATCCCATAGAGCTATAGTTGTATATGCACGCCATGTTAGATGAGGAGCATAAGTCATTGAAGTTGTGTTTTCATATGTATAGAAAGGAGAGCAAAGATCATCATCATCTGTTTCACAAAGAGGGAGAAAGAGACAGAGACACAGAGAGAGAGAGGGGGACAGAACACGAGAATAAATGGTGTATCCCCACCTATCATGTTTTTGAATTTGGAGCACCACCACCAACAAAAATGGAGTCTAATGTTAGAATCTCCTTGCATCCTATTTTATTCTTTATAGATTCGATGTATGTATGAGAAAATTAAATGATGTGTTTTTTCAAGACAACTTTATCTAAAGCTAAAATTTTCCATGTTCAAAGCTTCATATGAAAGGGATTAGACAACATCATGAATAAATACCATGAAAGGAGCTTCCCTGTGAGATCTATGTTCAAGATTTTTAAAAGATGTTCAAGAAAATAAGAGGATAAGATCAAGATAAGGCTTCAATGACTCTACATCCAAGGTCTCATCAATGATCATTTAAGACTACATCAACAAGAAGAAAAATTTCAAGAACTACCATGCCTACATTTTCGATGAAAAAACAAGAAGAAAATCATCCAGCCCATTATGTAGACTTTTCTATACAAGCTATGTCTTGGGATGCCACATGTCCTTAGATTCCCGATACTAGATGGATGTCATAGATCCATGATTTGTCTCATGCTCATTCTCATTCTTGATCCAAAATCCCACCCTATATTCCATATAATGAGCGTGCATTAATAGTTTCTAAAATTTACCAAAGATCTTCTAAGAACAATTTTTTCCGTTAATGGTTTATCTTGATGGTGAATAATTTGTTATGGCTCTAGGATTTCTCCAAAATCTTTAATGATCAATGATAGAGTGTATGGTATTATTATATGAATATGCTACCAAGGGTAGATATTTCTCACAAATTTTATGTCTATCACATACAAAAGATTTTAACATTTCCAAAACAATAGAGTTCATCATTTCACTTTTTCCATTAGTTTGGTGGATGATATGTAGAACAAAAGTTTAACTGAATGCCTACGTTTTCAAACAAGGCTCCCAAAAGAGACGTCATTCCAAGAACTTTATCACTTACAATAGTTTTAGGAATTCCTTGAAGTTAAAAATTTAGTTAAGAAATTTTAACCATGTGGTCAGCTTTAATGGTCTTCTTACCTTGAATAAAGCGTAAGATCATTTGCCAAATCTATTAATTACAGTCTAGACTGCATCAATCCCAGATATGGTTTTGGAAATCTTTTCATAAAATCCATGCTATGATTTCCCAAGTCATTGAAGAATAGGCAAAGGTTGAAGCAAACCATACATTTTATGATGATCATATTTTTTTCATTTGACAAACCAAATAATTTCAAACATAGGCATTATGTGTATATATATCTCCAGAACTGGGTTGTATGTAAAATACCTTGATGCCCAACATAAGGAGAATCATTTCATCCATAACCTTGGCAATACATTTTTCTCGGTAATTGTATAAATATCCATCTTCAAAGGAGAAAGGATATATTGCCTCACCTTCCTATAACTTATGCCAAATAGTAGAAACACCTAGATCTCAATCATAAGATTGGGGTGATTTATCCAACTCACTATGATAGAATATTGTAAGAACATTTACTCTAGTTCGCCTAGATTAAGCATCTATTCATATGTTCTTGTTTTGAAATGTATGAATAATCTAGAAATGAAAAACAGATTTAAAAATAGACTGTCTTATTCGTTTCCTTGATAACTTTCTTTGTCTAAGAAATTACCAGAGACTCTGGTGGTCATTTTTTATCACAAAATTTTGATCCAAGGAGATAATGCTTCCAAACTTCAACGCATGCATAACTATCATCAACTCTTTTTCATATATAACACATGTGCAATTTTGGACCTCTTCATCATCTATTTTCAAATGCTACCACATGACCTTCTTAAGTTCATATCACACTAATACTACCACTTGATACATCACAATGCACTCAAAATCCTTACTTACGTTTGATACCATTAGGACAAGATCATGAATTAAAAGATATTGAATAGCTTATGATTTCTTAACTCCTGAATGAATATGTCAAGATTACTCTTATATTGCTTTATCTTTTGAGAAGACTAAGTCAAGAAAACTATTGCAAATTGATGATTTGTAAATATTAGATCCATGATTTGATTGAAGGTGGTAAGAATGTTGGTCGACCCAAAAGACATGACCAAGAACTCATAATAATCCAATTTTTTTTCTAAAAGAACTTTTATGGATATCTTTAGGAACCATATATAGATGATGGTAATCAATCTTCAAGTCTATTCAATCGAACATTTGTGCACCTTGTAACTTATCCAAGATATCATAAATTCTTGGATCAAGACTTTTTTTATTTTCAACTATCAACTTGATCAAAGACCAATGGTCAACTCACATTGTGAATGAACCATCTTTTTTTTTAGTAAGTAACATTGGTAAAGAATATGGAGAATTACTAGATCTTATTAGACCCTTTTCCAAAATTTGATTTTTGTACTAAACTTACTCGATAAGGTCATAAGTTAGGAGTGGAATATCTTAGAATAAGATCAATTATGTGATCCTCGAGTCATTTCGGAAGTAACTTTCATCATCCCAAATAAAACTATGTAATGGTTAAGAAAATATTTTCATTCTTTTTCCATCTTAGAAATAATAAATAGATTCGTGAACAAAGAAAGATACGAAGAAAATCATTTCTTTATTTCTCTTTTGTTGGTAACAATGACTTAAGATCAGTATCTACAAACCATTGATATCAATGAAAATCTTAAATTCTTGGCCTTTAAACTTAAAGTTCAAAGTTTTCCTTACGAAATCTAGGATGGGGTGAATCTTGAAATGCTAGAGAATCCATAGAATGACATCACATCCCTTGATGAGTGCCATGTGGAAATTTTCTTTATCTTTGCATTCACACATGTTTAGATTCAGCTTTCCTTCAATGGGCATGTTGTGTGTAGAAAATCCTTCAAATGCCATTCCAACTTTAATAGGAACTTCAAGCAAGTTGTGAGGTGTATCCTATCTTTCAACAACATTGAAGGAAATAAAGATGTCTCTAGGATAAAAAAGAATCAAAATGTGTTGGTTATTACGAGTTCCCCATCCTTTCAATAATTGAATTGATGTGGGCCTAA
Source organism: Ceratopteris richardii (assembly GCA_020310875.1). Classification (NCBI taxonomy): domain Eukaryota; kingdom Viridiplantae; phylum Streptophyta; class Polypodiopsida; order Polypodiales; family Pteridaceae; genus Ceratopteris; species Ceratopteris richardii. The sequence goes on from MU260267.1 coordinate 89,312, forward strand.
CTCCAAAGAATTGTTCCCTTCAACATCTAGAATGGAGTTTAGTAGGATTATCTTTATCTTTTTGTTGTATTGGATAATCCACCTTCCCATGCCCTATCTACCCACACAAAAAACACTTAACCTTGGAAATATGTTCCTTTATTTGTACAATATTTAAAAATTTTCCTTTCTTTCTAGAGGGCTCTCCTTCCTATGCCTTTGAAAAAGGATTCTCCAAATGTGTCGTAGTATAAGTCTGGTTTTGGGAGAAATGCGCCTTTGGTTTCAATTGCTTATTCCATGTTCCACATTGATAGAACCATGAAATTTCTAAGCCACAGGAAAACTCCATAGATCTTTGAAGTGTGTCATGAGAATACGCTTTTAGACTCTCCCAAAGATGTTGTAATAAGCAAGTCAAACCTTCACATTTTTTCTTGCTTGGAAATTTCCATGATTTGAGGAACTTTGAGAAGAACACTCCAATACTTGTCAATGTAATTCTAGATAGATTGGTTCTTCATATAGAGATCAACCTTTTTCTCTACACCTCAGCTCACACAATGTCACACACAGAGATCTCCTTGTTCATTCAATGCCAGCCATGCCTGAGTATCCTCTTCTCCCCCTCAATGAGTCCCGCCCTCTCTCTATGTGGCAAATGCACTATTAAGCACCATGTGCTAACTCATGATGTGATAGAAGGCATTATGAAGAATGTTGGATACCAAATCTAATAATGGGCACCAATCTTTTGCTTCAGCTTACTCTTACAACACACACATAGATATCCTTTTTGGTTTGTCGCCCAACCATGCCCAAACTCTCACTTAGAGAATCTCTCATCTAAGAGACCTCCTCTTCTCTCTTCTACCAAATGGTATAAGTACCCATGTGATGCCATGTTTCATCCTTCTCCAAAAAGTGATCCACACCCAAGGAATATCATCTAAAAGTTCTCTCTCTTTCCAAGACAGTCTCATTCCATCTTCATTTCATCATTGTTATTGAGAGAAAGAAATTGTTCATAAAAACCTACTTTGAATTTTTCCCAAGTGTTTGGCTTGGTTCTCTCAAAGATTTATGACAACCATAAATTAATGGGTCTATCTTTGAGGTACATCCCAACATGTCTTAACTGGATGATTTTGTGTGGTCATTTGCAAAAGCTACTTCAAATTGAAGAATAAAACTAAGTGCTTGATCTATTTACCTTCTTCCATTAAAATTTTTGAATTTCATATCTTTATCTCTAGACTTGAGAGACTTCTCTTTCATGCTTCTTCTGTAAATTTTGAAGTCTGCCTCAATTCCTCCTTTGTTGTTGTATCATTAATACAATGATTCTTTTGGGGTTCTACTAATATTGTAAAACCTAAAGAGGATTTAGGTGATGATACCTTTAGCCCCTCAAAAGTAAGACCCAATCCTTCACCTACTTTCTATGTTTTACTTGCTTGAGGAGAAAGTTCAGTTTTGGAAGAATGTTGTACATTTTTTCCGTCTACTTTTGGTTTCCTCATGAGAAATCTATTACGATTTTTTGAGGGCCCTTTTTCTTTAAGGAAATGAAAATATATTGTTCTCATAACACTCCATAGATGAGCATACTCGAGGCATAAGCAATTCAAAATTGCTTCAAAATTTTGATTTGAGCTTGTTTTAACCTTTGAACACACTATCATGGCAACTTTGTGGGCAATTTTTTCCTTTTGTTCCAAACATATATACAGTTTCTGGTTTACTAATACAAGGGCCTCAAAGTCTACTACAAGTCTAGTGGAGCTTGATTGGGTATTTTTGTTCAGTATATTTGAGATACAATTAGCTTTTTGCATCAGGGTCTATAGTCATTGGCCATGACTAAATGCAATTATGTATTATGAGTGTTGTATGTTGAGGATAATTTGGATTTTTCTAACTACCCATTGTGGGCATACATGATGTATCATGTATTGGTAGCAAAAGGCTTGTGGAGTATCTTGTAGGGTGTTGAAATATGTCATCCTTCATATTGCACATATTGTAGGGAAACTTCATTGGGATGGTAGAGATGCATAGGCATATGTGTTGATAGTTTTCTCTATAAAAAATTCCATTATCCCTCACGTTTGCTCTTTCAAAATAGCAAAAGATGATTGGGATATTCTTACAACACTATACCATGCAAGAAATGAGGCTTACATTTCTTAGCTCCAAAAACCAGTAAATTCAATGGAGATTTTTCTCACAAAGATCAAGGGTTTGAAAGAGCAATTGAAATCTTTCGAGATAATTCAAAATTGTTCTTAATGGTCTTTCATATTTGCTTATCAAAGTTTTGCTTCTACTCTAGTTGATGATGAAAGGCAATCCAAATGCCTTAACCTTTGAGGATTTAGTTTTTCTTTTGTTGCAAGAGGATCCATCTAAATATAGCATGTAAATTATGTATGTTGTAGATCGAGCTGATGTTTGGTATTTTGATACCAATGCAACCAAACATATTCCCTCACAGCATAGTTTCTTCAGCTCACTTGAGCCTCCTCCTATAGGGAATACCATCACATGTGCTAACAACTCCTCTAATATTTTCATAGGAGTTGGGAAGATCATTCTTATTACTACTGATGGTAGTTCTTTCACAACTATCAGAGCCTTTATATGTTCCTTGAATCAAGAAAAATATGTTATCAATTTCAACACTAGCCAAGGTTGTCTTGGTTACTAAATTTGTTGATTATAGATGTATAGTTCATGATCTCTTGAATGGTGATGATATCATTGCCTCTTGCATTTTATTTCATGGTTCGTATAACCTCATAGATTATGCAAAAATTGAGAATGATTCAGCATGTGTAGTTCATGATTCTCAAGCTATTTCATATGCAAAACTTTTGCATGCACGCTTCGATCATCTAGATTTTGCTAGTTTGCTTTGCTTGTAGTAATCTGAAATGGTGTCCTCTCTGCCAAAACTTGAGCCACCTTCTAAGCATGTCGATGAAGATTGTATTTTGGGTAAAATGAAGCATTCTTTCTTCTCCAAAGATGGTTCAATTAGAGCTACACATAAATTGCAACTTGTTCATAATGATGTTTGTGGTCCTATGTAAGCACCTTGAATTGTGAATTACCTACACTTCATGACTTTCATTGATGACTTTTTCAGTCATGCATGGATTTATCCATTGAAAGCAAGGTCTAAAGCATTTATGTGCTTTAAATAGTCCTTGGCTATGGCTAAAAATCTATTAGCATGTAAAATGGGCATTTGAAGGGTTTTGATGGTGATGCACCACAATGCACTCTCCTTATCGAGAGCTCCACGATGATATCCTCGGAGTAGAAAATGGACCTCCTAAGGCCGCACACAGTACTCTGCACAGAGACTGTAGAATACGCAGAAATCACAGTACACAGGGAGCACGAAGGCAGACTTCTTAGGTCTTACAAATGCGATCGAACTTATAGTCTATGACTGACCAGGCCACTATATGTTTTATTAAAGAACATATACAAAGAAGTGTCCGGTGGCCATTTGGCCTTTCACATGGACACTAGCATCCTCTATGCTCATCAAGGGGTGGAGTATATGTCTTTTGATTTTAATGAATTTTTGGCTATGCATGGGATAAAAACCTCAAAAAATGGATTTCCTAAGAGGAAGAATAGGTTTCTCATGGAAATGGAAAGTTTTATGGTCAAAACTTAGGCTTTACAACATAGCTTCTGGCTTAGGGTTGTTATGTGTGCAACATATGTGCTTAACAGGTGTCCCACCAAACCATTGCATTCTATACCATTTTTTGCTCATCTATGTGTTTTCGATTGTCTCACATATGCACTAGTGTTTGAACAATAACAAAAAAAATGGATGATAAGGTTGTGAAGTATATTTTTGTTGGATGTAGTTTTGGAAACGAATGCTACCATTTGTATCATCCACAAACTAAATGCTCTTTGGTTAGTCCTAATGTTTTTTTTATTGAAGATGCAATTCAACACTTACTTCCATGTAAAAAAGAGAATTTAGTTAGTTAAAAAGATGTGTATGAATTTTTGTTGCCTCTTTTTACATGTGGGCAACCAAATTCTACGCCTAATGAGGCCCTTTATAGGTTTCAAGTGATGATGTAGTTCATTATATTTATGATGCATGTTCACATGATGCATTTATTGATGAGAAAGCTTACATAGAAAAGGAAAAAAGTATGCCTAAATCATTGGCGTAGACTTTGCAAGATAGCAAATTAAATGCATCTTTCTCCTATCGTACTCTTTCAGACTCTCATAATGCTTTTTTTGCATCAGATTGTTGTGCAATGGTTAACTCTAGTCTTTGTGATGATAATGAGCTTGTTTCTTTTGATGAAGCACAAAACTGAAAAAATTGGATGGCTACTATGAAATCAAAATATGATGCTATTATGAAAAATGGTACTTAGCCTTTATGTGATTTTCCTCTTGGAAAAAAGGCCATTGGCATTTAATGGGTATAGAAGTTGAAACATAATCTTGATGGAATCGTTGATAGATATAAGGCTAGGCTTGGTGCCAAAGGTTTATGCTCAAGAGAAGGGCATAGATTTTGATGAGACCCATGCTACCACATTTAGAATGACTCATAGAATTTGTGCACTTGCAAATCCATGCTCACACACAAAGCACATTGAGGTGCACTATCATTATGTCAGGGAGAGACTATTGTAGAGATCAGTTGGCTTATGTAACCACACAAAAAAATGTTGTAGCCTTTTCACAAAGGTTTTGCCTAGGGAGAAGTTTGAAGCTTTTTGCAAAGATTTGGTTTGACTTATTTTTATAGATTGATTTCATTCTGCTTAGGTTGGCACTTCCTTATACATGTGTGACTAGCTCCTTGTTCACGACATCACTCCTAAAGGGGGTTTCTTTTATATATTTTGGTAGTTATGTGTGTGAACACACTTAGGACTATCGAGGCACTTTTTTCCCTCTCTAGGAGCTTTTTTCCCCAACTTGTATATATGCCAACAACCCTAATGGGGTCATTTATCTTTGGACATACACTTGGTAATACAATATGTGTTGTGTTGTTCTCCAAGCTTCTTCTTCTTTCTTGTGTTATTTGTGTGCTTCTTGCATTCCTCAACTCCAACAATGTAGGGGTTCAGTGTCCATTAGGTTCACTTTGTGTACAAGAAAGTGTTCAATTTAGAAAGCTAATATTTACATTGCTTGTATCAAAGTCCCATCGGGTAGAGAAGCTTGATATGATACCACCTTGGCTCCTTATGGTTAGTTTTTGCAAGATCTCAATCATCTCTAGAATTCAACAACTCGAGCATTGTTCTTGTATGAGCTTGCTTAACCATGAGGTTCCCACAGTTTGGAGTGACCATCCCACATATCAAACTATTGTAAGAGGTTTGTGGACACCAGACAAGTTGCACGAGCCTCATAGACAAGAACCACTTCTAGTCACAAGTTGGATTTACATCAACAATTTACATCAATCATACTCCATAGCACACCAATATGCATGTGTGTATGCTTTTATAAGCAATAAAATAAATAGAAATTTATAGAATCATTTCCAATTTATGACTTCTTCCCCTTAAGCCCAGTCAATTTGGAATGTCCACTTGTGTTAACATATCTTTTAAAAAAAAATCATGGTCATAAAAAGGTTCCATAATCATGCCAAACAAGTTCATGAACTACTTATAATCTCCACATAAAGTGTTTGAGATCACATGTAGAAATTTCAAGCATGCACATGTATTCAAAACATGATCCTTTAGGTTAATCAAAGCTTGTGGAATTAATAGCTTCACTCACAATTGGAGTCACAATTTCCCAAGTGCAACTTTCAAAGAGAAGTGTCTGAGTGCAAGGAAGAATGATAGACCTATTCGGAGCTAGAAAATCTCTTCCTTTTTCCTTTTTTTTTACAAACTATCTTTGCACATTTTCATGCCTCTATTGAATATCATATGAAGAACCCATGATCCAAGAAGGTGGTTCACATGTATAATGAGGATAGCATTTGTTTATAGGAGAGGTAAAAAATTAAATGAGATTTGGTGAACAAAGCTAGAATCCTTCGCGTGAAATCTAATATGAACCCCATGAATGAGTTTGTTAGCTTCCCAATAGCCCAACTTGTGCTCCAATGAGGTTTCGCAACTTCAAGATATGTCCTTTTGAATCCTCATGTACATATACTTGTAAAAACATGGAAAAAGGGCATGCGAAGAGACTTGGGAGCTCCTGCTTGTAGAAGGGAAGGAATCATCCCACATACGTAATATGCAATTAAAAATACAAGTAGATAAAATAGAGAACATATCTCATGGAGAACAAAGGAGAGATGCAAGTTTCAAACTAACATGATATAGGCATCCAACATAGTTCGCAACAAGTTCCCTTTTCTATATCATAATTTACTTGTGATGTCAAAGATCAAAGGACATTGACAAGGGCTCAATCCAAGCCATGCACACCCACACAAATTGCATTGATTTCACCACAACCATGCTAAATGAATTCATACTCATGTATAACTCAAATATCCTCTCACCCCATATGTGACCCATACACTTTCCATATGGAAACCATGCTTAAATACACATGCTCTTCAGTAAATGATATTCCAACCTAGGGTCACCCATTTATATCCAACTATGAAACCATGGGGAGGAAGAGAGGAAGAATGGATGAAAAGAAGAGAACTAAAGACACAAAAAGAGAGGAAGGTGGGATGAGATCCTTCACTCTCTAATATGTAGGTCATCTTCTCTTTCTCACTCTCTATTCCTCCCCTTATAAAAAATTATCCCAAGTCTGTTCAGGCTTTTAAGTTTAAGCTCCAAGCATGAAACGTGATTCTTCTAATTATAATGATCTGAAATATCTTCATAAAGTGAGGACGGAAGAAAAACACTTTTATGAACTAGAATCATTAAACTTGAAATTATAACATGAAACTAGGTGGACTTCATGCGAATACCAATGAATCACCGACAACACTTTTATGAACCGGTTAATAGAAGTGTTGGACCACCGGGATTATTAAACTTGAAATTGTAACATGGAATCAAGGTGGATTTCATGGAATTAAGGTGGACTTCATGGAATTATTTAACTGCTACTCTTCTTCAAAGTTTACCAATGAAATTATGGCTGCCACTCATGTTTACAATTTTCATATTCTGAAAATCAACACCCACAAATAAAAATTCAATGATTTAGGCTCTTACATCATTTTTTTAAACCAAAAAACGAAGAAAGAAATTAATTTACAACGAAAACAATTACTAAAAGTTAAGGCTTGCAACTCATAAAACGTTCATCTTAAAGTGGAGATCCATTCAAACTTCATACCACTACTTAGCATGACATAAGCTTGTAAGTATAAAGAGCCCTTGCTCTTGAAACAATTGGCTCTATTATAAAGTAGTTCTTAAATGAGCATCTAATGGGATTTGTCCAAAGCTCACAACATCCCTTTTCAGCAAAAACTTCCAAAGTGCTTATCCCTCTTAATGCACTCCAAAACTACAGCAACATCCAACCACTTCCAGTGGTAAGACTTGTCCAAGATATTTCCTTTCTTTTCAGTCTCATGTTCTTATCCACGACTGTTTTAAGGTTTGAAACTTGACAAACATGACCAAACGGTTCTTTTTTCCTTTTTCATCCAACACACTAAGTAGCTTCACTCTAAGTGTTTGATGTAATAACATTGCCTTCTCATTTTCTTGTCACTAAAAAGGTCCCCAATATCTTCTCTAAACTTATTTAATTTCTGTTGAGCTTCGGACTAGACCAACTTCCATGCACAAATTTGGGGTAACTTCAAGTTTTTTGGAAGCAAAAAAACCTGCACATGTGACACTCCGACAAATAACACAAAGGAGCTCAAATGAGGAGACCCTGAGATGGAAAAACATCTAGATCAATGAGTGTTTTCCGAGAGGATGATAACGGACTAAACAAGCCTACAAGTAAGGAAAAAACTTCATTATATAAAGTTTTTGTCAAGTTACAATCCTCTCATTGTCCTCACCAATCTCTTCCCTTCCCGCTGTACAACCTTAAACCGTAATAGCAGTAATGGATCCATCACTATATGCACTCTTTTCCAGGCCCTCTTATCTTGTGCTAGGGTCATACAATTTTCTTCGAGGAACCCATATCATTAATCACTTCCTGTAATTGATTTTTTCTTCGTGAACTCAAATTTCAATCTGGTGTTACTCTCCCCCCTTTATACTGCACTAGGAGGGGACTACCTATGTCTTCCCTCGTCAACCTTTTGGCCTGTAGTCTTAAATTTTGAATTTCCTCACTTCCTTCTCTCATACACGCAACTTTTTACCTTAACCTTGCTTCCCACACAAAGTGCGCATTAGACATTGATCGACCCTTTTTTTATGAGTGGTTTATACAATATCCATGCACTAGACACTTCTATACTATTTGTTTACTCACTTTTGTCCAAGAGAAATCATTGCATATATTGGGCTCAACATAAACTTTGTGGTGCCACCTCGTATTAACAACATGAATCTCATCCTTCATAAGACCCCTCCTCTCTCCAAAGCTAATTCCTTGTTAGCGCCACTACTTCCCAAAGCTTGGACAATGGCATTAATGTTCCCAAGGAAAGAAGAAAATGTTGAACAATTCAACTTATCTTTTAAAGATTAGAATAAACGATAGTATTGGGAGAGTCTCACAAGTGTCTTATTGAAAAAGAAACCCCAGTAAAATGCCCAAAAGAAATACTTCCATATCAGGACATCGCAACTCTACAACATTTCCTCACAATCTAACAATTCTTCACATAAAGAAGAGCCAACACACTCCCAATGACAACCATAGAATACATCCTCACAAAGGCACATCCACATTCTAAATTTACCTTTAATACAATTCAGCTGCAATCCACCAGAATGGATTTTAAATTAGAATTTTTTTTCCCAAAACAGCCACAAGGACATAGATAACTAATAAGAATTCCCTATTGTGACCCTCAAAACTTGAAAAATATGTTTGTACTCTTTTTATTCTTATTTCCTATATCCCATCCCTAGATGGTGAAGAAAATTGAAACAACAATTCCCTAGAGTGACACCATACCTGCCCAAACTATTTTGACATGAAACAGCAAGGTCTCACTTATTGTACACATTGATATCTAGGTTTTTTCTTGGACCAAAATGTAGAACTTGCAAGCTATGCAGAAGCACAACACATGCTCACACACAAACTCAACCATCTAGCAAATCTATTCAAGCATTCTAAAATATGTTGTCTACATCTATACAAAAACACACAGATCACCCAAGACTGAAGCTGGCCAACGGTCTTGCTCCAAGGTCTTACTACAGAACAGAATCTATGCATAGAGAAGTCCCTTTATAAGAAAAATAATATTGATCATGATCATGATGATGATAAGCACCATCCAAAGTAAATACCTCTGTACATTAACACTGGTAAGGTCAATAAGTATAGGCAATTCCAAATGAGGAAAGTGCACTCTCATGTTTTAGAATACGATCAAATCATCACTTTTCTTCCTCCTAGACCCTTGAGAATTGTTTCCTGAGGATCCCTGGCCAAAAATCATATTATCTAAGTCTGCCATGTCATCCTCATCTCCACGAGACCCACGAAACGTTGAAGGCTTTGCAGAGCTTTTTCGAATCAAAGCATTCTCACCAACCCCAGCCGGTGGCTCCTCTTCATCAAGCACCCCAACTGGTATTAAGGCTGGCTCAGAAGATTGATTGGACCTCACAACAGGACACATGGACATTTCTTCAAACTTCTTAAGCACTTGCAATAGTTCATCATTCACATTCAGAGCCTCAAAAAGGACCTGCTCATCACCAGTACCTGTTTCAATCAACCTCTGTATCTTTAACTGAGACTGCTGGCATTGCTGAACTAGAGTAGAGGCCAGCTCTTCCTGCATTCAAAAAAGTGAATTGCTTATAGACCCACTACAATGCAAAAGCAAAGGACAAAAAATTACATATACACCCAATGAAATGCAAGAACTGGCATTGCTGATCTACAGTAGATGCCAGCTCTCCCTGCATTCATAAGATTGAATTGCTTATACACCCAATAAAATGCAAAAGCAAAGAACGAAATTACTAATGACCACTTTTGGTGAAGAAATGAAGCATAAGTTTGTCCAATCACATTTATCGAGCTTGGAGCTCACTTTGCCGTCTTCAAATTCAAACCACAGGAAGAGATGTGTACCCACAGGAGCACCTTGACCTCAATCAGGGTCAAATCTCAATATGGTCCATAGTACATACAAACCATCCTATCAGAATTCTACATGTCAAGCATCATAGTACATACAATCCATGGTCCATAGTACATACAAACCACGCTATCAGAATGCTACATGTCAAGCATCATATATGAAAGTCATAATGAGTCTAGACTCTGGACGCAATCATATCCATAGTAACTAATATGCTGGCTTAAAGTGAAAGAAATACAACCCACACACACAGCAGGAGCATCCATTGCCCCTGTAGGAGTTCCTTGTCCCAATCAGGGGCAAATGTCCTGTAAGCCTTGAATGGGGGTTGAATCTGGACACAATCCATACAAATGAGGTGGTCAAACTCCTACAGCAACTCTTCAAGAATGATATGTATTCATTCTCGAATTCATAAATATTTTAATTGTTAATCTACTGCTGTGTCCAAAGTATTCTAGAGGTAAAGGTGCATAGAGATCGTCATCCATAGATTGTAGATCCTGATATGGAAATATACTCATTTGATCATATTCAGTGCCAAAAAGCAGTTTTTGAGCAGTGTATTTGGATATATACTCTGAATGACATACATGAAATTCGATTGTTTAGGCATACAATACATATCAATATACATATATCCAATAACTCAGTTTCTTCCAAACTTCTATATATGGAAAGACCAAAATAAAAATTTAAAAAAAAAAAAAAAATTTAAAAATGATACGTTAAAATCATAATTAAGAATAAATAGACATATGAATATACCATAAAAGTACAGTGAAAAACATCATACTTCATCGACAAGGTTCTACATTTTTCCAGTGACTACCAACTCAAGCTTAAATAACATGCATGTGCATTATCCAAAATCATTACAGTATATCAACAAAGTGTTATTGGCATAAGGATGATTCCAAAGAAGAGCTTCCAATTACTCATAAGCCTTAAAAGGAGAGGTTTTTAAGTGAACAGAATTAGAGTAGATCACTAACCTTCAAAACCTCCTGCTGGGGTGATGAAGTAAGCACAGTAGAGAGAAGCTCAACTGAATTTCTTGCCACATCTAAGATCTCTTTTGGCTGCTCTGGAGCAGGTTCATTGAAAGTTGGGATCACTCTTGTAGATTCTGCTTCCACTCTGAACTCTTCAGGGATGGTCCTTGGAGGTGTGAAAATAGGAGCCAAACTCTCTGCATCACGACCAGGGAAACGGATTCCTCTGGACTTTAAGCTCTGCAAATTGCACCAAGGATACAAATGTTAAGCTTAAGCTTTTCTGAAGACTGAAACACAGCAGGACATGTGAAAATACACAGTAAAGATGAAACTTCTTCCCATATGCACGTTTTACAAGATTCAATACCTTGTACCACGCACAAACTAGAGTTACTACCCAGTATGTATAAACAGGAAATGAGTCATGCTGAGATTGAATTGCTGATCTATGAAAACACCCATAACCATAAGAATGTGCATGTCTGTGTGTGTCTGTATGTGTGTGTGTACAGTGTGTGTGTGTGTGTGTGTGTGCGCGCGCGTGTGTGTGGGCATGAATGTGTGTGTGAAGGCATGTGGGGTGGGTGGGGTGGGGGGGTGGGGGGGGGGGACTGCATGGATGATTTGGAGGTCTGAAGGGGTGAATGTAACCATAAAAGCGAACAATTGTTGCATACAGTTAAACCGAAATGGAATGTTTCAGAAACAGAATCCTTAATTTTGTTTCAACCAGACAATCTCCTCAATTTAATGTGAACATTGCAGAAACAGAATCCTTAATTTTGTTTCAACCAGACAATCTCCTCAATTTAACGTAAACATAGCACTAGGACTGTTCAGCACGTGGTCACAAACGTAATGTTAGTTTTCTGTGTACAGGCATATAGTTACAAATATCTGTGAAAACAAGAACGTGCCCATGTGAATGTTCCATGCTAACTCCAATCGAGAGACAAAAGAATAAGCAGTCAGAGTACCCCGGAATGTCAAAGCCATGAATTCCATAGACAATAATGTGCCATTTTACAATAATAATTAGAATGACAATATACTAGCTAAATTATTGCACAGGAAGAACCAAAAAGCCAAAAGGTTTGCTTCTCATGAGCGCCAAGCCAATACCCAAATGAAGAAATCTCTGAGTGATATTCTGATACGAAAAAACCTATTTCAAACTTAACCATAAATCAAAACAAACTTGCCCCCTCTTTCCATCCACGCCACTTGGAAGGAGATTCTTTAAGGTGATGAACAGAAGAAATAGTTTGGGGGTTGAATGATAATTTGAAAAAAGCGGACAAGAAATTGAGAAATAACCAGGAACACAAAAAGTTAATATACGAAAATATGTAGATTAAGAAAATTAGGACTGGAGCCTCACCTTATATGTTTCCTCATAAACAGGAAGATAGCGTAGCTCATCAGTGGCCTCCCCCCAGGATTCTACTAGCATGAGAATCTTCTGGCGTACATGAGTCGCAGTGAGAGGATCGTCAACTGCCTTCACCATCTCATCCAGTACGCGCTCAGATGCAACCTCCGAGAACATCTTCTCGCAGTTCTTGACGCAAGTTTCCAGCAAGCAGAGGGTGAGGAACTGTATGTTCGGCGAACGGGAATTGAGAGCAAGTCGCTTCTTCATAGCGCGCACCATGTCGACTCCACATGCCGGGTCGAGGTTGACCATGTCACATATGTTCAAGTTCTTCTCCCAGTCCGGGCCTTCCATACTTTCTGCTGTGGCTTCTTCGATCTGTCGATCCATCGGAGACGGGACTTGAAAAAGCTCCTTCATGCGTCCGCTCATGGAGCTCACGCCCGCACTCATCCTGCGGCTCAGATCTGCCCCGCCCACCTTGATGCGTTCCCCCAAAGAGTTGAACTTGTCCATGAAAGCGTCTCCCATGGCTTCTGCAAAGTCGGATCCCTACGCTCGATGCAGGCAGTGGGTTGTTCCCTCCTCGTTGATATTTTGCTTGCTGCTTGCTTGCAGATTATTGAAATTCGAGATACAGGGAAAAGTTTGGTGGGTAGTTTTCTGTGATGCTTGCTTCTTTCGCACACTAAGGAGCCGTTCTTGTATCGTGGTGAAAAGTCTGATTCGTCAACTCTCTCCACAAAAACATACACAAAGATGTAATCAACCGTTTGAGCGCATTATCATATATATAAGCATGCGTACATGCTTTCGTCTTTCGATTCACAAAAGCATACACGGAAACGTATGCTTTCGTCTTTCGATTCACAAAAGCATACATAAAAACGCAATCAACCGTATAAGCATGCGTACATGCTTTCGTCTTTCGATTCTCAAAAGCATAGACAAAAACGCATGCTTTCGTCTTTCGATTCACAAAAGCATACGGAAAAACGCAATCAACCGTTTGGTCACTCGGGGTTATCACATAAAAGCATTCGTACATGCTTTCGTCTTTCGAATCACAACTTTGAGGCATTCATATGTTTTTTTTTTCTAAAAGGAAGTTCAGTCTTAGCTATTCTCCCTCACTTTAATTAAAATAAAGAAAAAAAGTCACAAGTGAATGGGACTAGTGCCCATGGGACCCCCAAATTCCACAATGCAGGGGAGGAGTATGGTAAGCTAGAGGGCATTACAAATGAGGCGGATAAATCTATCATCACCCTCATGTGGGATCCATTTGGGTTTCAGCTTGCTGTTTTCGAAGAGATAAATACAATGATGTCTAAACGGTGGAGATCTCTTATCTCGGGAGATTCTTTTACCTAGAAGAAACAATGATTTCTCGATCGACCATTCCTTAGGACTTTGGCCAAAATTGACAGCACATTGCTCCCTCCAAATCTTCCAAAGAGTCTCACCCCTGATGGCATTCCAGAGCCTCGATGAGCAGCCGACCGCCTCACCCAACAGCACCTGTTGCCAATTGATTTGGTTCATGAGTCTCAATACCCGCGTCACGTGACGTCACATAACACGGGACTTGGGGCAATCAAAGAACAGGTGAGCTATATCTTCGATGCATCGATGGCAATGCTTTCACCATGGCGGCACACCACAAATTTTGTTAGCCCTTGCATTGGACCAAATTCCGTTATGCAAGATCTACCACATGAGAACGAACTTTTTTATCTCAATTAGGGGGTGCCAAATAGACATGAACTTTAGTTTCCATCAAAGTTTGGTCCAAGAAAGGCACCACCTCTTGTTAAGGGTGTGATGAACATCTAAGTTCTCTTTGAAGTTGGGGATTCTGGATATTTTCTTACCATTGCTCCATTTGAGGCCCTCCAAGCAAGGAAGATCCTGTCCATAGAGAAGGCGGGTAGTTGAGCGGTCCCACGCTAAACACCTGCCTTGAAGAAGAGTCCATTCCTCGAGGGTAACTCTATGTCTTGGGTCTAAGTCTTCGAACCTAATCCACTGGTTGGTCTCTTCTTTCTAGAGTTGTTTCCACTGTTTGAACCCCTTGTTCCATAACCGCTTTGCAATTTGGAGGTTCCAAGGCTCCACTCCTCTAATGCCGCTAATCGGGAACCAGATAGAGTCATTTTGTCTTATCCCAACCACCCACTTCCACTCATCACTGATTCTGATGAATTGTTTGGCCTTGTTCCAACTCTTCCATAAAGAACACACGAGGCTAGAGCCTTTAGGGGACAGCGGGTGGGGGGAGAACAAAAGCATGAGAATCCCTATGTCCTTCCAACCAGGATGGCCAACTAAGGTAAGGTCTTTCGAGTTTCTGAATATCAATTTAGCCCAAGAGGACTCACTATTGCTCCAAGCCTTGATAAGCCACTTAACTGCCAGCTTGTCAGCCAACCCAACGATATCCAAAATACCCAAGCCCCCTGAGTCTTTCGAGCTAATGCAAGTTTCCCAATTGATTTTGGGAATCCCCCTCCTGTTGGGGTCCCCAGTCCAAAGGAAGTTTCGATAGATCTGCCAAGTTGACTTGCATACCTTTCCAACTTGGCCATCGAAGCCCATCGGAATGCTGAGGAGACAGAAGACTTGACCTCTAGGGATAACTTGACACCCCTGATCTAACAACAATTGGGGTGGGGGTCCACGGATTGCTCTAAAAGCATGGCTGACAAAAGTTCACGAAAATGGTTTCCACTCTTTTCGAAATAAATATCAACTCTTCGCTATTGCCTCGAACGGCCTATTAAAGCATCACATGGACTTTGGCAATCTCAAGGCATTCATATGTTATCAATCAAGCCCTCTAAGAACTTAAAAGTCCTAAGTCAAAGAAGTGTGGCTTAGTAGTTACCTCACTTGAGTCTTTGGAAAGAGGTCTAGACCTCTTTGGAAAAGCCTGGCTTGATGGTTACCTCACCTATGTCTTTGGAACGAGGTCTACACCTCTTTGGAAAGAGGTTTGCACTTCATATACACTAATCTTTTGAGATGTTGGCATGTGTGAGTTTTAGACATCTTCATGTTTCGTGTTGGCCCTATGTGCATTTCTTCAATAGTGGACCTTTGGGCTTTGTACATGACTCACATTGTACCTTCAAGTCATGTGCCAGTTGACTAACCTTTTTCTTTGTGCGATATGGGAGATCCCATGGGTCTTATGCCCTTTGCTTATGCTTCTAACTCAGTTCTAGTTCCATATAGATGTAGATGGTAAGGTTGAACTTCTTTTACAAAAGCATAAAAGTATAGCTATTGAGGTCATCAAATAAGATTGTACACTCTCTCAATCACAACCACTTTAGGAGGAGGAGCTTCACATTCAATATTTCATGTTTTGTTTGACCTACAAATGCTTTATGATGCTTGAATAAAGTAGTGTTTCGATAAGGTTTAAACAAGATGTTGAGCATCAACAAGAAAAGCAAACTCCATTAGGGTGGCACAAGCAATACACACTCAAAACTTATCATGTTCCTTTGTTATTGAATCCTCTAAAGCGTTTCCTCCTAATCAACCATATGGCTTAGTTGAACACAAAAAAAAAAAGAACTTCTCCTAGCCGTGCTTGATATTTAAAGTATTTTTTAAGAAGATATCTTTCAATTTTCTCCATATTTTGTCACTATAGTTTTACAATTGAAGTGTAGTAAAAAAAAAGTACATGAGTTAGTAATATAACCAACTAGAGTAAGAAATTAAAGTGGATGAATTAATTATAATGAATTAATTAGTCAACTTGACATCTCCTTTACAATGAAAAGAAAGAATGAAAATGTTGAATAAAAGAGAACAATAGGCATATAATCGTTGAATTGTGTAACAAAGGAGATTATCAATAAATAAATGCAACCATATTTTTTAAATAATGAAAATTCAAAAATGCATGTGTAATAATCGGTTTTCTACTGTTATGATCATACTATAGCATATAAAACTCTTAGCATAGAAAAATATAGTTATGATTTTTGCCTAAAAATCAACCAATTGTGCAAGATACTTTCACAGTCACTATTTATAACTTCATTGTGGTATGTTGTATTTTACATGTGATTGATCTAAACAGATTGTCAACTCTTTTTTACAATCAAAGTCTCAATCATCAAAGGTCCCAAATTGTGAATCATTATCAACTCTAGAAATCTTTTGATTATCAGAGTCGACAACTTTATTTTGATATGCTATACTATATATGTGTGATGGATTTAAACAAAAAAATCATCCATTTTGACAATCAAGGTCTCAACTATCAAAACTTCTAATATCATTATCAAGTATAGGAACCTCTGATTATTTTCCACTAACCACAAAGAGATTTTATGAAGTGTGCCTAATATTGTTTCCATGAACACTGTCCTTGAAAGAGGTTGAATGATATTATTTTCATGGATGGTAAGTCTATCCCAAATGCATTGAAATGAATATGAATCTATGTATACGCAATCTTCAATTGACCATAAAAAAACTTAGATGTGCTATATAGTAAATAATATGTCCATGGAAAAGTCCACTGTCATAGTTCCTCCTGATGAATCTCCTTATTTTTGTTTCAGAATGACATTGCCTATGGTGAAGATGATGAACGTACTTAGCTATAATTTTGGAGAAAATCCCATGAAGATGCTTGCATATCTATATCTGCCCAGCCACGTACGTATTCCAATATAATCTCTCTCTCTTTCTCTCTCTCTCTCTCTCTCACACACACACACACTCATATGGGAGTTCACATGGTTGTCACATGGCACACATGTGAGAGTCCAAATGTGCTCTACCCAAGAATGAGTTCACATGCTACTACTACTCCCCTTTGTTTCGCGAAGGGCAACCATGTAACGTTTCCTTCCCCTTAAGTCCATTTTTTTCCTCAAAAATGATGTTGCAAGATCTTGATGAAAGAGAGGGTGACATACTAGAATAAGTACTCCCACTAAACCCCATGTATCTGATTTACATGGACGTATCTCCATGGTGTTTCCTCATATCCTGCACCCTAAGAAGATTCTTGGGAAGGCAATGTAAATGTGGGAAACCATCTTAGAAGGGTGCTAACGTGCTCACACAATTGATCAAACACTATCGGAATCTTGGAACCTATAAGTAATGATGCCACTTCTTTAGAGCATGTACAATTGCATACAAGTCCCACTTCTTCAGAGCATGTACAATTGCATACAGGTCCTTCTCCTAGAAAAAGTAATTCTTCTGATTCAGTTCTAGATTTTTGCTCCCAATAGCCATTGCTCGACCATCTTGAACTAAAAATGCTCCTATAGCAAAATTACTCACATCACTCTCAACCACAAAGAATTTTTTGGCATAAGCTATATGGAAAATTGGAGATGTAGCAATCATTACCGTCATTTTTCCATACCTCTCTTCTATTTGTCTCCCTAATGAAAGGTATTCCCTTTCCCTTTCAGTTGTTTTGTCATTGGGACAACAATCTTGGCATAGTTCTTAATGAGTCTATGGTAGAAGCTTGACAAACCTATAAAGATTTGAAGCTCTTCCAAGTTCCTAGGATATGGCCATTCCATAATAGCCCGTACTTGTTAGGACCATCTGGATTTTGTCTTGGGGGACTATATGCCCAAGGTATCTAACTTCTGTTTTGAAAAATTCACACTTTGATTCCTTAGCAAAGAGTGAATTTTCTCATAACACTTGGAACACTTTCCTCGAGTGTTCCAAATGTTCCTCTTCTGATCTACTATAGATCATAATATCATCTAAAAAAGCTACCACAAACTACCCTAGATCTGGCCTTGAAGCACTATTCATGAGCTTCATGAAAGTGGTGAGAGCATTTGTTAGTTTGGTAGCTTCATTTTAAGTGTGTCTCCCAAACCCTAAAGCCACTCTCTACCTAACACAAGGTTTGCCCTCTCCATGTTCATGATTTGGAAGTCCACATGATCTGTGTATTCCTATATTTTGACCTTCAATTGGACACTAGTGTCCCATATCCTCTTATCCTCACCCTACATCATAGATATGATGTATTTATGTGCACTAGGTTGATGGAAAATCTTTAATTTATTGACTATAGCATAGTCTATGAAATTATGAATGGTGAAGTCATCTATGATGACTCTCATCCTGATCTTGTATATATTACCATGAAGCTTGAACAAATAAAGTGGTCCAAACTATGGTGAACATTGGTTGAGTCAAGCAACATGTATGCTCTATGTCATCATGCACACCTCCACCTCCTTGCAGCTAGAGTTTCCATATATTGGAAGTGTCTACACAAGGTGGACCACCTTTTTCCCTTGTCAAAGTTCATACTAATTTGTGGTCCTCCTTTCTTCTCTTCGCCCTTACGAAATGGGAAATTCCATTGTGCATGATTAGGAGACAACCACCCAAAGCACATGTTTTCCCTCTTTGGCCTTTCATATTGTTATATGGGTAATTTAGGCCCTTGTGGTTTTTGTTTTTTGTTTCTCTTTCTTAAATTTTGTGGTACTAATAGGTTTGGGGGGCTGGTTTTTCTCCATAGGAGTATATTGAGGATGATTATGGTCCTCACATATCTTTGTGTATGTGATAGCCTCCTGAAACATTTTGGACGTAGCTCTTCTTACCTCCATCTCAATGGCCTTGTCCAAGCCCCACATGAATCCCCTAGTTTTCTAAAAAATCATCAAGGCCTTTGAGTTTCAAGATGATATCTCTCTAGTGGGATCTGTAGACTGCCAATGATCTACCTCTCTATGTGATCCTATCCCACTTATCCTTGTTCCTCGCTTCTTCAATCTCACGATGAAACTCCTTTAAGAAAAGGGTTTGAATTGTTATAGTTTGTAGGGATGGATTTTCCCTCCTTGAAGCTCATCCACAACTTATAGACTTGTGGGCCAAGCAAGAGACTTGCTTCAAGCACATGATACTCAGGTGGAGTGACCTTCACTTGATGCAAGTCATTCCACTTCTACAAGAAAATGTAGACTAGATCCTTATATCTCTATCGTACATCCCCCATGAAGGTTGGTGGCTTTAAGTCTTTTAGGAGGGGATTCTCCCTACAACTTTCCCCCTTATGTTTGCTTCATTGGAGTTTCCTTCCTAGACATCTCATGTATAATAAGAGTGGGAGTTTCTCTTTCCTCCCTAGTAAGGAAAGAGATAACCTATATCTCCAAAGAGACCATTTGGGCTTTCAAATGTTCTATTAGAGAGTTCGTGATACCTATGATGGTCTCTATTCTTTGGGCTTGTTCTTTAAGCTCATCAAATTGGCTATGAGTAATAAACTCATCATAGAACTGAGCATATTGGTCATCTTCTTGCTAGGACTCTCCCATCTTTTGATCCTACCCCTCTAGAGCCTTGTCTTTAGGCCAAGGAGTGTGTGTTACTTGCCCTTGATCCTGAGTTTCCATGTTTCTCCCACGCAAATGTAAAAACTAGAGAGCTAAATGAAGATGGAAGTAAACATAACAAAAGAGAGAGAAATAACACAAAAGAACTTCCCTAGTATTTTTACAAATTACAAAAATAGATCACTTTGATGACCAACACTTGGCATGCACAAAGGACCTGAACCCACTAAGCAGCCTTGGATTGATCTTCAGACTGTGAGCAATCAAAATTATGGTATTGAGAGACCTTGGCAAAATCCAAATCATATTTCTTTTTCCACCTTTGGATATGCTATTTCCATGAAGCTATTATCGTATACTTGAACATGGTGCAAAGTTCAATTAGAGTGGCTTCATCCACATAATATTCATTGAGGCTCTATTGACTTTGTAGCTGTCTCTACAAAATAACATTTCCAACATGTAAGGCTGCAAGTTGTGCATTGACTTCTTCGAAAAATGAGGTGCACTAAGCAATTGCATATTGAGCATGTTGCTAGGAAGATCTTGCAATCAAAGTTGCCAACTTTTCTTCGTGTTGATGCTTAAGGGTCATCATCGTAGGATCATGGATTTGAATATTCAAATCTACAATGTGTTGATTAAATTGCCCTACTTTTTCATCCATGTCTGCAATATTTTCTTTATAATCCTAGGCATCTTATGCAATAAAGTTATAGCTCTTGTGAGGTTTGGTCTTTTGTAAGTCAGTGTGGTGAATAATATCTTTGATGTTTTGCTTGAGTCGCATAACATACTCATCTTGGTCTATATACTAGTGGTAGACATCTAAGAGATCATCATCCTACTCTTTACACTTCTTTTTAAGTTCAACCAAATTTTTATGGAGTGGCTTATTAGCCAATTAGAACGTCTCATTCCATCCGCTATGCTTTTAGTATAAATTGTTGATCATTTCATAGTCTCGTTGAAGTAAAACATTATCATTTCGTAGGGCTTGGAGATGTACCTCTATAACTTGATATTGTGGTAGAGACGTTTCTTGTGAATGTAGATAGGTAGCAAATTATTGCAGATAAATGGTGATATTTGATGATTCTAGTGCATTGTAATTATCTTTTGGGGAATGCGAGGATACATGAAGCAAAGAAAAGGGTCAAAAGTCGGGGAATTCATAGAGTAGGGTGGTGTGGGATGGGGGAAATTGGCAAGTAGAAAGACGGGAGAAATCGATGGCAAAGATGGAGAGGAAGAGAGAGGGTTCTCTCTCAGGCACAATGTGGGACTAAACTTCAGTTGTAAGAGCGCAACAAGGAGACAAAGGGGGATCAACTCGCCGTGCACCGGGTGGAAGCTACTAGAAGTCAACAACAAAATATGGATTGGTACCAAGGTTATAGGATTTGGAGAAGGGGCTTTTGAAAGGGACAAAGGCCTTACTCCAGAATAGGAATTGACACTAATCAAAATGTGGGACTTCTTGAATATGATATCCTCTTGGATTGGTCTCATTAGATACAACCACCTATGAGGCCACTGTTTCTTACTTGTGTGATCAAAAGACTAAAATTCTCATCCACTTCTTCACTGATTAGTGCCATAGAAGCAACGTAAGTGGCTATAGTTTTTGTAGCTGACTTCTTCAATAGTTCAAGTATGGAGGATTGGTCCATGGAAGGAAGTGAGACGAAACAATAATGTGGA
The DNA here is from genome assembly GCA_020310875.1 of Ceratopteris richardii. Classification (NCBI taxonomy): domain Eukaryota; kingdom Viridiplantae; phylum Streptophyta; class Polypodiopsida; order Polypodiales; family Pteridaceae; genus Ceratopteris; species Ceratopteris richardii. Next base: position 110,987 of record MU260267.1, read on the forward strand.
ATAGATCCTAGCAAGTGGCACATGCAAAACTTCATTGAGTTTCCACTCGAAACTATCAACTTGTTAATGGAGGCGTGTAATCAAAATTATAGCCCAACTAAATAAGGTGCCTTATGCATTATGAAGGATGGAATATTTGTGAAAGGAAATAGAGATTAGAAACAGAGAGAGAGTCTCACTTTCTCACTTTTAGATTCTCTAGATAGGGGTGACACTCTTCGATCAGGGAGATCACTTAATCATGATGGTTAGATTGAGTCTCACATGGAGACTCCAAAAGAGAAACAATTATGTTGTTTTTTAGTGATGGCGCTCAACTAGATCAGATGATCTTGTTATTGACATTAGTCAGACTAGGAGTAGAGGTATGAGTCCTCTCTTTAGAGTTTCTAGGAGATAGGGATAGACCTAACCTATTGGATTCCCAAAATCCTAGTTGGTTTCTTATTTTGGATTGAAATTCCCTCTACTACAAATTTATAGACTATGGCCTTCAAGACAAAGCACTATAGATAATATTCATGTGAAATCAAAGCGTGGGCAAACTTCTACTCCATGAATTATGGAGAAAGGTTCTATTTGAATGCAATAATGCCGTTATATGAGAGATGAATCCTTCAAAAAGAAAATTATGGATCAACATAAATTAGTTCACCAATGATAGAAGAGATATTTTATAAATAAGCTCCAAAGAGCTATTCAGTGATCAATTAACATGGCTCATGGGTGCACAAATAAGGAGGAACAATAGAGCAATTGATGGAGGAAAAGAGAGAAAATGACCTACAATCCATCCAATGATGAAGATGCTTGGGTGGTTGAGGGATTAGAAAGTTGTTTCATCAATCCTTCACGGTAAAGGATCCTTTGCCTAGGTTCCTCTTGACCTTCCTTGCATATGCAATCCTCTCTTGCCTTTCTATTTGAAGAAATCTTAAGTCTTTCCATCATCTTATCCATCAAAGTTTCCAGATAACCTTTTGGCACAACATCCACTGATGTAGTTAAGTAAGATTTAACCCTCCTAAGGTAATAATCGTACGCTCCTCATGTGGAGATTTTATTGATAACAAATGATCCATGGCTTCTTTTATGAAGCTTCTTGGCATGTCTTTTTAGTGTGTAGACTAAAACAAAGTCACCTCCCTCCAAAATTTTATCCTTTATGTGTGCATCGTAATAGGATTTTTGTCTAAGTTTAGCAGCATATATGCTTATTGTGGATTTAATGATTTTTTCTTATAACTTCTCTAATAGTTCAACATGTTTTGATAGCTCATGTCTAGCATATTCATATGTTCTACTACTCGTAGTGTAGGAATCAAGAATTATATAGATAGAATTGCATTTTTCCCATACACCAAATTGAATGGTGTCATTCCTAGCATTATTTTGTAAGCAACCCTATAGGCCCAAACAACATGATGTAACTATTTGTCCCAATCAGAGCACTCATTATTCGTTAGTTTGCTCAACACTATGCAGAGAATCTTCCACCCATATTTAGTAAGAGAATCTATTGGCACTATTATGTATTTTGTCTGAGAGCCTTTTGTTTTGGGACTAATCAGTCCAACAAAATCAATTCCCCATTTGCAAATGCTCTTCCACTCATCATCGGTATACGTGCCACTTGATCTTTTTAGAAAGGAAACTTGGTCCTTTGACATATGTGACATTGCTCAACAAAGCTTCTTGCATCCATGTGTAAAGTATGCCACCATAAACCAACAAAAAGTAATTGTTTGGTTGTTCTTCCAAGGGAAAGATTTCCATTTGAAGCACTTAAGTGAGCCATTTCTAAGATAGGCAAGTATTTATTTCCATGAATACATAAACACAAGAAATTATCCTTTCCATGCTTATAACTATAGATCCCTATCATAACATACTATCTACCTTCTTTTTCAAGCAATCCTTTCTTGCAAGAGTAACATCTCTTGGATATAATGCATCGCATAAATACTCAACTATGGACTTACTTTCCATTCTAGTGCTGCAACCACAACCATTGATATAGCATTGCATGTTTTTGTGAGTGATCTTTTAATGCAAAATTGGTAATTTATGCAATAATCATGAATTTCCTTGGCCATGTGTGATTAATACACACATGATTGCCTTAGGTTTGGAAAGGTCTTAGTTTGTGGAAAGTGCCATCCCAAACTTGCAATGTGGGCTTGCTCAATGAGATTCCTTTTTGCATCATCATCTACACAACAAAATAAAATTTCGTGTTCACCTCTGTTGTGTATGCTACTAACAATAATTTTTTGATCTCTTGATTCTCTTATTGCTTTCTTCTAAGTGGGAAGATAGTGGTGCAATTGACCATAGGTTGGCGTTGGCACATATGGTTCTAACAATTTTGGTACCAGTTCTAGGTTAAACAAATAAGCATCTAGCAATTCGTAAGAAACCCCATGGTATTCCATTTATTAATCTAAGAAGGTGTTTTGCATGCACATGAGTATTATCTTTCTTCTCTACAAAGTCAAACTCCATAAATAGGAGAAACCATTTTAGTAGTCTTCCCCTATTGCAAGGTTTATTTGAAAAGATGACAGGGTGAGAGATGAATGGATTACGGGTTAAGATGAAATTTAGTGAAGGTGAGGGATGAGGTTTGGATGCAATGAAATTTGATGAAGGTGAGGAATGATGGTGGGTGTTTGAGCAAATGTAAGGGATGGTGTTGAAATTAGAGTTCTCAAGGGGAATGCAAGAGGAAAACTATAAGAAATTTGAATGAATGAGAATTATATACAAGAATGGCTTCTCTTCTCCACCCAACATTCCATTAAATAGATTTTGGGAATTGGAATCCTTTTGATCTAAACCATACTTTTCAATTGACCTCTTTATTAAAGGACTATTCCTTTCAACCTATACACATTCAATCCTCTCCAGCCTTTTGAGAGATGAACCTACACCATCCTTTAACTCTAAAGGTGGTTGTTGAAAGAATGGTCTACAATGCTTAGGCTAATAGAGCTTCCCATTCTTGAGACTTAACTAGTAGGATAATCTTCTTACTTGGTTTAATACTCTAAATCCCTTGTTGATAACTTGATTCCTTAGTCACTGAACATTATCCCCCACCCCTTGAAGTGAATTTTTTTTCCTTGAAAATTTGCTTCAAGGTGTAAGCCATTTTAATGAAACTCCCTTGTGCCATGATCCAGCTAGGAGCATGGTAATCATTCCCTTTATGAAGTTGTTCACTTTTGAAATTGAAAAGAGGGAAAATTTCTTCTCTAGAGAACTCACACGTTCCCATCTAGCTTCCTCTATTCCATCTTTCCATTTAATTAAGCACTCTTTATAATTGATTTTTATTTTGGTTTTCTCGAGAACGTAGCAGCTTCTCTGGTTCATGGGGAATAGAGTACAATCATCTATATGTTATGATTCATAAATGTATCTCTTACATGTAAAATGATGATGATTTTAGTGTTAGCTAATCAATATACATGCTATGATTCACAAGAACAAATTTTACTTGCATCTTATTGAAAATTAGAATTTAGGATTAAGGTGAGTGCTTGAATGTAATATATGATATGGTATTGAATATTAAAAAATATGTATGTCCATTTACATAAGCGCACAGACACACATATATGTATATACTTAAATTTAAGGCTTTTTTAATTTAGATTTGGAACAATCATATATATTTATGATTCATAAAATCCTATCACATAGATATAATCTGTAATTGAATGTGAACTAATAAGATTTACTTGCATACTTTTATAAAGCAACATTTAGGATTTAGGTGATTGTTTGAATGTTATATATTAAATATTGACAAAAATGATTGATATTCTTCATGAAAGTGTTTTTATCTGCATATTGTTATGAATTAGAGTTGAAATGCCATCCAAAGCATATTGAAATTGGAGATGATATTCATGCTCTTGTAAATTCTATTTGCACAAAACAATAAAACCTATTGATAATTCATAAGTAGCATGACATGTTAAATATCATGAAACACAACTACTTGATTTCAAACATATGGAAGACGTTTTTAGATCATCAAACATAACTACTAAAGGAATCCTCCTCCGAGATTGTTTGTGAACATGACTACCCGAAAAACATAACAAAAAATCTAAAAAAATTCATGGAAAATATAAAATATCATCTACATACAAATATCAACATCATACAAAACTATATTTCTTCAATGCACAATTCATGTGGACTTGCAAATACACCTAGAATCGCCTCATGTCGCCTTAAGGGTTGAAAGGTAAATGGATAGGGATAACACAATCTCAAATGCCCTATCCAAATCCATTTCTAGTAAGAAGTCTGCCAATAATACATGTAATACCTTAAAGGTATAGAAAAATAAGAACAATCTCACTCAAGTAATGAGTCACATTGCATGTCTTTTCCTTACAACCAAAATGTAATCAAATAATTTCATGTAATCTAATCATCAATTTCATAAAAATGTAACACTATAAAAAACCATATTTGTTGAATGGTTATTTCGTGTGGATCTCCACATACACCAAGAATGGCCTTCTTTTCATATTTTACAAATAATAGAAAATATTTTCACTTATGAACTTGTATATAAAATGCTAGATATGAAATATGTTATCCTTAAATGGTGGACATTTCTTCACTATCAATACATATGTATATTGAGCTCAAACTCTAGCTCTCCTTCCCTTATGTGGATTACATCACTAGATGTGGTAAAATCAAACACTACATGCAGAAAGAACTATCCATGGAGAAAGGATTACATGCAAAAAGAATATATTTCTCATGCCATGCAAACATAATGGAATGTAATACTAGTCTTTTCGTTTGCTATGGAGAATATATACATCAATTTTGTTGTCTCATCCAAGCTTCCTATCTAGCATGTTCTTGCACACAAAACACATAGATAATGTGAAAAAATTTCCATCACTTAATCTTTTTAGATCTTGCACTAGAGAGAGCTTCATGCAAAAATTATCCATGAAATCTTATATTTATTTTGATATGCATTCAAATGATCCATTATGTTCAACAATAAATATGAGAATACAAATTCGATAGTGATCAACCAAAAAGACACACAAATTCATAGTTATTTCACATAAATACATCTATACTCTTGTGAAACTATGAGTCCAACTAAATCAAACACTCACAATACTCCATAATCACTCCCTAAGATATTATCAAAATATAAATTTGGTCGTGATTCAAAGAATCATAATATTTTCTACTCTCTTTACTACTCTGAGAATAAATATTGGAATTTTGTGATCCTCAATGCATGCACACAACATGATGAGGAGAAGAAGTTCATGAGCACAACACATAATAGGGATACCAACTTAGAAAATTGGCATGTGTGGAATATCAAGGACAAAAGAGCTTTAGGTCAACTGTTACTTGCTTGCGACGAATTGATGAAAGGACATATCACTGCCTGCAAGATGTCCAAGGATGCTTGGGACACGTTAGCCGTTTTGTATGAAGACGAGACCCCTTCAAAGATATATGCATTAGAGGTCGAGTTTCATAATTTGACCATTAGGCCACATGACACAATTACCAAGGTCATATCCCAATTCAAGGACTACCAACGTAAATTAGCACTATGTGGTAGGCAAATCTCTAGTGAAGACATGGCCATTAGACTTCTCAACAAATTACCTAAGTCATATGAGACATTTGGCACAACTTTGTATAATCGCGGCCAAGTCTTATCTTGGGAAGAGGTTCTTCGACTTTTGCTCCTCCACGACTTGCGAGCCAAATCGACTTCCTCACAAGAGTCAGCCATGAAGGCCAAAGGCCCCTTCAATAAGGGTAAAACCCCAAGTCATCAGGCTAGCAATGGATCTAAGCAAGGATCGCATAACTCATCTAAGAAGTTCACCTGTAATTTTTGTGGAAAATCAGGACACTTAGAAAAGTTTTGCTACAAAAAACTTCTCTACAAAAAGAAACAATCATCGAAGGCTTCTACGTCTAGGCAAGCATCCAAAGGATCCCAACATAGATCCCACTGCTCGAGTGAGGAACTTTTCATCTCCACAGAAGCCAATGCCCTAGTCACTTCTAGCTCCCCGCATGAGTGGATTTTTGATAGCGGAGCTACCTCCCATATGTGCAAAGACAAGGACTCCTTTCAGGAACTCGCATGCGGGAGAAGTCTATCTTGGCAACAACAAAAGCTTACCCATCAAAGGAAAAGGAAAAGTTCAAATTTCCAACCATCAGGGGGAATGCAAGTCTTTATCCAATGTTCTCTTTGTTCCAAACTTATGTATCCTTTCTATCAAGGCCATTATAGATCAAGACAAACAAGTATGGTTTGATAACACCTCAGTTAAGGTAGTTGATCCCCATACAAAGAATGTCATTGCTCAAGGTATAGAAGAAAAGGGCCTCTACAAGCTATCTTGCTTTGTATCCAAAGAATCAAAGTCACGTTTGTGGCACCAGAGATTTGGCCACACTTCATACTTATCAAAAATCTCTTCATCCCAACTTGTGAAGGGATTACCAAAGATAGGGCAACTTACTGATGTCTGCCAAGCTTGCACCCAAGGCAAGCAACACAGGGCCCCAATTCCCAAGGAAGCTTCAACACGAGCGAGGAACCCACTTGCCCTTATCCACATGGACTTATGTGGACCTATGAATACCCCATCCCTGAGTGGATCCCTCTACTTTTATCTTCTAGTAGATGACCACTCTCGCTTTATTTGGGTATACTTTTTGAAGTCAAAAGCAGAAACATTCTCTAAGTTTCAAACTTGGATCAAGGAAGTTGAGAATGAAGCTTCAACTAAAGTCAAAACCATAAGATCAGATGGAGGTGGCGAATTTATCAATCATGAATTTGATAACTTTCTCAACCAGAAAGGGATCAAACATCAAGTCACTCAGCCTCATACTCCATCTCAGAATGGAGTAGCTAAAAGGAAGATACGCAGTGTGATGGAAATGGCACGAACAATGCTTCATCACAAGAATCTACCCTGCAAGTTATGGGCAGAAGCAGTGCATACTGCCGTTCACATTCTTAATCGAGGCTTTACAAGTGCTTTACACAACAAAACACCCTTCGAAGCCTACTATGGAAGAAAACCAAATGTGAACTACTTTCGAGTATTTGGTAGTGAAGCTTTTGTCCATGTACCAAAAGAAGATAGAAACAAGTTACAATCAAAGTCCAAGAAACACATATTCATAGGCTATAGTGACCAATCAAAGGCATACCGTCTATATGAAATGGAAAACCACTCCATCACCATTTCGAAGGATGTGATCTTCAATGAAGCTTCATCATACTCCAGAAAAGATTCAAGTACAAGTCCTAGTCCACCTATCTACACTTCAGAGGGGAACTCAGTATTTCCAACTTCCAACTCAGAAGCAAGTACTTCACAACAAGCACGCCGATCTCAAAGGCTTCTTGATAGGCAACAACGCGAACAAAGTCATTATGTTAATTATGCTCTAATGCACCAAATTCAACAGATTCTAGAGCCATTGAACTACAAAGAAGCTCAAGGCCAACCAGAGTGGGAGACAGATATGAAAGCGGAACTCGATGCAATAGCAAAGAACAGAACTTGGACATTAGTCCCCAAACCACCAACCATCAAGTCATAGGATTCAAGTGGATATATAAAGTCAAATACAAGTCTGGTGGCACTTTAGATAAATATAAGGCAAGATTAGTCGCTAAGGGATATAAGCAACAACATGGCATTGACTATGAAGAAACCTTTGCTCCTACTGCAAGATTCACAACCATAAGAATTGTCTTAGCATTAAGTGCTCACTTTAAGTGGCCCATTTACTAGCTGGACGTCAAAAGTGCATTCCTAAATGGAGATCTTCAAGAAGAAGTATATGTTGAACAACCTGAAGGCTTCAAGATCAAAGGCAAAGAAGATCAAGTCTACAAGCTTCACAAGGCACTTTACGGCCTCAAGCAAGCTCCCAGGGCCTGGTATGAAAAGATTCACAAGTTCTTTGAAGACAATGGATTTCACAGAAGCAATGTTGATGCTAATCTCTATTTCTATAAAAAGGATTCTCTAGTAGCCATCATCATTCTCTATGTAGATGACTTAATCTTGACAGGCTCAGAAGAAGAATGCATCCAGTTTATCATCACACAGCTTCACGTTGAGTACTCTATGAGAGATCTTGGATTACTTCACTACTTCTTGGGTATGGAAGTTTGGCAAACAAAAGAAGGTATATTCCTATCACAAAAGAAGTACTGCTATGATCTACTCTCCAGATATAACATAGACCAGTGTTGCTCAGTTTCTACACCACTTGATCCAAACATCAAGCTTACACTCGAGGACTCATCATCACTTGTGGATGTGCATACCTATCGACAGCTTGTTGGCTCATTACTCTATCTTGCCAACACTAGACCAGATATTGCTTATCCAATTGGTATACTCAGTTAGTTTGCACATCAGCCTCGTCAGACTCATTGAGATGCTGCTCAGAGACTACTTCGTTACCTTGCCCTCACGTGACATCATGGTCTTTGGTACAGAGAGGGCATCGAACTCGTCGGATATTCCGATTCAGATTGGGCTGGTGATCCTGATTTTTGACGGTCTACTTCTGGGTATATATTCTTGCTTGGCTCAGGACCTATCTCTTGGGCAAGTAAGAAGTAGCCTACAGTTGCACTCTCATCTACCGAGGCTGAGTACCGGGCATCTGGCTTTGCAGCATGTGAGGCCATCTGGCTTCGACGTTTATTATCTGACATTGGTGTTTTGCAGGATACTCCGACATGTCTTCGCACGGACAGCCAGTCAACCTTGGCCATCGCCAAGAATCCAGTGTTCCACGCTCGGATGAAGCACATCGAGATCCAGTACCACTTCATCTGCGAGAAGCTCATATCTCAGGAGATTACTCTGGAGCAGTGTACCTCTGAGGAGAACCTGGCGGACATGTTCACGAAGGCTCTACCTCCGATCCTACTTCAGCGCTTGGTGGACCTCTGCAGCATTCAGCTGCTCCAAAATGGAGTTGCAGAGGGGATGTTGACGACATGATCACTCATAATTCATCTACATTTGTATCCGCATGAGTGTGTCTCCATTTTGTATCCAGGAGGCACTCCATTTCTAGTCTATTTCCATTTTATATTGTATTTCCTTTGTATTTGGGTACCTTGCCATGTGCTTCTACCAATTGTATTCATTCTCCTTTGAGGAGACTTATCCCACATATGATGTACTTTTGAGAGCCCCTCCCAAATCTATATAAGGAGGGCCTCTCCCCTCATTTGTACTTGGTTAGAAGCTTGAGGAGCCTACTCCATGCTCTTGGCAAGCTCATTTCTAATCCACATGAGTTTACCCATTTCATGGTCTACTCATTTTGTGTCTCACACATTCTTTGTTTTGTGAGAGTACTTTACTTTTCATTTTGCTTCCGCATGCGTACTCTCTACATTTGGTTGTCTTGCATATGCATTAGTGCTTGAACATCAATGCAAGAAACCAAATGATGAAGCAGTGAAATGTATTTTTTGTTGGATACAGCTCACAAAGCAAAGGCTGTCATCTATATCATCCACAAATTACATGCATTTTGGTTAGACATGATGTTGTTCTTGTGGAAGATTCAACTAAGCAATTACTTAGATGTACCAAGGAGACATCTATTTCTTTAAAGATGTGTATGGCACTTTGCTTCCTCTTTTTATAGGTGTGTTGTAGAGGACTAAGAGGACTAAAGACAAGAGGAAGTAGAAGAAAGAAGAGAAGAAGGGCAGGCCCCCAAAATTTTCAGTAAATGGCTAATTTTTTTTTCCTAAAATCCCTTGTAAAATCTCGAGAAGCTCTGTAATTACTCTAGTGGAGTCCTCTAGATGCATGATCCCTGAAGAATGTAACATTATTGTTGTACAATAGTAGGAACTTGGTGATTTATAGGGAAAATGCCGATCTCTTATGGGAAAGGACCAAACTCAGGGTACATGTATATAAGTCACTTGTGGCTCTTTTGTAAAGACTTCATTATAAAGAACTAACTTTGTAGAGTTCGAATTTACTCCTTCTTGCTTGTGTACCTTCTTCTCCATGAGCTTGCATTTATGCTTGGAGCATGGAATTTGTGCTTAGAGGTTCTACCCCTTCCCCTTCTCTTTTCATTGTTTTGGTGTGTGTGTGTGTGTTGTGTGAAGTTTTGGAAGTGTAGAAGTGAGAGTAAGTGTTTCTTGCCACTCTATTTTTTAGTCATAATTTGGAGCATAGAGATCTAGTCAAGCTAAACATGCTACTGGATGTGTCTCATCGAAAGCTTCAAAATGAACTTGCTATTTACTATATTCGGGTATCACAATTGAGAGAAATCGCTCAATTTGTGTTGGTTGCTACATCAAGTATCATGATACACACTTAGGGTGTAAGAGGTGACATGAGGGGTGGATTTAACTAATTTGCATGCATTACTTGTCCCATTCCTACATTAACTATCACGTGTGCACATGTCTTCATACACTTGATGGGGTTAAACTCACGGATTGATAATTCAATGAGTGTATCAATGCCACCACTATATGCACTTGCTTGATTATATAAATTTAGTCTCAGTCATTGCAAGTCCCTAGGACATTGTAAACTTAGGTACACACATTTTTGACATCATTGCTAGGGAATCGGCCTCAATCAAGGTGCCTACATGATGTTTAAAGCATTGTTGTGAGGGTAGTCAGCATGAAGAAGTGAATTTGGTAGCTTGGCAAGTCATATTTCTCTTGCACTTATTACTTCATACACTCGTTGTGTGTGTGACAAGTTTTTAGGATTAGTTGAGAGTGGACGAGTTAGGGTTAGGGAGTAGGAGAGAGGGTTTGGAGATAAAGTAGATCACTTAATTCCCAAAGAAACCAAAAGTTTTTCATCTTTTTCCTTGAGTTTTTAGTTTCAGTCAGGGACTAAAAACAAAACTTCACAACATTCCTAGTCACTTGTTTTTTGCAAATATTGTGGGGATCTTGGACGACCTATATCACGGACCTTGTATCACTCGGAGCTTGAACTTTACCAAGTTTCTAGCATCAAACTATTGAGGAGACTATCCTTGAGGTGAACACTACACTGTGAAATAATCAAAGTTGTGATTGAGCACACACATGGGGTGACACAACATCCACCAATTATCACAAGGTGCAATTGGGGATAAATGGAAAGAATGTTTTAGCCACAACCACATAGTGGTGAAAAGGAGAGCATAATGAACACATAGGCACAAAAATTTTTAAATTTGGACTTCAAAAAGTCCAAGTATAGTGGCCGATTGAGTTTGGTATCATGATACCAAAGTCTCGTGTGTCACAATACTTGGTAGGTATCGTGTATCACCGATACCTTACTCCTAGTGTATCATGATACCTAGGAGTATTGCAATCTCTTGGTATTGTGTATTGCCAATACTTTTGAAGTATCATGTATCATGAATTGGGCTTGTATCATGTATCGTTGGTCACTTGTATCGTGTATCACCGATACTTTTCCCAAGTATCGTGTATTGTGATATCTTGTATCGTGAACCTCAAAGTATTGTGTATCATGCTATAGCTTGTATTGTGTATCGTGGTATATTAAGTATCATGTATTGTGAGGAATTGTTAGTATTGTGTATCGTCTCGACCCTAAGTATCATGTATCATGGAAAATAGAAACAATTTAGGAGGGACTTTGAAGTGGAAATCTTTAGGAATTTTGTACACAAACATTAAACAAACCACTTCTAAGACTTGATAACTTCCATAAGGAAATAGTGAGACCCTAGATTCTGAATGAGACTAAGGTCAAGACGTGTCCTAGGGAGTCGAAGAAGTGTAATATCCTCAATAGGGAGTGTAACCCAAAATAGTGTTCAACCCATCTACTGGAACACATCTAGTGACTCAGAAGGAGATTCCATCATGGCCTAATAGTCCAACTAAGAGCACCTTATATGTTAAACATGCAGAATATGGATTTGTGATCATTGTTGTATATATTGATAACATGCTTCTCATTGGTCATAATGAGAAGCATATTGTTGAATTCAAGGCTGATGTACATGCCTCTTTTGAGATGTCAGATTTGGTGTATTCACATCATTATTTGGGCATTCAATTTATGCAAGTTGATGGGGGGAATAACTTTTTGTCAAACAAAATATATTGACACATTATTACAGCATTTTGGTGTTGAAGATTGCAAACCTATTGCCAATCCCATGAAAACAAGTTTACGATTGAGCCTTCAAATGTTGGAGATGCATTTGATGTTGTTCTCTATCGGTATGATAAATTCCAAGTCTAGTTGCAAGAGGAACTTCACGAAGTCCACTCTCACAATAGCATCTTGATCAATCTTGATTTCATCCTTGTCACTTGTGTGGTTTGGGTTAGGTCAAAGCACCAAAAACAATGCTATATTGGTCATCATCATGATCACCACAATATTTTGTGATTAAAAAGTGGCCAATGGTCAAGAAATTAGGATTTTTAAGTCTTATTACTTATTCATTTAGGCCTTCTAGATAGATGCCTCTCACTAGGTAATTATACTTCTGAAATTGCAAGATGTTTTGAAAATCCCCACTAGAGGGGCTAGCTTGACCGTGGTTGATTTGCATGCCTTGCATGTCTTTTAGAGATAGCCATTGATTCCCAATTAAAATCAGATTCACTACTTGATGAAGTCATGCAAGATTGACTTCTATGTACATTGCTACTTCCAACCAATGAGATGTGGGTGGACCTATTTGATCTTAAATGCATATAAATAATCTAAGCTACAAGAAAGTGTAAACTTTTGGGAGGAATCATGTGTGTTAGAAGTTTCAATAGACAAAAAGGTTAAAGCTAGGATCTAGAAGGAGCAAGGACAAAGAAACAATATGCAGATCCAACAAAGAAAAGGTCTAATCATTTTTGTCATAAATTATTTCCAATCAAAAGTGATTTTCATCACTACACAAACATTGTAAATATCATTTTTGGTGTATTAAGCCTAGGAGTCCTCAAGCTTGAGCAGTACTAGAAGTAGCCATATATCAAATTTCATAATTTTTAGATTTCGTTTTGGCCCTTAAATAAGCCCTAGAACCTAATTTTTAATTAGACCAGACACTAGGTCTAGACAAGGCCAAAGCTAGTGAAAAACTATAAAAAGAGCTAGAGAGCTCATTTTTTTAGGGTGGTCTTTGATAGATTAGAGCTTTTGTAAAAGAGATCTTGTGTAATTAAAAGCACCCCATTGTTCCTCTCTTTGTTCTTGCCTTGTGTGTGTGTGTGCATGTTAGTGTGCTTCTCACTCATGCAATTGTGTCTTCAATTGCTCATGGTCATCATATTGGTCCTCATGTCTCCACGGATTGACATTTATGAGGTGGATCTCCTCATGTTGGTACTCACCATTATCCTAGAGTGACACCAAATTTGGTATCGTTGCCAAGGATTGAGCTTTGAGGACAAGCACATGATGGTAAGATGTAGAGACATGACGTTGGAATCATAGGTGATCTCTTAATTTTTACTCTTCTACCTACTTCATCATCATCACCACCATCTCTACTCTCCATCTCCTTCCATAAACATCTTCGCCATTTTGTTCACATCCCCACATTTCATCTTCATTTCCTCATTTCACTAGTGAGCGTGAGAGAGAGAGAGAGAGATTAAATTTGTGTTCTATGTTTTCGCATGTTTCTTGAGCATTCTTGTAGGTATGAGCATCCACAACAGCTACAAGAACTCCAGTAGGTATAGAAAAACTCTCCACAAGTCCCGAGGCATTGATCTCTATCCATCGTGATAGATAGAAAAATTGACCTTTTGGTAAAACTAATCACACTATCATAGAATATAGGAATTGCACATCACAAATCCACAAAAATTTCAAAAAAAATTGCATTTTTTCTATCCATGATGATTGACACCATCCATCACGATGGATAGCATGTCCATCATGATTGATAGACCAAGACGGACAACTATGTCCATCACACTGGACACCCTTGTCCATGTGATTGACACAAATATCACGAGTGACTCATAAAATTGACAAAAACTCTATCCATTGCGACACATAGGCCCATGACTGACACAAACTGATAAGAAAATCCAAAAAAGTCTATCCATCGCAAATGAAACATCCATCACGCTTGACATGTCCATTGCAGTTGACATCGTCCATCACAAATGACACGTCCATTGCAATTGACATCGTCCATCACAAATGACACGTCCATAGCGATTGACACCATCCATCATGATTGATAGACCACAACGGATAGCTCTGTCCATCGCGATTGACAGGCAATTTAGGCGAAAATTTTAGGGTTTTAATTTTCAAGTTACTTGCCAATTTTGGTCAAAAATTTCAAATAATTGGATCATGGTGAGGGCCCCAAGCAATTATTTCAAGAAGTCTTGTTTGCCTATTTTAACCCTAAGAACCCTGAATTGATATAAGTTTTTCATACAGAATCCGTTTTTTGAGCTGTAAATCTCATTGGAAAGCTATAATGCATTGATTTTTAGGTAGGGTAATTTGAATTTGACCCTCAAGTGGGATTAGGAAACCAAGGGGTGCTCTAGGGGATCATTCATTAATACAAAGGGGAAAAAAAGGATCTTTAAAAATACCTAAACCCAAAATTGTATGTCATCTAAAGTTAAACAGTGATCTAACTATGGGAATTTTACAGGTCCATTGAGAGCATCAAAGGCCATCTAGAGCAAGAGCAGACTGCAAGCTTGAAAACGAGTGTCTTGAGCAATCAACTCTGATTCAAGGGATAAGCAACTTGAGGTTGGAGCATTCTCAACCCTCTGAGTCAATTCTTAGCTTCGACTAAGTATGATTACTAGTATTGATTAATTAGGGCTAAATTAGGCATGATACAAGTATGAGAACCCTAATTACTCAAGTGCAAGCATAAATGGTATAGTTTTGCGATAAAATCTAAAATAAAAGGACATAAATTGAGCAATCAAATTTCAAGTGCGATAAAACTCAAGTAATCCTAATGATGCTATATTGGACAAGACCTTCAACACAAGAGGAAAGTAAAAAGTACAAGTGACTAATACAAAAGAACTTTGCAATGAGTTTGTACTTGGGAAAATTGGGATAAGAGTCAAGGCATATGAACCTTAGGTCAGGAAGACACTAAGGATGCGATAGACGAAGCATCAGATCTTCTGAAGCTAGTGTCAATCATACAGCTAGGTCTTAGGCCCATCATTTAGAAGTAGCGTAGAGAGCACACCAGGGGTGCCCATACGTCCATCAAAGTTTCAATCCGTGCCCCCTGAAAACATCAAAATTATCCTAGAAGATTATGCTAGCCTGTTGGAGGCCCATGACAAATTATCAAAGGAACTTGACCAACTGCAGCAGCAAAAAAAGTTCTACACTACAATTGCCTCGAATAGCACACTATCCACCTCCTCCGTTATTTTTGACTCAACCGCACTACTGGAACTACAAAAACAACTTTCAAAATTACAAAGGAGGCTATTACAATATGAGCAACCACCATCGCCACCTGAGGCAACAAAAGAAGAAACAGTCTCCATTCTAGTGGAACAAATGTTTAAAGATGACTACAAACCACAACTCGCTCCTAGTGGATGGATAACCTCAGAAGGCCAAGATACCTTTGAAGCTCCCTGCCCCCATGGTTAAAGCAAGTGGAAGACATTCGGTGCACCCATGAAGATTGCACACTAGTGCAAAATCAAGCCATGCAAGTCATAGAAGAAACGATGCTACAATCCAACTACTTCCAACACTTGGCACCTAGGCAACTCACGATGACCTCTGAACTCCAACATAGGCCATATTTTGTGATTTTGGCTGATTATAATGCAGAAAATCAGAGATTCATGGGAAGACACCCACATTCGCTGCACAATTCGATCCAAAGGACTTACCACTGATAGTGCATAAAGGTGCTATTTTTCAACTAACTTGATAGAAAACCCTCCTAGAAACTTACCTAGAAATGTTGCACACTTGGAACAATGCACCTTTACATCTTCTTTACAATCCATGCTATGGACCATTTCCAAGGCATAGGTCATGGAAAGCATTTGCCATCAAAATACACAATAATGAACAGTGCAAGGAATGTATTAACTATCCATTCATCCTGCCACCGTAGGGACCACCTTCTATAGCTTATATGATGGCAACTATACACCATTGGATCCCTCGATTGAAGCCAATGCTAGTCGTAGTGACATAGATGATGCTAAAGATTATTAATATGATGCAAATTGTTTTCAAAACTTTTTGCAATACACAAACACGGCAAGTTACTCTCTTGGGCTTTACCAATGGAAATTATGATTTTTTGTACAACATGAGCACAACCCCGAGTATTAGAGTGTCCTATGCTTGGCATGCTCGCATGAAATACCTCCTAGCCTATTACAAAAAAACCTTTGAAGATATGTGCACGATGTTACACTTATGTGTTTCTCGAGTAGCTTTGATGTGAACCTTTTCCTTATACATGGGCACTTTTTACTCTAGTGCTGGCTAGAGGTTTTTTCCCCATGTTACCACAAACTTGATACTATCATATGTGGTGGTACTTTGTACTTAGGGATATTATTCAGCTCTTACTTTAGTTCACTTTATCATCAATAGAGAGAGTTATTCCAGCCATCGTCTTCTCTGTGTGTCTTGCTGCATTTGTGCTCCTTGTGTGTGCTTCTCGTGTGTCTCTCACACTTCTACACACATCCAACAGTGGTATCAGAGCAGGTTCAGCTCCTTCTCAAGTTTCGGTTTTTCGCGTCCGGCGCGCGTGCACTTTTAACAGTGCAAATCGACTTCAGAGCATAGAATTGTGAATTTCAGCAGCCAAGAAACATTTCCAACAGGTGCACTGGGGTTTTACCCCCATTTCAAAGCCATTTGTGCAGTTAGAATCGCCATCAGAGTGATGGTCTATGAGCTGAAATTTCAGCACTCATTTCAGCTTTCGTCGAAGTAAAGTTTTTGTCACTTTCTGGTTCCTTAGTGAAATGGCGGGCAGCAATGACTTGTTTGGCATGCTTCAAGCTGAAGATAAGCTTGATGGGACCAACTATCCGATGTGTTCTTACATGATGAAGCATGTTCTTGTTGCAAAACAACTTTGGAACATAGTGGCAGATGTAGATCGAAGACCGGCAGGTGCTTCTACTTCACAGTCTACTGTCACAGATGGATCTTCTTTTTCGAGTATAGTGGTTTCTCCTTCTCCACCTACACAGGAGCAGCTTAGATGGGATGGAAAAGATGCTCAAGCTCATGCTTTGATTGCGCTTTCAGTGAAGCGTCATATAGTTCCACACATTCGGCCATGTTCTACATCGAGACAGGCATGGGACACTCTTGCTTCTTTGTATGTCGTGCGTAATGAAGCACGTGCTGCATACTTGAGAAAGCAACTTGAGGATGTATGTATGGCTGAAAATGAGTTGGTGGATGTGTATGTGACACGCATCAAGGACTTGAAAGAGCAATTGGCAAACATAGATGAGATCATTCCGGATGCATCACTCATTTCTACATTGTTGAAAGGATTACCAGAATCTTTTCAAAGCTTTGCTACTACAATCCGTTTGGTTGAAAAAGGTTATCCTAGTATGTATGCATTTGATGAGGTTGTGTCTCTTCTTTTGCAAGAAGAGCAATCTAGAGTGAATAGGAGTGGTTTGATTGAGGGAACACAAGCACTTGCTATCTCACAAAAGGGGAAAAGCAGGTACGGTCCAGCTTTGGGTTCATCAAAACCAAAGCCTCAACCTTCCTCTTCCACTCATTCCTCTAATGATGGTGATTCGCAAAAGAAGAAGAGATGCAAATATTGCCAAAAGGCTGGTCATACTATCAATGAGTGTAGAAAGCTTGCTAAACGCAATGAAAAGAAGAAGGAATCGAGCATGTCTATTGCTGAAAATTCAGCAAATGCAAAGAATGATGAAGCTAACATGGCTCAAGATTTTTGGGCATGTGTTGTTACATGTCATTATGATGCTTCTTTGCATTCTAAATGTATGGTTGTGAGTGAGGCTGATTCGGATTGGTTCTTTGATAGTGGTGCTTCAAAACACATAACATCATGCAAAAGATTTTTTGCCTCTTTGAAAGATGCACCCAAAGGAGGACATGTGGTGTGTGCAAACAATGCCTCTTATCCTATCATTGGAGTAGGAGAAATTGAGCTTATAGCTGCAAATGAAGGTGTGATTCTCTTGAAAAATGCATTATATGTGCCTGGTATAAAGAAGAACTTAATTTCAATTTCATTGATTGCCAAAGTTGGACTTCATGTACACTTTGTTGATGATAAGTGTATGGTTCATGATTTCAGCAATGGCGATCTTATCGTGATGTCCGGTACATTATGTAATGGTTTGTATCGCATGGATACCTACAAGAGGGCTGCCTAGAATGCCTTGGTTGCTCATACTTCTTCCATGGCTGAAATGGAGCTTTGGCATGCTCGTTTTGGTCACTTGAACTTAAATAGTTTGCTTTACTTGCAAAAGAAGGACATGGTTATTGGCTTGCCTACACTTGAGTCCATTGAAAAGCATGCATGTGAAGGTTGCATTCTTGGAAAAATGCATCGTGCTTCTTTTCCAAAAGATGGTCACACACACACTACAAGAAAATTGCAGCTTGTTCATAGTGATGTATGTGGTCCCGTCAAGACTGCATCTTTTGGGAAGCATGTATATTTTGTTACCTTCATTGATGATGCTACTCGCCATACATGGGTGTATCCTATGAAAGCAAAGATTGAGGTATTTTCTTGCTTCAAAGCATTTTTAGCTATGGCTGAAAATTTTTCTTCACAAAAGCTTTTGACTCTATGCACGGATCGTGGTGGTGAATATATGTCACATGAGTTTAATGCTTTTCTTCATGAAAGAGGTATTTCACACCAATGTACGGTGCCATATACACCTCAGCAAAATGGTGTTGTCGAGCGTAAAAATAGAACTCTACTTGAAATGGCACGATGTATGGTTAAAGCAAAGCATCTTTCTGATAAGTTTTGGATGGAAGCGATCATGTGTGAAAACTATGTGTTGAATCGCTACCCTACAAAAGCATTGAGAGTCATCACTCCTTATGAGGCTTGGAATGGTCATAAGCCTATGGTTAGTCATATCTGTGTGTTTGCTTGTTTAGCATATGCTCTTGTGCCATCACAACAACATCACAAACTTGATGAAAAGGCAAAGAAATGTATATTTGTTGGTTATAGTGCTGAAAGTAAGGGATATCGTTTGTACCATCCATTGACGAACACAATTATTGTGAGTCGAGATGTGGTATTTGCTGAAAATTCAGTTTTCCCTCTACTTGAATGCAAAAAACAGCCAATAGTTAGCTCACAAGATGTATTCGATACACTCATGCTTTTGTTCCAAAATGGTGCGCTTGACTATGGCCATGTAGACCAGCCAACTGAGGCTCAAAGGGCTGAAAAATTCCAGCCAAATAGGACTGAAAATGTAGAGAATTTCCAGCCAAACATGGCTGAAAAATTTCAGCCAAAAATTGTCAAAACTGTTGGAAATTTCCAGCCACATATGGCTGAACATTTGCATCAAAATATGGCTGAAAATGAGCATGAAATTCAGCCCACGCATGATGTCCATATTGAAGATGTTTTACATAATGAACGCATGTCTATCAAGAGTGCACAAACTATGCCAAAGTGGCTGAAACAAACTTTGCAGGACAACAAATTGAGTGCACCTTTACTTGGTAGAACAAGATCAAGCTCTCACCATGCATCAAGTAATTTTGTGGATTATTCTCTTATTGCTACAACATGTAATGAAGAGCCACTTTCTTTTGAAGATGCATGTGACGATCCACAATGGATGAGTGCTATGCAATCAGAAATGGATTCCATACATAGGAATGGTACTTGGGAGTTATGTGAATTGCAAAAAGGAAAGAATGCCATTGGTACAAAGTGGGTTTACAAAATTAAGAGAAAATATGATGGTAGCATTGATCGCTACAAAGCTAGATTGGTTGCTAAAGGATATGCACAACAATATGGCATAGATTATGAGGAAACATTTGCACCTACTTCACGCATGACTACCATTCGTACCATGGTTGCATTGGCTGCCCATCGAGGTTGGAAAGTGCATAAGTTGGACATAAAAACAGCCTTCTTGAATGGTGATTTGCAAGAAGAGGTTTATGTGAAGCAACCTCTTGGATTTGCTATGAAAGGGAAAGAGCATATGGTTTGTCGCTTGCATAAAGCCTTGTATGGTCTCAAGCAAGCTCCACGTACATGGTATGACAAAATCCATAGGCACTTGATTGCTCTTGGCTTCACATGTAGTCCGATTGAAAGCACACTCTATGTATGCAAAAATGTGGTTGATCTTATAGTGCTTGTTCTTTATGTTGATGACATACTCTTGACTCGGTCATGTGATGCAAAACTTGACATTCTTATGGCTGATTTGCAGCATACTTTTGATGTCACTTATCTTGGTCTTTTGAGCTACTATATTGGCATTCATTTTGTATCCGTTGAGGGGGGAATTGTTATGCATCAAGCAAAGTATGTTGAAAAACTACTTCAACATTTTGACTTTGAGGATTGCAAGCCAGTTTCCACACCAGTTGAGACAGGATTTAGATTCTCAATTGAGGATTCCAGTGATGCATTTGACACTTCTCTTTATCAGCAAGTTGTGGGATGTCTTATATATGCATGCAACACAAGGCCGGATATACAGTATGTAGTTTCCCAGTTGAGTTGATTCATGCATAGCCCTGGCACTAAGCACTAGTAAGCGGTGAAATGTGTGTTTAGATATCTCTGAGGCACTTTGAGCTTAGGTCTCTTTTATGGCAGAGATATTGAGCCATGCTTGCATGCTTTTACAGATAGTGATTGGGCTAGTTGTTATGATACTCGCGTGTCCACTGATGGTAATTGCTTTTTCCTTGGAGACTCATGCATATCTTGGTTCAATAAGAAGAAACCTACAGTGGCGAAATCGAGTTGTGAAGCTGAGTACAGGGCAATTTTCACAGCTACAGTGGAGTGTATATGGCTGAGATGCCTATTAATGTATCTTTGCATGGAGATTGATGCTTCTACGCATATTCTCATTGATAGTCAGAGTGCTTTGGCTGTTGCATGAAACCCAATGTTTCATGCACGGACCAAACATATTATGTGAGAGAGCGCCTTCATGCAGGAGATATTGATTTGGTATATGTGCCTACACAAGATAAAGTGGCAGACATATTCACCAAAGCTCTTCCGCAGGAAAGTTTGAAGCTTTTCACAAAGCTTTAGGCTTATTACCTTGTGGGGGCTAATCTGTCACTCCCTGTATGTGTTCACATCATTCCCTCAAGGCGGGTTTGTTACACTTATGTGTTCCTCGCATAGCTTTGATGTGAACCTTTTCCTTATACGTGGACACTTTTTACTCTAGTGCTGGCTAGAGGTTTTTTCCCCATGTTACCACATACTTGATACTCTCATATGTGGTGGTACTTTGTGCTTAGGGATATTATTCAGCTCTTACTTCAGTTCAGTTAATCGTCAATAGAGAGAGCTATTCCAGCCATCATCTTCTCCATGTGTCTTGCTGCATTTGTGCTCCTTGTGTGTGCTTCTTGTGTGTCTCTCGCACTTCTACACACCCAACACACAACAGGGTTTTTGGAGTATCTCTTCACGCCTAAATTGACTCACCTGCTTCACTTATTTGCATGCAAGCAGGCCATGTATTTAGAGTATTACATGATTCCATAACCAAATATCCTCAGTGTCATCAATTGGGATGCATTGCAATTTGATCTGACAAAAGGATTAAGGCTCCGAGAACATGAATTGGCTACTGCATCATCCAGCACTACATCGACCACCCCACAGAACAAAGGTCTATCACGGGTGACAAATGAGAGAGAGGGGAGAGTGTTAGAAGTGTCAACAGACAAGAGGGTTAAAGCAAGGAGCTAGAAGGAGCAATGACAAAGAAACAGTATGTAGATCCAACAAAGAAAAGGCCTAATCATTTTTTTCATAAATTACTTCCTCCAAAAGTGATTTTCATCACTACACCACCATTGTAAATATCTTTTTTGCTAGATTAGACTCCATTTTTTTCAAGCCAGGGAGTACTAGAAGTATCCACATATCAATTTTCATCATTTTTAGATTCCGTTTAAGCCCTCAAATAAGCCTTGGGAGCTAATTTTTTACTAGGCTAGACACTAGGTTTGGACAGGGCCAAAGCTAGTGAAAAACCATAAAAAGAGCTAGATTTCAAAGATTAGAGCCTTTGTAAAAGAGATTTTGTGCAATTAAAAGCACTCCATTGTTCCTCTCTTTGTTCTTGCCTTGTGTGTACACGTGTGTGTATGTGTGTGCATGCTAGTGTGCTTCTCACTCACGCACTTGTGCCTTCACTTGCTCATGGCCTTCATATCGGTCCTCACATCTCCACGGATTAACGTTTATGAGGTGGATCTCCTCACATTGGTACTCACCATTGTGCTAGAGTGACAATACGTAATTATTTCAAAAAATTTCCACAAATCTTTAGCCATAGTATGCACAAACTTAAAAAATAAATATGATGCCACAAGGTGTAATGCATCTTTCAATGCTCATAGAATTACCATTACTCTACTCATACTTGAAAAGCAATAAAGAAATAATTGTTCCCAAATAAATTCACTTTGGCCAATTCTCTACTAGAAGTTTTTGGGTTAATTTCTTGTTCTTGGTATCACTCTTTATTTGAGAACTCTTTTTTTTTCATTATTTTTTTGTGTGTGTAGCCAATGTGAGTTAGGGGTTTGGATTTTTGAAAAGCTGATGAGGAATGGATGGGTTTATGATGAGATTGATGAGTGTGAAGGGTTTTAAGGATGAAATGGGGAAGCTTGAGTCGGGGTAGGCAAGGAATATGTGGATTTCTCAATTTGATGAGTTTTGAATTTCAACTTGAAATGAGGTATAGGGATAGTCAAGTGATAATGGTTGACTCCTTATGGAATTCTATGCCTCTCTATTCTAAGAGACCCAATTCTTGTAGGATTGGCGAGTGCCTTGATTAATGATCACTATAACTCACCTTTATGTGATGAGTGATGAGTGATGAAAGTAATTTTATTTCTAATTCAATAATGAGGCTAACACTCTATGTTGATGGGTTGTTGGTTGATCTTTTGAAACAACGAGTAATGTTGTCTTGATGTTGTAACCTAGACCAATGTACACCATAGAGGTCCATCTAGGAGGTATCTTTTTAGATGTGATTTCTCCAAGACTAATTGGATCAACTTCAGCTCATCCAATGAGTATGGATACATGCTTATCCCAATGAGAAGAATGATGTACCTATCCCACTCAATCTTATTGTACTATCCCAATGAGTAAGGTATAACAAGCTATCTCAATGAGCTTCATACTTGTCATGAAGGCTCTAATAATGACTCTCATGATTGGACACTTACCTCAGTGAACTGATACAAGTTATCTTGAAGAATATGATACCTATTAGGACATCTCACTAAGCCCGATGGCCCATGCCAATTATGATCGAATTGCTTCGCCCAATAATGATGAAGTGTCTCTCTTCTTCCAACGAGATTGGATGAGACCCATTGAAATTCATAGATCCCTTATCTAATGAGGATTGATAAGTGATGAGAAACAAAGGGAGAAGTGATAAGGATGAGAAGTAGAGGGAGAAGCGATAAGAATGAGAAGTGACAAATGATGGTAACTAGAGGGAGAAGCGATAAGAATGAGAAGTGACAAATGATGATAACTAGAGGGAGAAGTGATGTTATCTAATGAGATTCCCTTATGTGATGATGTTTGCTTAAGGGATGGGATTTGGTTTCCACTGAGAAATTCTTTTCGATGAGAATAGTATGAGAGATTGTACAAGTGTTTAGAATGTTTAGCATACTTAGGCTTTGAGTTAGATTTTGTGCTCTTATAAAGTGGTGGAGCTTTTTTCAAGCTATGAATGACACTTTTAATCGGTTGAATCGAGCTTTTCTAGCTCAAGTTATGACGAAAACGCTCATGGGGTATAAAGATCGTTTCATGATAGAATCAATCTTATTTTTTACCAATTCTTTTTTTTATATAATCTTCAAATTGTATAATTTTTGCAAGCTAGCCAAGAGACTTCGAAACATCTCAATCGGACTTTTCTACATCAACTTATGAACAAAACCTAGATGGTTTGTAGATCTTCTTTCATGATAAGCAACCAATCACGCTGTTTACCACTTTTCGATGATAAGCTTTTTTCCTTGTAAAATTCTAGAACTTTTTGCAACCTATGCAAAACACTTTGAATCACCTCAATACGACCTTTGTATCTCAATTTATTAGTAAAACACTGATGGGGTGTAGCACTCCTTTTGCTATAAGCAATCAATTGCATTTTGTACTAATTCTTTATCTGAAGTACTTTTCTTCATTTTCTAAAAAGCTGTAGAAGTTCTATAAATTAGGCATCTCACTTTGAATCACCTCAATCTGACTTTTCTAACTCAAGCTATGAGCAATTAATTGCATCTATGATTGATTTAGACTCAAGATCGGAATTTTTTCTCTTCTACAAAGTTGCAAAATACGAAATACTTTGAACACCTTAATCTAATTTTCATAGCTCAAATAAAAGAGTCATGGGGCGTAGAGCTCTTTTTATTTTAAGAGATTGATCTCATTTTTATGCACTTCTAATTAGAATCAGCTTTTTATTCTTTTACAAAATTGTAAACTTTTTCGCACCTGCACAACACACTTTGAATCACTTCAAAGTGGACTTTTTGTTGGAGTTTGAGGTCCATGGAAGCACACAAATAACACAACGAAGAAGAAGAAGCTTGGAGCACAACACAATACAATATGTATTACCAAGTGAATGTACAAAGATAAATGACCCGTTAGGGTTATAGGAGTATATACAACCCAAGGGAAAAAAACCTCGTAAAGAGGGAAAAAAGTGCCCTGGCCGTCCTAAGTGTGTTCACACACATCACTACTGAAATATATCAACAAATCCCCCCCATGAGTAATGTGGTGAACAAGGATCTCGCACTCATGTATAAGGAAGTGGCAAGCTATGTGGAAAGAGATCAATCCACACAAGGAAGTAAGCCCAAAGTTTTGCAAAAAAGCTTCAAACTTCTCAGTTGGCAAAGCCTTTATGAAAAGGTTTGCATTCTTGTGTGGGCACATAAGCCAAATAGAGAACCTCTCAATGACATAATGATAGTGCACCTCAATGTTCTTTGTGCAAGCATGGAAAACATGGTTCTTGGCAAGCATCAATGTGCTCTGACTATCAATGACGATGGTGGGGTAGAAGACTGACCAACACCCAAATCATCAAAAATGCATCTGAGTCATACACACTCAATAATAGCTATGAAAGTTGCCCTATACTCAACCCCACAAGTAGAAGTGGCCAAAGTAGGCTGCTTCTTGCTCAACCAAGATATGCATGAGCTACCAGACATGAATCGAAAACCATTGGTGGACAAGCAAGTGTTATAGCAAAAACCGAGTACGAGTCACAAAAGCATGTAAATTTGGCGGCAATGATCCCCCCTTGGGATAAAACAGTCTAAGTAGCCAAGTACCACTCAAGTAGTGAATTATGCACTTAACTGCCTGCAAGTGCTTGACACCTAGGCAATGCATAAACTTGCTCATATGAGAGACAAAGAACTCTTATCAGGACAAGTTATGCATAAGTAAATCAAGCATCCAACAATAGCTTCAGACTCACGTGGGCTCAATCTGAGCCTTCAAGGAAAGTTGCATACATAGAAAAACTCACTCATAGGAAATTTTGGACCAACAATGATGTAACACCACCTCCTAAGAGGGTAACTATTGATAAGCTCCACAATAACATTGTTTAGGAACTACCCCCAAAAAATCAAAGATAAGGCAAGAAATGTTTACTAAGAAATATATGGTCAAAAGAAAAAATCAGACATAGGGTCTAAACCCCAACAATATATTGGTGGTAATCTAGATAATGAAGGAGCCCATTGGGAGGGCAACAGAGGGGATTCGGCATAGACTACCAATCCTCCTATGAATCACATAGGGAATCCTCTAGTTAACCTTAAAAGATGAAGGAAACTCTACATTTCAAGGCATGCCCCTTGGTAGATTTCAACCTAGGACACAACCTACCAAGCACAATATTCAAGTTGCAAAAAAAGAAAACGTGCAAGTTAATTCTCAAGAATATATTCAAGCTAAAAACATGGTTCAAAGGGTTCAGGATCCATGTAGAGGCATTCAACCATCTCAAGTGGTGAAGTGCATGAAAAACCGCTATGATGATTTTACTAATCCTTACGTTCATGTAGCAGGATTCGAGCAATTCTTGATAATCGAGCAAATTACTTACTTCTTTATGTCATATGAATCTTTTGTCTTAACCATTGTTGGGGCTACACTTTCATGGCTTCAGCCCCTAACCATATAGATATTTGGAAATCTAGATGCTTTGCTAGAAGAATTCATTAGAGAATTCTCAAAAATAAGGAATCAAAGACGACTCCACATCTCCCATTTATATTCAAGCAAGACACGAATGAATTTGTCCGTGTGGTAGCTAGAATATTCAAGCAATAGGTGGACCCTTCCTCTATGTATCAAATGCCACCTCAAAGAAAATGCTTTATCTGTTTTTAGAAGGCCTAACTAATGGGCAACTACACTCTTTAATATACATTCAAACATGAAATACTTTGAATGAATGCATCAAAGACTGGGTACACATCGAAAAACCTAGTTTTAGAGCTTAAAATCCCACTGATAGCATTGTAGAGTGAAGGAATAGCTTCATCTACTGATTTAAGATCCTTACTTGAGGAAATAGTTGACTTGGTAGTAACAGAATTGCAAATGGAATAGGCTAGAGAGAAGCATGACACTCTATACATGCAAAGGCCACATCCTTTGCGAAGATGCCAAAATTGCAATGGTAAACATCATACACGTGTAATAAAGTGCCCATGTATCAACCTATGGAAAACAATCTTGAACAAAAATTGATGAATCATTTGATAGAACAATGCCATTACAATAAAAAACCACAACAAAGACAACAATGCCAGCCTAGGCCTATGTATCCACCTAGAGATGCATATGTAAACCACCCTTGAGACCAATACTATTATAAAGAACCATATTATGGCCAACCTAGGAATAATCAAGGAAATCAAGATTTATTGAGGCAATGTTTTGGATAAATATCCTTGTTATCCTCAAAACATCATTCCCGTCAAATATGCACGAGTTATCATGCTTGTGGATCCAAGAATGGTTGAAACATGTTCAAGCTACTCAAACAAATATCCATGTCCTGGGGATATCTATATTGAAGGTAGATGGTATCAAGAAGAATGTATTACTTCACAAACATTAAAGTCAACCCAAATTGGATTGGAAAAATTAATGCGAGTGTGCATTATTATGAAAAAGGAGCTACAATACAACATTAATGCATAAACAAAAGCTAGAATACAACATTAATGCATAAACAATTATCTAGCTCCTAAAGGTCCTTGCTACTATTGTGGAGGTGAACACCTCTTGAAAGATTGACCTAAACCATCTAGCGCATTCACATGGAAAAATAAGTTTATTGCCAACATTGTGGGAAAGATCACTTCATCAAAGAGTACCCTTAGAACTTACAAAAAAAACTACACACACCACCAAGAATGTTGAAAATCATTCGAAGTGGTGGTGAATCAAAAGGGAACGTGCCACATCAAGTTGTTACATGTGGCCAAGCTAAACAAAAAGGTCGATCAGTCAAATGAAGAAGGGGTACTATCATCTCCACAATCCCCTAATCAAGAACTATTTGGGGATAAAAAGGAGAAGAAAAGAGACTTGACTTGGTGTTAAAAAAAAAAAAAAGATAAGATTAGTAATAAATGGGAAAGAGGATGGGTATCTTAGAAAAGGAGCTCCAAGATGCACTCACTGCAATGTGGCATGAAAAATATGTGGTATCAAAGGCCAAGAAAGCTTCCAAGAAGCCAAAGACTGGTTCTATACTTGTAGCGCTCTCCCTAAAAATTTAGAAATATTGTTTAAAGCATGCAAATCTTGGGTAAAAAGTGTTCCTAATATGGAAACATATCACCAGTGTTACCTTTAATCTCAATTAGAAAATTTCTCCATAAATAAATCATCAGATTTAGAGTGATGGATGGAGGAAGATGTCAATCTCAAGCTGCAATCAACTCACAATTATGCATGAAAATCATCATAGACTTTACTTCCCTTTTTTTTTTTTCAAAAGGAAGTTTGGCCTTGGCCTACTCTCCCCAAATTTAATAAAAAAAAAAGAAAGAACAAGATACAAGTGAATGGGACTAGTGCCCTTGCCAGGAAGCAGGAGCAAAACTTGTGAGGTGAATAACCCTCCCGTCCCCCTCATGGGTGGCCCACTTGGGTTTAAGCTTGTTTTTCTCGATGAGAAACACTTTATGATGCCTAAAAGGTGGGGACCTTTGATCGACCACTCTTTAGGAGGCTGTCCAAATTGCTCCCACACTACTCCCTCCAAATCTTCCAGAGGGTTTCCCCTCTTATAGTGTTCCATAGTGCTACTGAGAAGCCAATTGCTTCATCAAGCAGTGCTTGCTTCCATGTGATTTGTGTTTGCAGTCTCAAAATATAAGTGAGGGTCCGCTAGAGCACGAGCGACTTTGGCAAGCAAAGAAGTCACCCAAAACCTCGAAGCTACAGTGGCATCGCTTGCACCATGATGGAGCCCCACAAATTTTGTTAGCCTTTAGGTTGGTCCAGATACCACAGTGGAGAATTTGCCACATGTGAACTGATTTTTTGATCTCGATGAGGGGATGCCAGATAGACATGAACTTCAAATCCCAACATAGCCTTGTCCAAGTCAGGCACGACTTCTTGTTAAGGGTGATACAATAGTCTGTGTTCACCTTGATTCTAGGAATTTTGGACAGGAAATTGCCATTGTGCCACATGAGACCCTCATGGCACGACAGATCTCGCCCAACCTATGTAAAGAAGTAAAGTTTATTGGATTGCATGGCAACCATCTCGATAAACTTTACTTCTTTACAGAATGGGAAATCAAAGCATTCAAGATAACGCGATTCGGCTTAACAAATGCCCTACATCTTTTAAGAGATTCATCTATCATGTTTTCAATGAATTTCTTAGGAAATCTTAATAAGTGTATAATGATGAATTATGTGCTTATTTTGCACAAAGACTTCAACACATCCCTATGTTGGAGAAATTATTTGCTAAATGTAGATAATATAGAGTCTTTCTAATCTTGAAAAGTGTGTCTTCGTGGTTAGGCAAGGAAAGATTTTGGGACATATTATCTCCAAAAATAGAATTTCCATTGATGAAAACAAGATCAAAACAAATGTGAATTTTTCAAAGCCAAAGAATGTAAAAAAAGTTGAGGCTTTAATGGGCCATTGTGGACATTATCATCGATTTATCTACATTCATGCAATCATTGCACCACGTTGATATGATTTGATCATCAAGTTTGAATGGACAGATGTGTCTTACTATGCAATAGTGTTACATGACTAAAGGTAGGAATTACCTCTTAGCCATATTAGGAGCACGAGGCCATGTGACACTCATGCATATGACCACTTAAGTGGTTGAATGGAGAGAGAAAAGGTATAGTGAGTAATTGCATGGTTAGCAATAGAACGATTCTCAGTCTCTCATGAATCATTATGGGTCAACTACTTCAAGAGTCGTGCTTCCATCTCTGAGCAAAAGAGCTAGGCGATCATCAGGAGATTTTATAACATTGGTATATGAGCCAATTATGACTCCGTAACACACACGATGTGCAAAACGATGACCAAAAGACCCATAGAGAAGTGCACGTGCAAACAGAGTACAAAGTAGCACCCAAGCAGCCACCCACGAGAAGGAAGTCACCTAAGAGAGCCAAAAGATCTAGACTCTCTTTCTTCATCTCTCCTCAAGTTAGAAGTGTTGACGACATGATTGCTCCTACTTCATCTACATTTGTATGTGCATGAGTGCATCTCCATTTTGTATCCAAGAGGCACTCTATTTCTAGTCTATTTCCATTTTATATTGTATTTCCTTTGTATTTGGGTACCTTGCCATGTGCTTCTACTAGTTGTATTCATTCTCTTTTCAGGAGACTTATCCCACATATGATGTACTTTTGAGAGCCCCTCCCAAATCTATATAAGGAGGGCCTCTCCCCTCATTTGTACTTGGTTAGAAGCTTGAGGAGCCTACTCCATGCTCTTGGCAAGCTCATTTCTAATCCACATGAGTTTACCCATTTCATGGTCTACTCATTTTGTGTCTCACACATTCTTTGTTTTATGAGAGTACTTTACTTTTCATTTTGCTTCCGCATGCGTACTCTCTACATGGTATCAGAGCGCTAGGTGGAGGTCTTGGTGGTGCATTTGGTGATCATTTTGGTGGTGGTGGTGCTTGAGTGGTGGTGGTTTTGGCTTCCTCATTGAGAGAGGCTTTGCCATCAATCTCGCTCTTTTGGGCCTCATTTTGCCCATTTTTCTACCCTCCCACCCCTTCTTATTTATCACCTTTTATCCCCATTTTCCCCTCCCACCCACCCTCTCTTTTATGGAACTTGTTGTCGATTTCATTGTTGTGCTCATTGTTAAGCTTGTTTCCATGGAGTTGATGGTGATCCTCAACATTAAAGTGTTTATAAACACTTTGATGGTTGGTGTCAATTAGTGTTGTTAATCTACTCATTGTCCTGCTCTATTGAAACGCATGGCGCCTCTTGTCTAGAGCTGATTTTAGAACGATACTCTTTAGACGTGTACTTTTCTGAAATGGAGCGTGTAGCCAACCACAGAACCTTATCAAGGCAGCTTGAAACCCACTCATATCAATCACGAAACTCGATTAGCTTATGCAGAATATGGTATGAAGCGAGCATCAAGCCCTCTTTGTGGTTGTCTGCCAGTCACTCCATAAACTGCAGGATCCATAGCAGCACCAGATCCCAATGGTGCCAGCAGAGTTTCCATGTTTCTTAGGTCGATCAAAACTAACTCCCAGCCTTTGGAAGACGAAGTGCAACTCCGATTGACAGTTGAAATAAGATCTTTTGCCAGAGTCCTTAAATTCTTTCCCGCACCCATCAAACCGTGGATAATTATGCCTGTCTTTTTCTGCTCATCCCCATATTCTCCTCCAGCTTTCACATACTCATGAGCAAGGGTAGCTACCCCTCTTATATGCGGTGCCCATCTCTTTCTTCCTTTTAGCGCAGACAGAAAAGCCATCTTCAAGACGAGAGTGCGAGCGCCAAGCTGTACGTTGGATTGACGGGTAGAAAACCTGAACGCTTCCCTTCAAAGAAGAGAATATTGCTGCGCAACATAGTGAGAAAAGAGAAGTGAATACAGCGATGCTATTTTAAAGCGGATAAGCTTATGTAGGTCATTGCTTGCGGAAGGGAGAACTAAATCGCGTAAATGATCTGTTCAAAGAGTGGAATCTGTTGAGCGGAGAGAGGTCCAAGACCAGAGCAGGATTGTGAGAGAAGCCAGGCCATAGCCAAAGCTTAACAGGATGAAAGTGGGGTATCATAAGACGGCTCAGATCGAGCAGCGAGAGGAAACGATGCAGAGAGTGCACACTTGCAAAGGCAAAGTCAACAATGAAGAGGGAGTTGATGTGCTCGTGGTTGCCGTTGCCATAGCTGAAGATTGTATTTGCCTGTGTGCGTGCAGAGGAAGAAAACACACGCCTGACAGAGAGAAAGCGACTGTGACATTGTTCAGCACCAGCCTAGCACTGCGTGAACATAACATCTGTACACAGAGCGAGAGAGATAAAGATGCTTCTGCATTCTGGCTTGTCATCCAGTCATTAGTATTCGGTGCTCTCTGGAATATCTCGTGCTTCCCTGCCACTTCATGTGGATAGATTATGCACGCCACCACACTTCAGGTGCACGTTATCTCTGAGTACAAACCATTTACATCAGGTGCTATTTTGAAGAATGAGTGCAAACCATTTACATAAATGCTTACGTTGCACTTCTTGAAATGCATGGGCATGACTCGTTTGGACTATTGCTCTTAAATTGCTACTCGACTTGTGGCACATCATCTTAGAGTTATTCAAACAGACATTGACATTGACTAGGCATCGAGCATACACTTACGTTATACCTTATTTAACCAACTTGGTTATTGATAATTCTTATCATATCCAACATTTGGTACAAGGCT
This sequence comes from Ceratopteris richardii, assembly GCA_020310875.1. Taxonomy (NCBI): domain Eukaryota; kingdom Viridiplantae; phylum Streptophyta; class Polypodiopsida; order Polypodiales; family Pteridaceae; genus Ceratopteris; species Ceratopteris richardii. The sequence goes on from MU260267.1 coordinate 143,356, forward strand.
AATAGAACTTTTGCCCCACACCACATATTCTCCATTTTGCCTTTGGCTTAGTAACGCATAACGTTGAGAAGCAGATTTTAGAGGATTATTTTGTATTTTTTTGGCACAAGGTTTTAAACCCTCTCCCTCAAGATAATTGTTGTAACACTCAAGGGTATCCATCCTTTATTTTTGGCACACTCAAGGCACTAAGTGCCTCCCTCTTTGTACGCTCAAAATATAAGAAAAAGTATTATGTGTGTGCACACTTGTGGGATGGAGGCTAATCTAAATCCACTCACAAAGTGATTTGGTTGTCATGCCTACTAAAGCTAGTTTCTAAGCCTACTCTAAGGCAAGTGTGATGTACAACAGGCTAATCTAAGCCCTCCTCTCGCATCGACTTCTCTTAGTGTTGTACAAGTGCAGGGCTACTCTAAGCCCCCCTCCCCAAGAATTTTAAGTTCGGTGTCCAGTTGTTCATTTCAAGCTTTGCAATTATTTCGAAGTGGTATTTTTGGCAAGTATCTTTGATAGTGTTTCTAATCACTTCATCTTCAAAGCTATGTAATGACCAAAAGTGAAGGTAGCTTATCATCTATGGCTAACTTCTTACCATCTTTCACTCCTATTTTTATGCCTAAGGATGAATGCCTCAATGGACAAAATTACAATCTATGGAAAAATGTCATGCACGCCTATCTCTATACAAATCTCCTTCATGAAGTAGTAGATGGTTCAGACCCCGAACCCAACAGGGATACCAACTTAGACAATTGGCATGTGTGGAATGTCAAGGACAAAAGAGCTTTAGGTCAGCTGTTACTTGTCTGCGATGAATTGACGAAAGGGCATATCACTGCCTGCAAGACATCCAAGGATGCTTAGGACACGTTAGTCGCTTTGTATGAAGACAAGACCCCTTCGAAGATATATGCATTAGAGGCCGAGTTTCATAATTTGACCATTAGGCCACATGACACAATTACCAAGGTCATAGCCCAATTTGAGGACTACCAGCATAAATTAGCACTTTGTGGTAGGCAGATCTCTAGTGAAGACATGGCCATTAGACTTCTTAACAAGTTACCTAAGTCATACGAGATATTTGTCACAACTTTGTATAATCGCGGCCAAGTCTTATCTTGGGAAGAGGTTCGTCGACTATTGCTCCTTCATGACTCGCGAGCCAAAGCGACTTCCTCACAAGAGTCAGCCATGAAGGCCAAAGGCCCATTCAATAAGGGCAAAACCACAAGTCATCATGTCAGCAATGGCTCTAAGCAAGGGTCGCAAAACTCATCGAAAAAGTTCACTTGTAATTTCTGTGGAAAATCAGGACACTTAGAAAAGTTTTGCTATAAAAAGAAACAATCATCAAAGGCTTCTACGTCTAGGCAAGCATCCAAAGGCTCCCAACATAAATCCCACTGCTCGAGTGAGGAACTCTTCATCTCCACAGAAGCCAATGCCCTAGTTACTTCTAGCTCCCCGCATGAGTGGATCTTTGATAGCGGAGCTACCTCCCATATGTGCAAAGACAAGGACTCCTTTCAGGAGCTCGAAGAGCATACGGGAGAAGTCTATCTTAGCAACAACAAAAGTTTACCCATCAAAGAAAAAGGGAAAGTTCAAATTTCCAACCATCAAGGGGAATGAAAGTCTTTATCCAATGTTCTCTTTGTTCCAAATTTATGTATGAATCTACTTTCCGTCAAGGCCATTACAGATCAGGACAAACAAGTATGGTTTGATAACACCTAAGTTAAGGTAGTTGATCCCCATATACAGGACATCATTGCTCAAGGTATTGAAGAAAAGGGCCTCTACAAGCTATCTTGCTTTGTATCCAAAGAATCAACCTCAAGTTTGTGGCACCATAGATTTGGCCACAGTTCATACTTATCCAAAATCTCTTCATCCCAACTTGTGAAGGGATTGCCAAAGATAGGGCAACTTACGGATGTCTGCCAAGCTTGCACCCAATGCAAGCAACACAGGGCCCCAATTCCCAAGGAAGCTTCAACATGAGCAAGGAACCCACTAGTCCTTATCCACATGGACTTATGTGGACCTATGAATACCCCATCCCTGAGTGGATCTCTCTACTTTTATCTACTAGTAGATGACCACTCTTTCTATATTTGGGTGTACTTTTTGAAGTCAAAGGCACACACATTCTCTAAATTTCAAACTTGGATCAAGGAAGTTGAGAATGAAGCTTCAACTAAAGTCAAAACCATCAGATCAGATGGAGGTGGCGAGTTTATCAATCATGACTTTGATAACTTTCTCAACCAGAAAGGGATCAAACGACAAGTCACTCAACCTCATACTCCATCCCATAATGGAGTAGTTGAAAGGAAGATACACAGTGTGATGGAAATGGCACGAACAATGCTTCATCACAAGGATCTACCCTACAAGTTCTAGGTAGAAGCCGTACATACTACCGTTCACAATTCTTAATCGAGGATTTACAAGTGCATTACACAACAAAACACCCTTCGAAGCCTACTATGGAAGAAAACGGAATGTGAATTACTTTCGAGTCTTTGGTAGTGAAGCTTTTGTCCATGTACCCAAAGAAGATAGAAACAAGTTACAATCAAAGTCCAAGAAACATATATTCATAGGGTACAATGACCAATCAAAGGCGGCGCTTATATGATAGGGAAAACCACTCCATCACCATTTCGAAGGATGTGATCTTCAATGAAACTTCCTCATACTCAAGAAAAGATTCAAGTACAAGTCTTAGTCCACCTATCTACACTTCAGAGGGAAACTTAGTATTTCCAACCTCCAACTCAGAAGCAAGTACTTCACAACAACCACGCTGATCTCAAAGGCTTCTTGATAAAAGACAACACGAACAGAGTCATTATGTTAATTATGCTCTCATGCACCAAATTCAGCAAATCCCAAAGCCATCCAACTACAAAGGAGCTCAAGGCCACCCAGAGTGGGAAGCAGCTATGCACGAGGAACTGGATGCAATAGCAAAGAACAAGACTTGGACATTAGTTCCCAAACCAATCAATCATCAAGTCATAGGAGTCAAGTGGATATACAAAGTCAAATATAAGTATGATGGTACTCTAGATAAATATAAGGCAAGATTAGTCGCTAAGGGATACAAGCAACAACATGGCATTGCTATGAAGAAACCTTTGCTCCTACTGCAAGATTCATAACCATAAGAGTCATCTTAGCACTAAGTGCTCACTTTAAGTGGCCCATTTACCAGCTGGACGTCAAAAGTGCATTCCTCAATGGAGATCTTCAAGAAGAAGTATATGTTGAACAACTTGAAGGCTTCAAGATCAAAGGCAAAGAAGATCAAGTCTACAAGCTTCACAAGGCACTTTATGGACTCAAGCAAGCTCCGAGGGCCTGGTATGAAAAGATTCACAAGTTCTTTGAAGACAATGATTTCACAAAAGCAATGCTGATGCTAACCTCTACATCTATCAAAAAGAGACTTTAGTAGCCATCATCATTCTCTATGTCGATGACTTGATCTTGACAGGCTCAGACGAAGAACGCGTCCAGTTTATCATCACACAGCTTCATCTTGAGTACTCTATGATAGATCTTGGATTACTCCACTAATTTTTGGGTATGGAAGTTTGGCAAACAAAAGAAGGTATATTCCTATCACAGAAGAAGTACTGCTTTGATCTACTTTCCAGATATAACATGGACCAGTGTCGCTCAGTTTCCACACCACTTGATCCAAACATCAAGCTTCTCGCTCAGTTTCCACACCACTTGATCCAAACATCAAGCTTACACTGGAGGACTCTTCACTACTTGTGGATGTGCATACCTATCGACAACTTATTGGCTCATTACTCTATCTTGCCAACACTAGACCAGATATTGCTTATGCAGTTGGTATACTCAGTCAGTTTGCACATCAACCTTATCAAACTCACTGGGATGCTGCTCAGAGACTACTTCGCTACCTTGCCCTCACCCGACATCATGGTATTTGGTATAGAGGGGGGCATCGAACTCGCCGGATATTCCGATTTAGATTGGGCTGGTGATCCTGATTCTCGACGGTCGACTTCTGGGTATATATTCTTGCTTGGCTCAGGAGCTATCTCTTGGGCAAGTAAGAAGCAGCCTACAATTGCACTATCATCTACCGAGCCTGAGTACCGAGCATCTGGCTTTGCAGCATGTGAGACATCTGGCTTTGATGTTTATTATCTGACATTGGTGTTTTGCAGGATACTCCGACATGTCTTCACATGGACAGCCAGTCAGCCTTGGCCATCGCTAAGAATCCAGTGTTCCATGCTCGGACGAAGCACATCGAGATCCAATACCACTTCATCCGCGAGAAGCTCATATCTCAGGAGATTACTCTGGAGTAGTGTACCTCTCAGGAGAACCTGGCGGACATGTTCACGAAGGCTCTACCTCCGGTTCCGCTTCAACGCTTGGTGGACCTCTGTAGCATTCAACCGCTCCAAAATGGAGCTGCAGAGGGGGTGTTGACGACATGATTGCTCCTACTTCATCTACATTTGTATCTGCATGAGTGCATCTCCATTTTGTATCCAAGAGGCACTCCATTTCTAGTCTATTTCCATTTTATATTGTATTTCCTTTGTATTTGAGTACCTTGCCATGTGCTTCTACCAGTTGTATTCATTCTCCTTTCAGGAGACTTATTCCACATATGATGTACTTTTGAGAGCCCCTCCCAAATCTATATAAGGAGGGCCTCTCCCCTCATTTGTACTTGGTTAGAAGCTTGAGAAGCCTACTCCATGCTCTTGGCAATCTCATTTCTAATCCACATGAGTTTACCCATTTCATGGTCTACTCATTTTGTGTCTCACACATTCTTTGTTTTGTGAGAGTACTTTACTTTTCATTTTGCTTCTGCGTGCGTACTCTCTACAAGAAGAGGTTGTCTTCTATATATTCTCCTCTCAAATGTGGAAAAACCCATATGTGGTATAATATCCTCACAAGCGTAGCTACTAAAGAAGCAAGAGAGACACCAAAGAATCTCCATTAAAGTTTGAAGAGGGAAGTAATTAAAGTGTTTTTCTTACTCTTGGAAAATGATTTTAAAGAGCTTCCTCTTCACAAAGGATCAAGAGATTAGATATACATGCTCTTAAGAGTATGTATTTTGAAGTATCATTGTATGATATTTTGAGAGCTCCAAAGTGATCCCCTTGGCAAGATTGGTCTTTCCATCTCCTAATCTAGCCTACAATTACACCTTCAAGTTCAATAAGATGTTTCTCCCTGCTCAAATATTGGATTGCCACGTTTTTTGTTGGAACTTGAAGCTTATCATAGAAGCTTTCTGACAAAATGAAGAAACTTAGGTTTGGATAATTTCTTGCAAGTCAAAATATCTCTGGAAATTGTCTATAGATTTTACATCACCTTCTAGTGCCTCATTTTGGCAATCTAAAAGCCCAAATTTACTTTTTTTACTTGGAAATGCATTTTCAAGCCAATTTCTATGATCTACATCATTTACTTCATTGGAAAGCACTAACTAGGAACCAAATTTGTTCATATTTGGATTATTTTGGCAATTTTGAAGAGTTTTGGTGATTTGGATGCCTTTTAAAGATTCTTCTAGCCAACTAGACATTTCGAATTCATTTTTGGGATTGGAAAGGATCAAGACTAGAGGCTCAAAGTTGGATGATCCATTAAAACTCACTTGCAAAGATTTGGAGAACATTAGGGAAGTGTATTTGAGTTATTTATTTTACTTTGAGTACTTGATTTGCTTCTTCCTGTTTCATTTTCAATTAGTAATGTTCAACTATGGAAGAGCAAATCCTAGAACTAGGATGTGGAGTGCTACCACTACTACAAGAAGGACACATGAAGAAAGACTCTAAGACCCTAAAGAATTCCAAAGGTAATGAAAAGGGCAATAAGAATGGTGGTGGACATAGTACAAAGTCAACTACCAACAAACGTAGAAAGAGAAAACTAAAGAAGGCAATACAATTTTGAAGGAAGCAATGACTTCAATGGATATGACTTCAGTCAACCAAGAATATTTTCCAATATGTAATGAGGCATCGAGTTGTTAGATTCTATTCACGGAAGTTCAAATTCTTGTACTAGACGACAAGATTGCCATTGAGATGCTCTCATTGGAATCTCCTTGTCATGCTTGGCTCCTCAAGTCTAGAACTTGATTTCATGTGACATTGCATCAAGGATAGTTCACGAATCATGACAAGCACAATCTGGGTACAATTTAGCTTGGGAAGTCACATCAATGTAATATGGTGGGAATCAAAGATGTGAAAATCTAGATTGAAGATGACATGGTCTATTCATATCAAAGCTAATGAGTAATCTAATGTCACTTCACCAATTAGATGAGCTAGGCTACAAGGTAATCCTCTATGCTCAAACATATCATATTACCAAAGGTGGAATGATTTGTTATGAAATCAACATTGGTAGGTAATCTATACCCCATATTTGTCCACCTAGATGGTCTAGTACACATATATTCCAAGATTCCTATCTCAGAATTGTTGCATAGTCAGACGTGTCACCACTACAAGAAAAAAGGGGTCATAGTGATGCCCCAATGAAAAAAACGGGTTTTGCCTCTTATTCTCTAAACTCAGAGTGCCGCATAAGCGACATCTTTAGAAAAAAAGAAAACACCGTCACATAAGCGATGTAGCCCGTCGCTTATATAATGACATGCATACACACACATATACATACCCACACATATACATACCCACACATATGCATACACACACATACACATTAGACACACATACACTCACATACACACATAGACACAAACATGCATACACACACATACACATACACACACATATACATACACACACATACACATACACATACACACACATATACATACACACACATACACATACACATACACATACACATACACATACACATACACATACACATACACATACACATACACATACACATACACATACACATACACATACACATACACATACACATACACATACACATACACATACACATACACATACACATACACATACACATACACATACACATACACATACACATACACATACACATACACATACACATACACATACACATACACATACACATACACATACACATACACATACACATACACATACACATACACATACACATACACATACACATACACATACACATACACATACACATACACATACACATACACATACACATACACATACACACACATATACATACACACAGATAGACACACACAGACATGCAAACACATGCATAGACACATACACACACATAACACACACATAGACACAGTACACCCACACATACACTCACATGCGTACATACACACACATGCACCATACATGCATATGCATACATACATACAGACACACATGCATACACACACATACACATGCACATACACACACATGTGCATACACACATACATACACACACATACACATATACACATGCACACATACACTCACATACACACACACACGTATATATATATATATATATATATATATATATATATATATATATATATATATATATATATATATATATATATATATATATATATATATATATATATATATATGCATACACACATAGACACATGCACATACACACACATATAATACACACATACACATACACACATATATAATACACACATACACATACACACATACACACATGCATCCATACACACACATGCATATGCATACATACATACACACATGCATACACACACATACACATGCACACACATGCATACACACACATACACATACACACACACATATACACACACATGCACTCACATACACACATATTGTAAGATGCCATATTGATTTTCCCACGAAAAAAGAGATGTGTAGGTAATAATAAAATTTTATGTTTATGATATTTTGATCATGTCTGCAAATTTTGTAGCAATAAGTTTTTACATTCTCTCTCTAAAAATTTGTTGCATGAAATTTGTGTGTTAAAATTGAGCATGAAGATGAAGGAATGTGAAATTTTGATTGTAGTGTTTTGGAACTCTAGAAAGTGGTCCAAACCCCTCTTTGAATAAGCAATGAAAGCACCCATGTATTTTAAAGTATGTGCAACAATGGCATAAGTAATGCAACTTCGTCTCTGGCTCCTTAGGGCATACACGACTATAGTATGTGGAGCTATGTCATATGCCTTTATATTCCCTCTTGCAAAACAACAAAGGATGCTTGGGATACACTTAGCACTTTGTATTAGGCAAGAAATGAGGCTCATGTTGCTTACCTTCGAAAACAATTGGAGAGTGAGTATATATGAATGAAGGAGATTCTATGGACAATTTTTTGACAAAGATCAAAGATTTTAAAGAGAATTTGATTTCTACAAATGAAGTCTTGCCAGATAGTTAACTTGTGCAAACCGTTCTTAATGGTCTTCCAGATTCATATTGGAGGCCAAAACAAGCTCAGATTGCGATTTCGGCACGACAATGAAGTAGTTTATATCTCCTAATCAACTTGAGCATGCTCACCAAATTTCATGCGATTTTGAGACTATGACCGAAGGGGTGTCAATGATGCCCTAGATGCAGTGGCGACCTGCTTTGATACGAATTGTTGGAGTTTGAGGTCTACGGAAGCACAAGAATAACGCAAGGAAGAAGAAGAAGAAGCTTGGAGCAGAGCACATAATACTGAATGTATTACCAAGATAATGTATAAAGGTAAGTGATACATTAGGGTTATAGGCACATATACAAACGAGGTGGAAAAAATCCTCCTAAAGAGGGAAAAAAGTGCCTTGACGGTCCTAATGTGTTCACACACATCACTACCTAAATATATCAACATGCATGTGTATGTGTGGTACATTAATTTGTGAAAACAAAACATTTTAAATGATATAGTAACAATGAAAATTGTACTTACAATAGTTAGCCATATATTATGCTTGGTGAACTTCTTCAATAACTTGCAATAGAGAGAGAGAGAGGGAGAGAGTGAGAGAGATAGAGAGGGAGAGAGTGAGAGAGAAAGAGAGTTAGAGAAAGTGAGTGAGAGAAAAAAAAGAGAGAGCTCAAGATCATAAGCACAACATAGATATGAACGTTGTTTTGTTATTCGATCAAACACACGTAGAATGACGACCGTAGAGCGATGTACTTTTTTTGTTATGATAAAAAGCAAGCATCACATAAGCGATGATAAATTCTCTTCGTATGGGGCTTGGTCTAAGCAATTCTTGAGAGTCACAAACCCGATTCTATGTTAGCTTCGTTGATGCGCTTTTTTTGTTTTATGATCAAAAGCAAGCGCGACATAAGCAATGATAAATTCTCTTTTTATGGGGATTTTTCTAAGAGATGCTTTAGCATTGCAAATATGATTTGTGCATTAAATGTCGCTGAGAGCCTCCTAATAAACCTCGTTATGAGCATCATTTAATTGATGATGTGCGCTCGATGCTTTATGCAACAAAACGTGCAATCATGAAGCGATGAGATTGTGTCGCGTCAGCTATCATCACCATAAAGGGTCACTTCTTGTAGTGCACATATCTCGTAGAAGGTTGGGAATGTTGTCCAAAAAGGATATGTGCCACCTTTGGCCCTTTGCAAATTTTCAATCTATAAGCATTGCTAGTTTGAGAAACAAACTTCGATCACGTGTAGTGCTTCAATGGAAACTTCCAAGGAACCCTTAGATCTGGATTGCAAAAATATAAGTGGATCAATGCCCATTCTTACTTCATCAGTTTTGTGGATGAATCAACAAGGAAGGTCTGGGTGTATCCTCTCAATTCAAAGGATGAAGTGTTCTATGTGTTTAAATGATGGTTAGCTATGGTGGAAATTGAGACGAGGAGTAAGTTGAAGGTACTTTGATCAGAAAATATTAGAGAATATTTTTCATGAAAGTTCAATGAGTATTGCCAAAAAAAGACATATGCCAAGAGCTAATGTCACCTTACCCTCCAACAAAGAATGATGTAGATGACTTGACCATCCAAGAACTCTTTGTGTCAATGCTACAACATATACAACTCGCAATAGAGTTCTATGCAGAGGCATTGTTGATAGCAGTGCACATGATCACTCTGTCACCAAACACAACCAAGGGGTTGGAGGTTGCACATAAGCTATGGACATGTAAGTCTCTGGACTATGATCACTTAATGGTTTTTATATGTGAAGCCTTTTTACATGTGACTTAACAACTTTGTAAGCAATCAAATGCCAAAGGTAGAAATTGTATCTTCCTTGTCTATGGTAGGAGTGGAGAGTTTTGGATATCGCTTATGGGGTATGATATTCAAGAGAATAATGTGTAGTAGTTATGTCATCTTCAAAGAGACGATGTTCCATCGGTAACCCATCATAGAAGTGGAGATTAAGCAAGTCGTCTTTCATGATTCAAGAGTGATACCCCATGGGAATGCTACACAGGTACATGGAACGATTATGGTGTAGGTAGAAAATGTTCCTTAGATTGGGGATGTAGTTGAAGAGCTTGGAGGTCGGATGACAAAGGTATCATTTTCAACATTCTTGACATAGTTGCCAACATAGGAGACGCCCACTCTACAACATTCAATTAGGGTGTCAAATCCTTAAGAGAGGTATGATCTAGGGGTAGGGGTAGATTATGTCATGCTAATAGATACAAGTGAGCCCTTATGCTATAAGGAAGTTATGTAGTTTTTGGATCATGCAATGTGATACTTTTGACTTTAATTCAACTTCAACTTGGGGTGACCTGCAATAGCGGAAGAACAATTTGCAAAGGCGCTCAAGAAAGCGCGCAGGAAAAAAAAAGTCTTTTTGCTTCTCGAGCCCCGGCTTCGAAAATTCAAAGGAACAAACATATCATTTTTTGACAAAATTTTTCCTCCGCCTGAACGATTCACACCACCGATATAAATTATGAAATGATGTCCAAGTCTGCATGCTTTGAGTCTCAAGGACAAAGTTCTGATTTCAAATTTTGGCTGGACATATTCATGAGTTGCCGAAGATGGGTATCCATGAAGTTCCCCAAGATGGGTGCCTCTACCTTACGAGGTCGGGTGTGTGTCTTTCCAATTCATTGTACTCTCAAAAAAAAAACAAAACCAAAATGATTGTGCTCATTGCTGACCGTCGAATTACCAATAAAAAATAATTTAGAGTCGAATTACCTGGGTTGAGTTTATTCCTAGGGGGTGAGCCGGAACGTTTTATTTTTAATAAAAGGAAATTCGACCTTGGCCTATTTTTCCCGGACTTAAATTAAAATAAAGAAAAGTTACAAGTCAATGGGATCGACAAAGCATATGAGCCGAAACGTTTGTAAATGGATACATAACATCATTCATTTTTTGTAAAGTAGCAAGCATTTGGCACATAAAATTCTCTCAAAAGCGATTTGGTTCAAGTCCTGAGTTCAAATATGTCCATGAGTCTCTCATGATGGATGCGGAAGTTGAATGTGTGACTGTCTATTTCCAATTCATTGTAGTGTCAGAAAAAAAAACGATATGGTGCCGCGGGACTGTGTGAATTGACACTAAATCGTCTAACATTGCAAAAAATAAAATATCTTTGAAAATATTCGGGCCCAGCCTCGACTGCAGTCACAGGATCTTTCGGACGGGGATACATATTACACAGTGACTGAATTGAAAGTTCGACTCTTCGAGTCTTTTGACGTATAAAGGACAGCCATTCCATGATTCCAAAACGCCATTTGTATAACCGTTCCATTATCTCAGCGGCAGCCTTGAGGACATCATGAGTCATCGCCCTCGAGTTTTCAGAGACAGCTTCATGACATAACCTCATCATCCATACCTGCGTCTTGTAGTTGCTTAACGATATGATTTGTAGTAAACCAGCTGAGGCAGAAACCAAAGACCTCGCAAAAGTGAAAGGAGAAGGCGCAGCTCATTCCATGTTTAAAGAAATCCGCCTAGCGGAACAGCGCATAGTGGATGGCAAGGTCTTCCCCTTGATTCTCACACCTAACGTACTCCTAGAGTCCGCAGATGCCGCGGCTAATCTATTCGAGGCTAATAGCACTTTCCTGGAGCAGAAATTGAAAGAGCATGGTGCTATCTTCCTGCGTGAATTTCCTCTTCAAAGTGGAGAAGATTTTGACTGCGTTGTCAAAGCCCTTGGCTGGCCTTCCGTTCCATACATTGGCTCTGCTCCGCGCACACAAGTAGTGGGTTCTGTTTATACTGCTAATGACTCGAATCCTCAAGCATTCATCAACTTCCACCATGAAATGGCACAGGTGTGGGAGTGTGTGTGTGTGTGTGTGTGTGTGTGTGTGAGAGAGAGAGAGAGAGAGAGAGAGAGAGAGAGAGAGAGAGAGAGAGAGAGAGAGAGAGAGAGAGAGAGAGAGAGAGAGAGATCTACAAAAATATCGAAATGATCTATGACACCGATAAAATTACAAATTCGTGCGTAAATTTGAACAAAGTTTTGCTGAAGAAAGATCTTCGAAAATTAAAGCCAACTTAGGAAAGGAAATGTTTCCCAGTGAAAGCGGATTGTCACAAGCAAAAACCCTCATGGCTCGTATTTCTACCAATGTTTGCTGAACAAAGATCTTCGAAAAATAAAGCCAACTAGAAAACTAAGTGTTCCAGTGAAAGTGGATTGTCACAATCAAAAGCCCTCATGGCTCGTATTTCTATCCAAGGATTTTGTTGCTCAGAGGGTATTCACTGTTGTGCCAAAGTATACTCAAAATCAAGATCCTTTAGTTTTGGAACTTAGATCCCTTCAATGTTCTCTGTCTTCAAAAGAACCTGATTGCGTGTCACATGTGGCATGCCAAAAATAATCCCAATTGTCATCTGCTATTTCTGTCCATGTTGGAATGTCCTTCTCTGTAATCATGGATGCCAAAATCTCCCCAAGTTCATTGCACAGTCAATGGGGCACCTCTTGCACAGTCAATGGCGGTGCCTCTGCTGCAGTACCTGGCTGTCCAGCTGTCTAATGATACTGACTGGCTGAAATAATTTGTAACCTGCCCTTGAATCCATCTTCTGGCTGCCTCAACAGCCCATCCCTATGTCAACAGGCTATTCCTATGTCTCTTCAGCTCAGGTAAGTGATATCCCATAATTCAAGAAAGTGGTCCAAAACCCTGTTTGAAGCAGCAAGAGAATGCTGAAATTATCTCTCTGGCTACCTCAACAGCCTATTCCTATGTCTCTTCTGCTCAAGCATGCACAAATACAAGAAATTTTGATTGTGGTGTTTTGGAACTCTAGAAAGTGGTCCAAACCCCTCTTTGAATAAGCAATGAAAGCACCCATGTATTTTATAGTATGTGCAGCAGTGGCATACGTAATTCAACTTCATCCCTGGCTCCTTAGGGCATACACAAATATAGTATGTGGAGCTATGTCATATGTAATGCAACTTCGTCTCTGACTTCCTAGGACATAACGACATATCTTTGCCTTAGCTGGGAGCCTTCTATATCTGCAAGTCTCAACGTCAAGCTAATGTGAGGATAGAAACTCAGTTTGCCGAGCTTCTTGTGAGTTCATACTCGTGGTGTGTGCGTTGCAGGGTGCATGTGTGAGCATGTATTCATTCTTAGTTCATTCTATACCCACTATTGGGCACTAATGACATTAGTGGGGGTGTCATAGTATTGAGTCGATATTGTGCATAGTGGAGTTGATATGCTATATAATCTTGTGGTTGACGACAATGAGCTTATAGTTGCACTTTCATTTGAGGGTGAATTTGGGGTTTGTTGATATATTTCGGTAGTGATGTTTGTGAACACATTTAGGACCGTCGGGGCACTTTTTTCCCTCAAAGTTTTTTTTTTTTTCCTGGGCTTGTATATACGCCTATAACCCTAATGGGATACTTATCTTTGTACATTCACTTGGAAATACATTCAATATTGTGTGTTGTGTTCCAAGCTTCTTCTTCTTCTTCCTTGTGTTGTTTGCGTGCTTCTGCAAACCTCAAACTCCAACAATTGGCTTCAGAGCATATCGCCGCGGCATCGTCGACACCACTCGAGTCAGAGTCTTAGACTTGCACAAAAATTGGTGAGCATACTCGGGGCGATTAGGAGTTCAAAATGACTTTGCTCTATGGTGTCGAAATTTTGAGCTGAGTTCGTTTCGGTCTCCGAATGCACTATAGCAGTGCCTGTGTGGGCAATTTCGTCCTTTTGTGCCAAATGCATATACAGGTTTCGGTTCGCGAGTACAAGTGCCTCGAAGTCTGTTATAGGTTTAGCGAAGCTCGACAAGGTAGTTCTGTTCAAATTTTTGAGATACAATCATTTTTTTGCATCACGGTACTTTATTCAGTGGCCATGACACAAAGCAATGATGTATTCCATATGTTGGTCGTTGAGGAAAAGCTGGATGGTACCAATTACCCATTATGAGCATATATGATGAGTCATGTATTGGTGGCAAAAGGATCGTGGAATATTGTACAATGTGTTGAAAAACGACCAACTAGGCATGAAAATATAGTTATTGAAGGTGATGCAGATGGCATTGAAGATGACGATCTTCAGATTCCTATTCTTTCTTCTGTACCTGTTGCACCTATTGTAGAGCTAAGTTCGTTGGGATTGCAGAGGTTCAGACACATGCAGTGATTGCTTTGTCTGTCAAACGTGCCATTATCCCTCATGTTCGTGTTGGAAATTAGGTAGGCCCATAACAAATTCCACATGTCCCATAGATCTAGGATCTACAACACAGATTCCAGCATCTTCCAAAATTGACAAACATGAACATACAACACTTAATCATACAAATGATGAGACAAAGATAGAGAGAGATTAGACAACATGTTCAAAGTGCTATGTAAGCCACTGCTTACTCACACCTTCGTATATACAAATGTCAATTTACAATGTGGGAGTCAAAATCTCAACCACTCTATGTGAACAGAAATAGATGGAAGAGTGTATGTACATAATTTACAAGAATATTCAGATGTAGGGATAGAAATCTGAATATGTATGAGATGTATGACCTGATAGGTTATAGAAGAGTGTATATGAGTGACAAAAAGAGGAAAGATCAGTTTGAAACTGATATTCAGCAAACCCTAATCTGACTTTAGGCTATGGAAGACCCTAAATCAGATGTGTGTGTGAATGATCACATACTTACAGAATTAGCATAGAATGCTAACATGTTGCTGACAGAAATCCTCATACTCATGTGGAATCATCTTCTCCAACACCTCATCTGAATGGATGTAGCATGCATGTACTGGTTCTCCTTTATGGATGCCACTGCTTCCATGTATGTTGAATAGGATGACTCCATATATGGATGCCACCGCCTCCATAAGCTCCAAGTAGTACCTATGTGCATAAAGAGAATATGTACCTGAATAGTTAACATAAGATGCAATCTTATGTTGAGCTCCATCCAATGTCTTTGAAGTAATCCATAATCTTCATGTAGAAGACAATCTTCAAATACATCATGTAGATGGAACCAAGCTGCTGACAGGTAAGTCTTCTCCATAAGCAAGAGTGTGAGCACACTCTTCTCCAAGAAGAACTCCATGGCTGCTCCTCAACATAGTTTCACAAAGTGCACCATGGCTTTTCCATGAGTGCTAGAGCACCACCACCTCCCGTAGAGGCCTAAGCTAGCGTTAGCTTGTGTTTGGATAATCTAAAAAGTGACCTCAATGCTCTCTTATATAGGTTTTAAAGCTCCATGCAAAAAACTCACTCAAAAGGGCTTTATTTTAATCTCATCGCTTTTTAAATTGCTTTTGCTTTATTTTAATTTAATTGTTAAAAAGTGCTTCTGGCTTGCTTTTTCACACTTCTGACCACCTGATGAATGATCTTAAAACATTTTTATGACCTCCAAGCTGAGAGCTATCAAATGAGGTAAAAAACCCTAAATCAGCAGAAAATTAGAGTTAGGGTTTTCTCTCAAATTTGATCTCTGATGACTGAATGTTCTATACCATTAGAAAGCTCTCTTCAAGCTCTACAAGATAGGCTCATAAAAATTTTACCCAAATTTTGTGCCAAAAATGACTAAGTACCAAAATTAGGGAAAAATGGATTTTGGACTATGTGACATTGATTTCCAACAGAGATGTTCAGACCAATGCATTGATTGCTTTGTTTGTCAAACGTGGCATTATCCCTCATGTTCGCTCTTGCAAAACAACAAAGGATGCTTTGGATACACTTGTACGAGGCAAGAAATGAGGCTCGTGTTGCTTAGCTCCAAAAACAATTGGAGAGTGAGCATATGAATGAAGGAGATTCTATGGACAATTTCTTGACAAAGATCAAAGATTTGAAAGAGGAGTTGATTTTTGTCGATGAAATCTTGCCGGATAGTTCCCTTGTGGAGACGTTCTTAACGGTCTTCCAGATTCATATTAGATTTTTGCTTCTACTCTTCGGTTGATGATGAAAGGAAATCTAAATGTTTCAGACATTGGTCCACAGGGATCATTCCATGTGTGTATGGGACAAGGGCCAGCCATAGCCAAGGTCCCAAGCTCGGGGGATATCCTAAGGTATTCAGTAGTAATGGAGATGAGTGTTACATGATGGCCACATGAGGGCACTAGACCATTCGAGGTCATTGCTATTTTTAGAATGCAAGAGGATATAGATCGATGGGAGGAGAGTTGCACACACATTATTCACAAGTTATCTTTAGCTTGTTCTTTGGGCTCACACTTGGTATTCAGTAGTAATGGAGATGAGTGTTACATGATGGCCACATGGCGACACTAGACCATTCGAGGTCATTGCTATTTTTAGAATGCAAGAGGATATAGATCGATGGGAGGAGAGTTGCACACACATCATTCACAAGTTATCTTTAGCTTGGTCTTTGGGCTCACACTTGGTATCAGAGACCGGTCATTGACTTTGCTTCGCATGTGTACCAGTTTGAGCATGAGGGGAGGTGACTACTGATCCGTGGAGAGCAAGATCTCAAAGAGACGCGATTAGTAACCGCTACCAAGTTGCTCAAGATTGATTGAATAGAGAGCATAGAATCGAATGGGTACCAGGAGAGAGTCTGACTGCTCGGCCACCATTTCGAATGAGTTTGCAAGAGGAAAATGAAGTCCGGTAGATCGTGGACGAGTACTTACAGAAAGGGCTGATTAGACCCAGCTATTCACCCTTTGCAGCACCAATTCTTTTTGTGAAGAAGAAAGATGGATCTTATAGGATGTGTGTCGACTACAAAGCACTCAATAAGATTACTATGAGACACAGACATCTCATGCCCAAGATAGATGATCTTTTAGATGCTCTAAGTGGAGCCATTGTATTTAGTAAAAGAGATTTTAAAAGTCGCTACCATGAGATTAGGGTAAGAGATCATGATGTACATAAGTCAGCTCTCAGGACCCGTTTTGGGCATTATGAGTACTTAGTTATGCCATTTGGTTTGACTAATGCACCGGCTACATTTATGATGTTAATGAATGACATTTTGCGACCGTTCATTGGAAAGTGTGTTGTTGATTTTGTTGATGATTTGTTAGTGTATAGTAGGACTGTGCATGGGCATGAGAATCATCTAAGATTAGTATTGAATGTATTAAAAGAGAAGCAGATGTATGTAAATCCGGAGAAGAGTTAGTTGTTTCTTCCGAGGATAGAGTATCTAGGGCATGTGGTCTCGGCTGATGGGGTTGAGATGGATCCCAAGAAGGTCTCAGTTATATGAGCTTTGCTTACTCCTCAGGATGAGGGGTGGATGAGGGGTAGTTATGATCATTTCTAGGACTTTCTAGTTCTTATAAAAAATTCATCTCTTCTTATTCGTCGATAGCAGCGCCTATGACGAACTTGCTTCAAGGCAAAGTTCCATTTGTATGGAAGCAAGAGAAGAAAGAGAGTTTTGATACTCTGAAACAAATTGTTTTAGAGACTCCTATACTTAAAGTGATAGATCCAGAGAAAACCTTTGAGTTAGAGACAGATGCTAGTGGCATAGCCATAAGGGTAGCTTTGAGCCAAGATGGAAGACCAATAGCTTTTGAAAGCAAAGAATTGAGTAGTGCACAACGAAAGAGGCCAGTGCATGAACAGGAGTATGCAGTGGTGCATGCACTTAAAGTTTGGAGACATTATCTTTATGGTGAAGACTTTAAGGTATACACAGATCACCATACACTCAAGTACTTTTGTAGTCAACCAGATCTTCGAGGCAGATAGGCTCGTTGGGCTTAGCTCATGCAGGAGTTTCACATGGAAATCCTATATAGAAGAGGCAAAGAGAATATAGTAGCTGATGCATCATCAAGGATAATGTATCAAATGAGCTTTACAGTCTTAGAAAGCTCATTGCTTCAAGAGATCAAGGATGCACAGGTGGAAGATCCACATTTGTTAGAGATTATTAGAGCCATCAGCGATGACTCTATCATAGGAGATGAGGCAGTTCCTATTGTTTCTTCACCTAGCAGAGCAAACAAATGCAAACCGTATTCCAATTTATATGGGAGAATGGAATAGTCAAACGGAAAGGAAAGGTTTGCGTACCAGATTCCCGAAATTTGAGAAGAAAAGTTGTGCATGAAAACCATGATGTTCTTTGTGCAGGGCATCGTAGTGTTGACAAGACGATACAACTTGTTAGAAGAACATTTTGTTAGAAGAACATTTTGGTGGCCTTGATTAGCCAGTGATGTTCACACTTATGTACAACAATGCTTTATGTGTCAAGTCAACAAAGTAGAAAGGGTAAAGACACAAGGTCTTTTGCATCCTTTACAGATTCAAGATCATAACTGGGACAATGTATCCATGGACTTCATAGTCAGGTTACTGCGGACCCAAAGGAAGCGGAATTCTATCCTAGTCGTGGTAGACTAACTGAGCAAGATGGCTCATTTCATACCCATGCAGGACACGATAGAAGCTCCACAGGTAGCGGAGTTGTTTACCCGGCATGTCCTCAGATTGCATGGGTTATCGACATCCATAGTTTCAGATAGGGATGTGAGAATTACAGGATACTTTTGGAAGTCTGTACTTGACAAACTGAAAGTGTCATTGAAAATGAGTGGTGATCATCCACAGACACATGGTCAAATCGAGAGGATCAACTAGATTCTAGAGGACATGTTGAGAGCATATGTGTTGAGAGACACACAGATTGGGATAGTAGACAGATTAGGATAGTTATCTTCCACTAGTAGAGTTTGCTTATAACAATAGGCCTCACAAGGTGGCAGGAATGTCTCCTTTTGAGATGAACTATGGCATGAATCCCAATGCCCCCAATACCATTGGAATGCCAAAGAAATTTCCTAGTGCTTCGGAGTTCTTAGTGAATCTCCAAGCAATTTTAGAAATAGCTAAAGCCAAGATGCGACAAGCAGTTGATAGGGCAAAAGAGTATGATGACAGGAAGAGATCTCCTAGATCCTTTGAGGAAGGAGACAAAGTCTTTCTTCATGTGCCAGCTAGATCTACTTCACTATCCACAAGGAAGTGTAGTAAGCTTTCACCAAGGTTTTTTGGACCTTGGAAGATAGTAAAAAAGCTAAGAGATGTTGCATACCGATTAGAGCTTCCTCTAGATTGCAGAGTCCATCCAGTGTTTCATGTTAGTAAACTTAGAAAGTATATTTCTAGGGAGGATAATCTAATAGACGGTATTGTTTCTTTGCAGGAAAGTGATAGCACAAATCATTCTCCGGACAAGATACGAGATCGGAGATAGAAACGGTTGAGGAACCGTGTCATTCAGGAGTATCTAGTAGCCTGGAGAGGATTACCACTTACTGACTCTACTTGGGAATTAGAAGCTCTGGCTCGCAACTACTTTTCCTCGTTGATCATTGAGAACAATGATCTTTAGAAGGCCCGATTAGAGCTTCCTCCAGATTGTAGAGTCCATCCAGTGTTTCATGTCAGTGAACTTAGAAAGTATATTTCGAGGGAGGATAACCTAATAGAGGGTATTGTTTCTTTGCAAGAAAGTGATAGAACATGTCATTCTCTGGACATGATACTAGATCGGAGACAGAAATGGTTGAGGAACCGTGTTATCCAAGAGTATCTAGTAGCCTGGAGAGGATTACCACTTACTGTCTCTACTTGGGAATCAAAAGCTCTGGTTTGCACGTACTTTCCCTCATTGATCACTCTAGGACAAGAGCCGGCCACAGCCAAGGTCCCAAGCTCGGGGCATATCCTAAGTATTCAGTAGTAATGGGGATGGGTGTTGCATGATGGCAAGATGGCAGCACTACACCATTCTAGATCATTGCTATTTTTATAATACAAGAGGATGTAAATGGATCGGAGGAGAGTTGCACGCATATCATTCACAAGTTATCTTTAGCTTGTTCGTTGGGCTCACAAAATGCCTTAACATTTGAAGAGTTAGTCTCTGTTTCGTTGCAAGGAGATAAGTCGAGGAAGAAAAGGTCCATTATGCGTGTAGCATATCAAGCTTTCTTAGCGTTTCATAAGGACAAAGGTAAATGGGGCTCATCTACTAGTAAGTAGAAATCTGCTAATTCTTCAAGGTCGAAAAAGGAAGACAAAGACGAGAAGAAAACAAATCAGAAACAATTCTACAAATATTGTAAAAGAAATGATCATGTCATAAAGAGTTGTCCAAAAGTGGTTACAAAAGAGGCTGGAATGGTTGTTGCAGAAGTCTCTACACCTAAAACAAAGTCTTCTATTTTTTTGCAGAATGAAGAATGGGCGTTTACTATTGTTTGCAACTATGACCCATCTTCCCATGATTAGTGTATGTGTGCAGTAGACTTGATGTTTGGTACTTTGATAGTGGGGAAACGAAACATATTACCTCGCAGCGCAATTTCTTCAGTTCACTTGAGCCTGCCTCTACAGAGAATACCATCACATGTGCTAACAACTCCTCTTATCCTTTAATGGGAGTTGGTAAGATCATTATGACTCCTGTTGATGGTAGTTCTTTCACATTGTCAGATGCCTTGCTTGTGTCAGGGATCAAGGAAATTCTTTTGCCAGTATCAGCATTAGCCAAGATTGGCTCGGTTTTCAAATTCGTTGATTCTAGGTGTACAGTTCATGATCTCTCAAATGGTGATGTCATTATTGCTTCTTGCATTTTATGTCAAGGGCTATAAGCTCATAGACTATGCAAAATCTGTCAATGATTAAGCATGTGCAGTTCATGATTCTCATACTATCTCATATACAAAGCTTTGGCATGCGAGCTTTGGTCATCTGAATTTCGCTAGTTTGCTATGCCTTCAGAAATCTGAAATGGTGTCTTCTGTGCCCAAACTTGAGGCACTTGGTAAACATGTTTGTGAAGGTCGTAATTTGGGCAAAATGCAACGTTTCTCCTTATCAAAAGATGGTTCAATTCGAGCTACTCAGAAATTGCAGCTTGTTCACAGTGATGTCCGTGTCCTATGCAGACACCTTCTTTTGGGAACTACCTTTACTTTGTGACTTTTATTGATGAATCTATCTAGGCATGCATTGGTGTATCCATTGAAAGCAAAGTCCGAAGTGTGTATGTGCTTCAAATAGTTTCTGGTTTTGACTGAAAATTTGTCAGCATGTAAAATGGGAACGCTCCGTTCTGATCGATGAGGGGGAATACATGTCTTCTGATTTTAATGCATTTTTGGCTAAATGTGGGATAAAACATCAGTGTCTAGTGTCGTATACACCACAATAAGTTTTTGAAAGAAAGAATAGGTCTCTCATGGAGATTGCGAGGTGTATGGTCAAAAGTTAGGCTTTACCACATAGCTTTTGGCTTGACGGTGATATGTGTGCAACATATGTACTTAACAGGTGTCTCACCAAAGCACTACAGTTTATCACTCCATATGAGGCTTGGCATGGTCGCAAGCCATCTGTTGCTCATCTACGTATCTTTGGTTGTCAAGCATATGCATTAGTGTCTGAACAATAATGCAGAAAATTGGATGATAAAGTAATGAAATGTATTTTTGTTGGGTATAGTTTTGAAAGCAAAGGCTATCGTCTGTAACATCCACATACTAAACTCATTTTGGTTAGCCATGATGTTGTTTTTGTAGAAGATGCAATTTAGCCATTTCTTTCATGTACTAAGGAGACATCGATTAGCTCCAAAGCTGTATATGACACTTTGTTGCCTCTTTTTATAGGGGGATAGTAAAGGATTGGTCCAAATGAGGCAATTTGTCAGCCTTTACATTCTTCACATGATGATGCAGATCATTCCATTTCTGATGCAGATTTACATGATGCACTTGTTGATGAGAGATTTACATGATGCACTTGTTGATGAGAGGGCTGATATAGATGAGGCAAAAACTATGCCAAAATGGCTGGTGCAAACTTTGCAAGTTAGCAAATTAGATGCACCTATGTCATATCGTACTCGTTCAGGTTCTCATAGTGCTTCTAAGTTCTTTTGCATCAGATTGCTATGCAATGGCTGCCTCTGGTCTTTGTGATGAGAATGAACGTGTTTGTTTTGATGAAGCACAAAATTCTGAAAATATTCTGGCCACTTTGCAATCAGAATATGATGCTATTATGAAGAATGGTACCTGGTCTTCATGTGATTTGCCTCAAGGTGAAAAGGCCATTGACACTAAATTGGTATACAAGCTCAAGCGTAAGCATGATGGAACAATTGACAGGTATAAGGCTAGGCATGTATCAAAAGGTTATGCTCAAGAGAGAGGCATTGATTTTGATGAAATCTTTGCTCCCATGTGTCGCATGACCACCGTTCGTAGCATTTGTGCATTCGGAGCTCATCGTGGTTGGACATTAAAACTGCATTTCTGAATGATGACTTACATGAAGAAGTATATGTATTTCAGCCCTGTGGTTTTGTTTAGAAAGGCATAAAAACAAAGTGTGCAGGATTGAAAAAGGCATTATATGGTTTGAAGAAAGCACCATGTGTTTGGTATGAAAAGATACATGCCTACTATGTTGCACATGGTTTTGAGAACAGTCCAACTAAGAGCACTGATATGTTAAGCGTGCAAATGATGTGCTTCTCATCATAGTTGTCTATGTTGATGACATACTTCTCACTGGTCCTTATGAGAAGCATATTGTTGATTTTAAGGTTGATTTGCATGCCTCTTTTGAGATGTCAGATTTTGGCCATTAGCATCATTATTTGGGCATTCAATTTATGCAAGTTGATGGTGGAATACCTTTGTGTCAAACAAAATATATTGACACATTATTGTAGCATTTTGGCCTTGAAGATTGCAAACCTATTGCCACTCTTATGGAAACAGGTTTATAGTTGAGTCTTCATGATGCTGGATATGCATGTGATGTTGTCCTCTATCAGTAAGTTGTTGGATGCTTGATTTACTTATGCATAACTCGGTCTGATATTCAGTTTGCTGTCTCACAGATCAGCAAGTTTTTTGCATTGCTCAGGTATAAGCATTGGTAGGCGGTTAAGTGCATCTTTCACTACTTGAGTGGTACCCGGCTACTTGGATTGTTTTATTCCAAGAGGGGATCACTACCACAAGATTTACATACTTTCTCTGACTTTGATCGGGCTGGTTGTTATGACACTCGTGTGTCCACTAGTGGTTTTAGCTTCATTCTTAGTAGCTCATGCATATCTTGGTTGAGCAAGGAGCAGCCTATCGTGGCCCATTTCTAGTTGTGAGGATGAGTATAGGAAAGCTTTCAGAACGATTGTTGAGTGTGTTGCCCAAATGCCTTTTGGCGTATTTGGGTGTTGATTCTGCCACCACCATCTTCACTAACAGTCAGAGGCATAGTCAGAGAGCATTGGCAGTTGCGAAGAACCCCATGTTCCATATTCGCACAAAGCTAGTTGTGTAACAGGTCAACCTATAGAATCATTTGATACGCGAGATTTTGAGCAACCAGTAAATCCCAATCTCAACGTTATGGAAGATTACCAAAACCAGCAACAACAACAAGAGCAACTGTAGCAACAGCAACAGCAACAAGGTGGTCACCGGAGACCATCCACTGTGGGAGTTACATATGCAAAATTTGGAGGGTTCCCCGGTGATGACCCAGATGCACATGTGCGTACTTTTGAGATTAACTATGCAGTATTAAACAATCCGACGGAGCCGGCATACGAAGCGATAGTGTTCCAATCAACATTGGTGAATGAAGCAGTGCGCTAGCTGACCGAATATGACATTGATCACTTCAGACGATATGATGATGTGAAAGATGCATTCTTACAGCAATTTAGACTGAAGAAAAATACGATCGAAATATTTGACTATCTACAAAATAACCGCCAGAAAACGCATCAGAGTGTACAAGAATATGCGACCCTTTTTCATACACATTTACAGCTTGTCCATCTAACGCAAAGACTTAGAATAGACTAGCTGTGAATGTTGTGCTGCGAGAACAGGGGCAACCAACGACCCGCTATGTACCACCGCACTTGAGAAATACAACTTATCCTAATTATACCAATTACAGGAGCCGACACACAGGAAATTTTAACCAAACTCGGTGGAGTCAGGACCAAGCCGGTAGTAGCACTGGCTTACCTCCGCCATGTTGTCATTTCTACGAGGAAGTGGGACACATCCGAAGGCACTATAAGGATGCCCAAGAGTATGATAAATGGAAGAAAGAGAGGCAAAGCCCAATGGCAAACATCGTTCACATTACCGCAGTAGATACGCAAACAGTGGCGGTATAGACCCTCTCCGGCAAGACACTTCACTTGGCAGCAGAACTCTTTGAACGAGGATTAAAAGAGAAGCAACGTACATTTGCCAAGGCATCGAGATGGGCCAGAGAAGAACGAACAATCTTTCTCGATCTTGTACGAGTTACTCGACAAAAAGCTCGACAAGCAAAAAAATGCACATCGGGCCCGGTCGAAGTTAGGTCAACGATCCCACCGAAAACAGCAACAGAATTGGCGAGTCCAAGTATAGCCTGGGACATTTTATCTAAAGGTCCGATAACCATCCCCTTTGGATAACTCCTAATGTTAGTATCAGGAATTCGACAACAATTTCAATAGCAGATTGATCCCCACTTGATGCGTGCCCTAACCACGGCTACAATTAGTCCGAAAGTTGATCCTTCGGTAGACCATGTTGTTCCCTTAATCATTGTGTGGTTCAAAAATCATAAGATTTCTCAGGTATTAATTGATGGAGGGTCATGAGTGAATATTGCCATGGAGGCACTCTTTAAAAAGCTACGATGGACCCATATCAAACCTGTTAACTTTTTTGTGCGTATGGCCGATCAGTCCCGAGTCCATCCAGTCGGGTTAATTCGGGATATTCCTTTTACCCTACGGGGAGAAGTATTTAAAATGGCCTTCGTAGTAATGGACCTGCCCGAATCTAGCTTGGATTACAATTTATTATTCGGTAGACCTTGGTTGAAGCATGCCAAGGTGTTACAAGATTGGTCTTCACAGGAACTTATTTTTACTGTAATCATCGGAAATTAGTGGTTCCCCTCGATGACATAAAGCCTTGTGAACTTCACACACTGCCTTGTAGTTGTGTCGCAGAACCAATGCATATGCTAGAGGGTTTGTTCGACGATGAGGAGGAAGCATTTTTAATTACTAATTAGGATTTGTTGTCTTTGGGAACAATCGATCTACAAAAGGTGCTGGACAATTGGTCTCCGGCGACCTACACAATGAAGCCACTCATGGATGATGCTAATAATGAAACTAAGGATTTCTTAGACTCTATGGATTTGAGACACTTATCCCAATCCCAGGATGATTCCTCCATGTCCCGGCAGTTCTATGTGCTGGAAGATCAATTAGTAACTTGTAACTTAGGAGATGAAGCTAACCCGTGCCCAGTAAAGATCAAAGGGGGACTGACTCCTTCGTTCGAGGAGGATTTGCTCCCCCTACTAAAAGAATTTACTGACGTTTTTACCTGGGATTATCGTGATATGAAGGGCTTGGATCCTCGTATTTACCAGCACCGGGTAGTCTTAAAATTGGATGCAAGGCCCATCAAACAACAGAGCTGTCGAATGAACCCTAATTATGGCGAGGAGGTGAAAGAGGAATTAGATTGGCTATTGGAAGTTGGATTTATTGTCCCCGTGGAGCATGCGGAGTGGATTTTGTCTATAGTGATCGTACCTAAAAGTATAAACAAGTACGAATACGTGTAGATTACTGCAAATTGAACGCCACTACGGTGCCCCATCCTTTTCCATTGCTATTCTTAGATAGTATGTTGGACGATGTAGGTTGCAGTGAGATGTACTCTTTTTTAGATGGCTACAGTGGGTATAACCAGGTTCGAATGGCTGAACCGGATATCCCTAAAACTGCTTTTATTACTTATTGGGGAGTCTACGCATGTCTTACTATGTGGTTTGACTTATGAAATGCACCGAGCACGTTCCAACCCTTCATGCAAGAGATATTGCATCTGTTGGAAAACAATGTCACATTAGTCCAAAATCCATTTAGGGCAGAAACCCTAATTTTGGTACTTGGTCATTTTTGGCACAAAAATGGGTAAACTTTTAATGAGCCTATCTTGTACAGCTTGAAGAGATCTTTCCAATGGTATATGACATGCAGTCATCAGAGATCAGATTTGGGAGAAAACCCTAACCCTAATTTTCTGCTGATTTAGGGTTTTGACCTCATATGATAGCTCTCGGCATAAGGATCATAAAAATGTTGTCAAATCATTCATCAAGTAGTCATAAGTGTGAAAAAGCAGGTCAAGAAGCTATTTTTAAAGTTAGCTAAAAGCAACTTTAAAAATAAAGCAAACTGAATTAAAAAATAGCGATCCAAGTTTTAAAAAGCTACGATGATGAGTTTTTTACGCAAAAAGATGCTTTATTCAATTTTAATTGCTAGAAGTGTTTGAGGGCTATATAAACAGTGCCTTGGGTCACTTTTGAGTTATCCTACACCAATTGCAACGCCAACTTTGGTCCCTCAGTAGAGGTGGTGCTCTAGCATACATGGGGCAGCCATGGTGCATTCTAGGAGCATGTTGAGGAGAAGCTATGGAGTTCTTCTCGGAGAAGAGTATAGCAGCTATGGAGTTCTTCTCGGAGAAGAGTATGCTCACACTCTTTCTTATGGAGAAGACTTACCTATTAGCAGCTTGATGGTTTGGATCAGCCATCCACATGATATATTTGAAGATTGTCTTCTACATGAAGATTTCGGTGTACTTCAAAGACATTGGATGGAGCTTAACATAAGATTTGCATCTTATGTTAAGAATTCAGGTACATATTCTCTTTAAGCACACAGGTACTGCTTGGAGTTTATGGAGGCAGTGGCATCCATATCAGGAGTCCTATTTGGCATATCTAAAGGAGAATCAGTACATGCATGCTACTTGCATTTGGATGAGGTATTAGAGAAGGTGTGTTCACATGAGTATGAGGATATCTGTCTGCAACATATTAGCATTCTATGCTAAGTCTGTAAGTATGTGATCTTTCACACACACATCTGATTTAGGGTCTTCCATAGCCTAAATTCAGATTAGGGTTTGCTGAATTATCAGTTTCTAACTGATCTTTCCTCTTTCTGTCACTCATATACACTCTTCTACAACTGTCAGGTCATACATCTCATACATATTCAGAGTTCTGTCTCTACATCTGAATATTCTTGTAAATTTTGTACATACACTCATCCATTTATTTCTGTTCACATAGAGTGGGTGAGAGTTTTGCTCCGACATTGTAAATTGACATTTGTATATTTGATAGTGTGAGTAAGCAGTGGCTTACGTAACACTTTACACATGTTGTCTAATCTCTCTCTATCTTTGTCTGATCATTTGTATGATTAAGTGTGGTATGTTCATGTTTTGTCAATATTGGAAGATTGCTTGAATCTATGTTGTAGATCCTGGATCTATGGAACTATGGGACCTGTGAAATTTGTTATGGGCCTACCTAATTTCCAACATTTGGTATCAGAGCATTAAGGCTCTCAGATTCCCAGGTTCCGAGACTCCCAGATTTACAACATATGATTTAAGAGCATCTTCTAACATTTGACATTTGACATACACACTTAATCTAGATGAGTAGAGATTTGAGAATTAGACAATTCCGTCACCTGTTTATTTATTAGTGTGGAGTATGAAGTTGATGATCTGTTGGCAGTCGAATACTTTTGGAAGAGTATGAAAATACTTTACAGTTTGAAGACCAAGACTTGATGAAGAGAAGGCTACTTCAAATTCAAGGAAGAACAATGTTTTGGAGAAGATGAAGGAATCAAATCAACATCAAATCAAAGGTATTAGTTTCTACTATCAGATTATCATTTGTAGGTCATATCTTAGAAGAGCAGTTATGAAGAGATTTGAAGGATTGAAGAAGTGCTTTTATACACTTTCATTCTTTGAAAGTAAAAGCATTAGCTACATCAAAACAGGTATCTAGAGGTTGTTCTTGACAGTTTTGATAAATCTCTTTCATGGCAAGAAAGCTCATCTAAGAAGACAAATTTGGAGATGAGATGAGTTTTGTTTTCAGCCAACCTTGTGTTGTAAGTTGGCTGGAAGTTTTTTATCTAGGTACAGAATTTGATCTAGGTACACTAGAGAGGTAATTCAGCATTCAACCAAAAGGTTGGTGAATTCAGTCATATCAGTCACATTTGAAACAGTGTTTTTCAGAGATATGAGGAGATGGTAAAACATGATTCTATATTCACTTCCATTATATACCATGTTTGTTTTGTCTATTACTCTTAGTACTAGAGGAAGAGAAAAATTCATTTGAAGGAGTTAAGAGTACTTGTTACTTCAAGATAAAGAGAACAAAAGGTATGGAAGAGAAGTTTGAAGATGTTGACATCGTCAGGTGGAAGAAAGATGCAGAAGAAGAAAGTCCAACAATTCCAAAGGGAAAGTAAGACTTCATTCTTTTATCTTATATTTTCCATATACTTTTTTTTTCCATATACTTTTCCTAATTTTATCCTCTATATCCAAAGACAAGTCTACGAGAACATCTTGTGTGAAAAAGATAGTTTAAAGAAGAAGCAGTTTCTTGTTTTGCACTATACTTGGACATGTTTTAGTAGGTTTTGACAAAGAATTGCATTGAGAGAAAGAAAGGCAGCTTATATGTTTTGACTCATATGTGTATGAGTTGTGTATAAGTTGAAGATTTTGAGCAGACAACGATATGTTCCCTCAAAGAATTCTTGGAGTGTCAATTCAGAGCTACTTGGTATATGACAAGTTGTAGAGAAGTATATTTCTTCTTGACCTAACTCTTGAGGTAAAAGAGTATTTGTAGCAGATGTTGAAGACTTGGAGTGAGGTTTTTGTTTGGAAAAGGTACCTCATATTCTGTAGATTCAATATATTCAGAAAATTCAGAGTTTTTCAGGATAAAAATTATGAAAGATCAATATTTTCAGAATTTCAGTGTTTTCAGAAAATTCAGAATTTGCAAGAAAATTATGAAATTTCAGTATTTTCAGAAAATTTCAGAAATTTCAATATTTTGAGAAAATTCAGAAAATTCAGAAAATTCAGATTTTTGTGTTGTACCAGTCAGTTGAAGAATTTACTTTCTATGAATGTCTAGATTTTTGGATACATGCTTGTATTCAAAAAGGTGTTCCATTAGATCCTATGACTTGATTGAGAAGTGGAGTTAGCCAAAGAAAGTCAAGAAGATACTATCACATTTCACCCGGGTAGAATATGAAAAGATAAAGTATCAACTTGCAACTTTTGGAGTTCTCAAGGTGAGAGTTTGTCCATTTATGTTCCAGTAGGAGTTGCAGATTATTGGGAAGGATTTGGTTAAAGAAAAGTTTTACAACTTTATATGAAAAGCATGGACACTTAGAGACATTCAGGGAGCAAATCAAACATTCAGTCATGAAGGTTTGATGACAGCAGATTGACACAGGTATTTTGTTATAGAGATCTTGATAGATCTTGAATGATCTTGAAGATCTTGAGTATTTATGAGTCAATTGTCTATACTTTGTTTGAAAAGTTCTTAGCATTGGAAGAATTAAGTCAAAGATTCAGATTCTATCAGAACTGAAGATCAGATTTATTGAAAGAAGGAAGACGTTTCAGATTTCATAAAGTCTGATGTAATTTGAAGAATTCTGGATACTAGTGTTAAATCATCCAGGGGATGATGAAACATGAAGATTTATTTTCAGCCATATGTGAAAGAATGCAAAGTCATACCTACAGGTATTCCTATATCAAGTATTCCTATATTTCCTTTGTCAGTTTCTCTTTATGTTCCAGCTTTGAAAGAAGAAGGAAGAAGGAGAATGTCTGGATAAAGTTCTTATTAGGGTGTTCCTGTTCAGGAGAAAGTTCCAGAGTTCTATTGAAGAGAAGCTTGATATTTCAGAGAGGTATGTTACTTATGAGGTGCGCACATTTATGGTTATACGAGACTCTGAAGGAAAGAGGTATGAAAGACTTATAGATAGAACAAGGATGAAGACAATATGACATCATAGATATGAAATTTTGGTGAGACTCATGAGTTGAGTTGAGTTGAGTACAGTAAGAGATGAACCAGCTAGTGTTCATAATACACTAAGTTGCGAGTTGTCAGTCACAAGTCCCAGGATTCAGTTTTTGATTTTGTTTAGTGTATTTACATGACACAGCCGCAGAAGTACGTTGAGAAACCTTTCTTAAGGTAAATGCAAATATGTGGATCCTAGTGTATGCTAACAGGTTTGAGAAGACAGGAGATAGCAGGTTCAGAGTCAGTACATGCTACATATGTTTTCAAGCAATGATTGCTTGATGTGTACACAATTGGATATCTACTTTGCATATTTTCTCAGGTATTATGGTTCATATTTAGCAAGTTCAGTTTTTTGAAGTTTGAAGAAAGTCAAATTTAGTTTTGAAGAAGACTTTTAAAGAAAAGGTTTGAAGGTCAATTCGAGAGTAGAAGTTTGAAGTTTATGAGAGTTGCAGATGAATGAAGTTACATATCCAGTTCAGTTTGTACCAATGTGACATTGCAGGGGGGATTGTTGGAAAACAATGTCACATCAGTCCAAAATCCATTTAGGGCAGAAACCCTAATTTTGGTACTTAGTCATGTTTGGCACAAAAAATGGGTAAAATTTTTATGAGCCTATCTTGTAGAGCTTGAAGAGAGCTTTCCAATGGTATATGACATGCAGTCATCAGAGATCAGATTTGGGAGAAAACCCTAATGTTAATTTTCTGCTGATTTAGGGTTTTGACCTCATATGATAGCTCTCGGCATAAGAATCATAAAAATGTTGTGAGATCATTCATCAGGTAGTCAGAAGTGTGAAAAAGCAGGTCAAGAAGCTATTTTTAAAGTTAGCTAAAAGCAACTTTAAAAATAAAGCAAACTCAGTTAAAAAATATCGATCCAAGTTTTAAAAAGCTACGATGATGAGTTTTTTACGCAAAAAGCTGCTTTATTCAATTTTGATTGCTAGAAGTTCTTGAGGGCTATATAAACAGTGCCTTGGGTCACTTTTGAGTTATCCTACACCAATTGCAACGCAAGCTTTGGTCCCTCAGTAGAGGTGGTGCTCTAGCACACATGGGGCAGCCATGGTGCACTCTAGGAGCATGTTGAGGAGCAGCTATGGAGTTCTTCTTGGAGAAGAGTGTGCTCACACTCTTGCTTATGGAGAAGACTTACCTATCAGAAGCTTGATGGTGTGGATTAGCCATCTACATGATATATTTGAAGATTGTCTTTTACATGAAGATTTCGATGTACTTCAAAGACATTGGATGGAGCTTATCATAAGATTTGCATTTTATGTTAAGAATTCAGGTACATATTCTCTTTACGCACACAGGTACTACTTGGAGTTTATTGAGGCAATGACATCCCTATGAGGAGTCGTCCTATTCGGCATATCTAAAGGAGAATCAATACATGCATGCTATATGCATTCGGATGAGGTATTAGAGAAGGTGTGTTCACATGAGTATGAGGATTTTTGTCAGCAACATGTTAGCATTCTATGCTAAGTCTGTAAGTATGTGATCTTTCACACACACATCTGATTTAGGGTCTTCCATAGCCTAAAATCAGATTAGGGTTTGTTGAATGTCAGTTTCTAACTGATCTTTCCTCTTTCTGTCACTTATATACACTCTTCTACAACCTATCAGGTCATACATCTGATAAATATTCAGATTTCTGTCCCTACATCTGATTATTCTTGTAAATTTTGTACATACACTCATCCATCTATTTCTGTTCACATAGAGTGGTTGAGAGTTTTGCTCCCACATTGTAAATTGACATTTGTATATATGATAGTGTGAGTAAGCAGTGGCTTACGTAACACTTTACACATGTTGTCTAATCTCTCTCTATCTTTGTCTCATCATTTGTATGATTAAGTGTGGTATGTTCATGTTTTGTTAATATTGGAAGATTGTTGGAATCTGTGTTGTAGATCCTGGATCTATGGAACTATGGGACTTGTGAAATTTGATATGGGTCTACCTAATCTCCAACAACACCTTACCTCACGAGTTTTATGAGAGTATACTTGGATGACTTCTCTTTGCTCGGCGACACTACATCACATTTAGAGCATCTTCGGTGTTGTTTTTTGAAGTGCTTAAACTTGAATAACTCTAGTTTTGCGGTGGCCTGTGGCAAACTTCTTGGCCACATTATATCCAAACAAGGAATACATGTGGACCCCGACAAAGTTCAAGTAATCTTAGATGCGCCCCCTTCCACAACACCCAAGGAAGTTAAGCGCTTTCTAGGGCAGATTCGCTGGCATGGCCTCCATCTCCGATGGCTGGCCCATTTGACCATTCCTCTTATGTGATTGACTACTGTACTCCCGTGCCAATTTTGCTAGACTGATGAATGCGAGCTAAGTTTTGATAGACTTAAAACCTTGCTTACGAAGGCACCAATTCTGCAGGCACCAAACTGGAAACTACTGTTTCACGTGTTTGTTGATGCATTTGATATCGCTATCGGCTAATGCAAGAGCAGGATAAATGGTATAGACCGATCTATTATGCTAGCAGACGTTTTAGCTCCATAGAACGTAACTATTTTGTAACTGAGCGTAAATGCTTGGGGTTAATATACTCCGTTAAAAAGTTTCGGCACTACTTACTTGGCCGAAAATTTACCTTTCATGTAGATCATGCGGGTTTAGTTTACCTTATACGGCAACAACATTTGGGTGGACGACTTGCGCGCTTGCTGTTATTACTCCAGGAATTCGACTATGATGTGGTGCACAGAATAGGTTTGGCACATGCCATTGCCGATTTTCTGTCGAGACTCGATTCCGGTGAACCTTCGGAGGGAGTAGATTACTCATCTTCTGCTATTTTCGCAACTAATGCACCAAATGTGCCAGAAACTGCCTTACATATTGCCGATTCTTACTATGATACACTCGTGATTTTTTTGACTACTTCTTGTCCATCGGGTTCGGTGTCCAATACGGCCCGCCGTAAACTAGCAATTTACAGCCGACGATGCATCAGGATGTTATATAAATTTCTCTTTTTGATGTTTGTCCATCCATTGCACATAATAGTGGATCCATCTCTCTCTCACATGCGCTTCATGGGCTCTAACTATTTCTCCACTATGTCCTTTGTTTTGCATAGTTCATTGGTCCTCAAATCCTCATATGAAGGACCGCTCCATCGGTATCCCAATGTGTTGATTAGCTCCATGGTTTCCTTGCATGTGGATCTACCTATCGATCTTATTTCGCTGAGTTATTATTCTTGATTATTTTCTTACATGGTATGAGAGCTTAGGAGGTTTTGAGTGTTGTAGAAACGAAAACGCAAAAGTCGCAGAAGTCTTTGAACGGCTTAAGAGGGAAGATGTCAAGCAGTTTGTTATCATCTACTGTTGGGAATCAAGGTGGTTCATGATAAGGAGTATGTGGAACACAAACCGGAGCAGCAATGATGCCGATCGCGCAAACATTGCGCATATGACCACAAACCTTCACAAAAGGTAAACTCGATGGTACTGGTTACACCTTCTGGAAGTTTAAGATGACTTCTATCCTTGACTCTTATGAGCTTCTCAAGATTGTACTTGGGACTGACTCTGAGCCCCAAGAAACACCTGACTCAAATGATCTTGGTTGAATGATTCTTCTCGATGTTGATCTTTTACGTGCTTGGAAGCGTAGGAATGCAGATGCACTCTGTACTCTAGTTACAAGTACTTCTGATAGTGTTCTGATCTTATTCAGCACACCAAGAAGGCCTGTGAAGCATGGAACATATTGAGAAATCAATATGAGACTAAGAATCAGACACGGATTGGTACTGGGAGTTTTAGCAGGTAGCAGAGGTTTGTCGATGGGGAGACTGTGGAAGTGTTTATCACTCGCATAAAGAATCTACGGGATCAAATGGCGGGAGCAGGTGTACCAAAGTCAAGTGAGGAGCTAGCTCGGTGTTATCTTCGAATTTGTCCACTGAAATTTGATGGTATGGTAACTTCCCTCAATACCTATATCAGACCAAAACCACTAACCTTTGAAGAATTTAGTGCCTTACTCATGGAGGAGTTGCGGCTCAAGGCAAGGAATGATAGTGGAAAAGGAGAAGTTGCATTCCTGGTAAATGCCGAAGGTTGCAAACACGATTCTTCGAAAGATGGGGACAAAAAGAAGGACGACAAGAAGAAGTCCAAGGGAGAGTGTTTCCACTGCAAGAAGAAAGGCCACAGGATCCAAGACTGTTGCATTAAGTAGGCAGAGGAAAAGAGTGGCTCTTCGAAAAGCTGTAAGGGCAAAGAGTTTGCCAACGTTGCCAAAACCGAGATTGAGTTCTTTGTTACGGTAAAGGAATTGTGTTCCTGAGCTGAAGATTGAGCCACAATGACTCATGGCTATTGGACAGTGGTGCCTCTCGTCATATGACGAGCAAAAAAAGCCTTTACAGTTCTCTACAACCTCTAGAGGAACCCATCATGGTAAAGGTAGGCAAGAATGCAAGATGTCCATATAAGGGCAAAGGTACGGTGTCTTTCATTAACCGTAACGAGGACATTAGAAAGCTTTCAAACGTGTTGTATCTTCCACAAATCAAACGAAATCTACTTTCGGTAGCTTTCATAACTGATCAGGATCATTAGGTTTCTTTCAGCAAGACAAGAGGTGAGATTTTGGATTGGAACAACAATGTTGTTGGGGCCGGAATAAGGAGGAACAACTTGTACAAGTTGTCTTCTTTTACAGCCATGACAAGTGTGGGCACAAGTAAGCTTTGGCATGAGAGATTCAACCACATTGGGTACCCAGTGCTGAAAGAGATGCTCCGGAAAGGTATGGTTGCTCACCTCTCTTCGGTTGCAGAGATGAAAGAACCATGTGAAGCTTGCATGATGGGCAAGCAGCAGAGGAAGGCATTTCCACAAGTAAGCAAGAATAGAGAAAGCGGTCCTCTAGAGTTGGTGCATGTTGATTTGTGTGGAAGAATGCCTACACAAGCCTTGGGAGGATGTATACAACAATATCACGAAGAATGGAACTTGGGAGCTAGTGGGGCAACCTCCAAAGCGGAAGGTCATCGACACCAAGTGAATTTGGAAGCTAAAGTACAAGGCGGATGGTACTTTGGAGAAGTACAAAGCTAGACTTGTTGCGCAGGGCTATTCACAAGTCGAAGGCATTGACGTCGGTGAATCGTTTTCCCCGGCAACAAGGATGATTACTATTCGGTTAGTACTAGCTTCGGATGCACATAAACAATGGGAAGTATACCACATGGATGTCAAATCAGCGTTCTTGAATGGAGATCTCAAGGAGGTGGTATATGTGTCTCAACCACTAGGGTTTGAGGCTCACCATTCAAAGAACAAAGTATGTAAGTTGAAAAAAGCATTATATGGGCTGAAACAAGCCCCGAGAGCATGATACCAACAGACAGATAGCTATCTTTTGGATATAGGATTCAAAAGATGTGCTTCTAATGCTAATTTGTATGTCCTAAAGATAAGAGGGAAGTCAATTGTGCTTGTACTCTATGTAGAAGACCTTGTGATTATCTGAAATGATGATGCACTTCTTAAATAAACGAAAGATGCCTTGAGTTCAGAATTTGAAATGACAGATTTGGGCTTAATGCATTATTGCTTAGGTCTTGAAATCTGGAAGGAACCACGAAAGATCTTTATTTCGCAACAAAAGTATGCGAGGTAGGTGTTGAAGGCATTTGACATGGAGGATTGCAAGGAAATTTCTACATTGATGGAGATCAACACAAAATTATCTATTCTAGATACTTCACCTCCGGTGGATATTGGAAGATACAGGAGATTAGTTGGAAGTCTCATCTACTTGTGTAATAGCAAACAGGATATATCTCTTATGCTTCTGGGGTAGTAAGCAGGTTCTCTAATGAGTCATGCCTATCTCACTGGAAGGCATGCACGTGGATACTCAAGTACATCAAAGGAACTATGACTCAGATTGAGCAGGAGATATTGATTCCAAAAAATCAGTGTTTGGATATTGCTTTTCTTTAGGTTTAGGGATTCTTTCTTGGAACAGTAAGAAGAAACGTACCGTAGCGCTATCTTCTATTGAAGCTGAGTACAAAGAAGCATGTGTCGCTGCATGCAGAGCAGTATGGTTGAGAAGGATCCTATGGTATATAGGAATTTAAGGACAAGAGGCTACAAGGTTGAAATGCGAAAACCAGAGTCAAGTATCACTATGTGCAAGAGTTAATCGAGGATGGAGTTGTGGAGATGAGCTATTGGCGAACAACAAAATGGAGCTGACATTTTCACCAAAGCTCTGGGGAGAGAGCAACTGTATCGACATCTTCCGAAGCTTGGCATTGGACCAAGAAGGTAATGCACCACAGGTGGACATTGAGGGGGGGTTGTTAGATATAATCAATACTCCACTGGCACGTGACCACAAATGATCCATGGTACTCTAAGTTGTATGGTCCCCATTATGAGGAGAATCCATTATGAGAGTTTGGACATTTGTGATGAGATTTGCACGAGGCCTGTAAAGGTACTAGATGATCTATGTGAGTCTAGTTAGTAGGCTAGGGAGTGCGTATACTTCAGTCACACAAGAATTCCAGAGATATGAAAGTTTGGTAATCGACCAGTCTGGAATTACGGTGACCAGGGAGTCCGGTACACGACCATTCTGGTAGTCCGGTAGTCTGGTAGTCCGGCGGTTCAGTCCGGTGGTTTAGTGTTACATCCCCAAAATTAAAGGACATCTGAATGGGTGCCTGTAGTTAAAAGTGTCCGACCAAATATGAATTGGCCGCCCAGTGTGAACTGGGCCAGCTCCTCATTTGAGCCTATTAATAGGACCCATGGGCTCATGTGTGAGATATCTCTCGCGTTAGGCACTTGGAATCTTGGCCCTTTGGCAGAGCCTTGTCACCCGTATTGGTGGGGGGCTGGTGGTATGGGACGCCAGTCCCTTGGAGGTGGTTGCCCGTTTGGCTGCAGGCTCCCAGGATCGGGGGTGAGCCTGTATTGGCTCTACGGCTGGGAGGTGAGTCTGATGTCAGCCCTTCTATTGTTTGTGAATATGGCTTGTGTCTTGTCTTGTCGAGCAGGGAGGACCTTGGAGGTTATAACATTGGTAGGACAACGTGGAAAAGGCAGGACAACGTGCACAAAACCATTAGAGCTCATGGAACCGTGATGGCTCAGCTTGACATGCTTCTCACCCTCTTGCATGGGGTGGTATGGGACACTTCCTGCAGGAGGAGGAAGGGGAGCACATTCAAGTCGATGGTTGGAAAACACAAGTCCGTCCCTCTCTTCTTGTGTCTTCCATGTAAGTAGGTGGCTGGATGACTCGTACTCTCCAACTCCATGCTTGCTGGAAGCCATGGCTGCTGCCTTTCCTCTACTGCAGAGAAGGGAAGGAAGCAACATGGGCTGCCCGGCTGGGTAGAGAAAGGGGGCTGTGTGGGAGCAGCCAACTAAAAAGGAGAAAGGCAAGAAAGAAGCATACATTGAATATTTGCTTGCTGGATGCCCTTCAGCCCTGTTGGGCGAAGAAAATTTGATGAGCGCTGCTAATTTTTGTCCATGATGCATGCCTAGAGGGAAACCCATCATCAGCCTATAAGATGCATTTGGTTGGCATGAGGAAATCACATGTACACTCAGAAATGAAGGGGTTGGATGGGAAAAGATGAAAGGAATGGGATGGAGCTTGTAGGGAGGGCTGGACAGCCACTATATCTATTGGTTGCCCCCTCTTTGCACTCCAGCCCAGCCTAATCTTTTTCTTAGGAGCACCTCTATACGAGAGCACAATTGTGCATGGCTGTAATTCATCCATCAGTTGATGGAAAGAAGGCAGTCATCTTCCTTAAGCAGCAGGGCATCATTAAGGCAGCTGTAGTAGATGGCCAATGGTTTTTTTACCTTGCACAGGTTGGGCTGCAAGGCAATTACTTGGGCTGCATGGGGCAATTACTTGAGCTGCAAGGCAATTACTTGGGCTGCAAGGCAATTACTTGGGCTGCAAGACAATTACTTGGACAACAAGGAATCTTCCATTTGGGCGCATGCATTCTCCTCAATACATTCTCTGTGGCTGGTATTACTTGGGTGATGTGTATAATTAGAAAATTTTAAAAACTTTCTAAATTAATCAAGGAAGTAGCTTGAAAATAGTGGAGGTGGGAGGATTCTAAATCAGGAACATATGAATGGGCTTCTCTCTTCATCTTGGCATAGCACACATTTACCAAGATTGCACATAGAGAGGAGTCCTTCACACCTCAGCCTCCATGCTTGCACTTTCAGCCACTCCACCTTCTTCTTCGTTATGGAGATGTTCCCACAGCCCATTAATTCTCAGCCATCAGATTTAGCCAGCCCGGTTCAGCCAATGGAAGATATGACGACTTCCATACCCTACATACAAGCACGGGCTATGACCGCAAGGGGTCTTCTTCCCCAGTACTTCCATAACATCTGGATTTTCATTGGATGCATAGATTAGGAGGTGGGTATATTCAGATTTTTAACTCCATTAGATGAGCCATGGCGGCTGTTCATGGTCAGGTGGGGTCCTTTGCCTATGATTTGAGCATACCCATGGTGTGCTCAAGATGTAAGGGCATGAGTACACTCACTTTCCTCTTTGATTAGGAAGTGATAGGAAGAGACCTTGGATGCATCACATGGATTCTGAGGATCTTGGGCATTGACCCAAATCCTCGAGGATCCTATAGCTGCTCAGATGAAGTGGGGATGCCGAAAGGAGTACTTCTTTGAAGTGCTTTTCAGACCCATTGAGTGTGACTCCAGACATGAGAGGGATTGATCAGGGCACAACCCTGACTATCCAAGGAAATCCTTGGGGAGGATTTTGCCTACCAAGGTCGGACTGCAGCTAGACAGTCGAGGAGACCTATGGCGAGGGTCATACCTTGCAAGGTCTACAACCTTTGTGGAAGGAATTTCCACTTGACGGCTAGTGGTTGATAGAGGATCCGGGTCATCCTTGTGACCCTATGGATACATACCAGTCGCTTCCACGATGATAGGTTTACTATGGGATGGAGGGAGACAATCGTCTACCTCATGCCACATGGAGTGACTAAGAGTCACATGAGTGATTGGTATTCTTTGGTAATCTTTTTTGAGATCCATGGCTATTGACCTATATGGTCTCATGTGGATTAGACCCAATCTTAGGTACATAGATGGGTCCTTCTAGACATGTATATTTCTCATACCCTTGTGTGGCAGGTCGAGTTTCTCTCTCGTAAGTCACTATTTGTGATCAGGGATACGAGTTGAGGGATTGGTCGATGATTATTGAGGTGGTATGGCTACCCGTCTACATCTATAGGCATTACATTGTGAGAGGGTTTCCATAGGGTGGGTCATAGGCCGTATTTGTCGTGAGACCACCTAGAGTGGGACCTTGCACATGTTTCTGTTGTATATACCTTGTGGGAGGCATTGGAAGATGCTTGCCATGAGAGAGAGGATATTGGGTGCCTCTGTATCACCATTGGAGATTGCCATGTGAGAGAGGATCTTTTTCCTCCATGACCATCGATGGGATCTACCATGTGATGGAGGACTCATTCCTTGGGTTGAGCCACCAATGACATCTACCTTGTGACAAGGACTATGGTCCTGGGTCATGTAGGGGTACTTGCCATGAGGTTGAGGAATTTATTCCTCAATAGAGCACTGGGGAGAGATGCATCCACATGGCATGATTGGATTTGATGCATCGTTTGCACGTCATTTTTGTTTGATTGGCAGAACATTCATGGATTTTACTTTATTCTTCTTTTGCCTTCTTTGCCTTCTTTTTTCTTATGAGCACATTGGTCTTTGTTTTGGCATGATGTGGATGCACTCTACCAGAGGGGCTAGTTGGTAACCACTAGTAGGTGGACTCATGATAGGTATCACAGACAGATCATGTATTGATTATTCTCCATGTTACAATATCCTTAGGGAAGGAGGACTAGCAAGGGCAGAGTGATGCAATGGGATGACTTGATCATTCACGTGGTGATGCACACCTTCAGGGTGAATCATGTTTATGGCATGACCATCAGAGACTGTGTTTGGCTATTGACATCTTCATTTTCGTGATGAAGGACATTGAGATAGCAAACATGGTTCTAGTCCACATGTAGTGGACATAGGAGTTCATCAGTGCTTTTTTACAATGAAGCGGCATGTGATCTATTTTCAATAGTGAGCCGTGAACTTTCTGTTGAGAGATGCCTTGGGCCACACAGATATGTGCGTGGGATACTAGAGTTTCGTTGATTCAAGCTATTGCACAGGTATGGGAACTAGTGTCAAGTTCTTTCTTGTATTCAATTCATCTCCCAGAAGGGAGTTCTTGTAATCCAGACATCTTGTCTCATACTTACGATCTCGGGTTGTGGGATCTCCTGTAATATCTCTAGTCCAGTTTTCCATACCTATTGGTCCCGGGTTGTGGGATGTCTTGTATCAGATCCATCTTCTTGTATTATTTTCCCTACGGGGGTGTTCTTGTAATCATAAGTGTATTTCCGAAATCTTGTCGACAGATTGCTTCTCGGATAGGGAAAGGTAGGCACATACTAAGATGGGGATATCCGGTACTAATGCTCCATCATACTTGATGCACCTTGGCCCTAGTAGCCTGGTATTTGTTCATCAGTACAGGATGTATTTGTTCATCAGTACAGGATGGGAGACCTTCTATATGAAGTGTCCATTGGAATGCACATGGTATCAGGCTAGCATGGGCTAGGCATAGGATACATGTGTATATTCGAGATACCCCATATGTGGTATTTATAGAGATACATGTATTGCCATGCCAATATAGATTGAGCACGGGATACATGGATAGGATGGAAACCCCTGTCTTAAGGTATCCATCGGGATGCATGTGGTGCTATGTGTGTGATGATTGAGCACACAACACATGCATTGTCTCTTGTTCAGAGTCTCGACAGTGGATAACTAGCACCCCTATGGACTCTATCATGAGATAGTTTTTGACCTTGTATGGTTCAGGATGCCATTGCGGTCGTCAAGAGACGAGTCAAGTTATGGCAAGGGTCCTAGTCATAGTTCCACCGTTTGAAGGAGTGGGCTTTGCTCACCTTCTTGTGGAATTGTTATGTCCATTACA
The DNA here is from genome assembly GCA_020310875.1 of Ceratopteris richardii. Classification (NCBI taxonomy): domain Eukaryota; kingdom Viridiplantae; phylum Streptophyta; class Polypodiopsida; order Polypodiales; family Pteridaceae; genus Ceratopteris; species Ceratopteris richardii. Next base: position 185,020 of record MU260267.1, read on the forward strand.
TGACGTGCCCGAAAGGGAGTTGTTAGTGACTTGACAACTCCTTGCACTCGGTTCCCATTGGGACACCTTAGTTATGCCCGAAGGGAGTTGTGCTGTCTTCCCGAAAGGGAGTTGTGTTGCCTTCCTAAAAGGGAGATTCTAGTATTTCAATGACTCTTGTCATCTGGTTTCCTTCGGAAGTACCATTTATACTGATCCAGAGATCATTTAGATCGAAGGATTGACCATGGAATGTGGAGAATATGTTGGTGGTGTGATGATCATGCGTGAGATGATGTCGCTTGATCATAGATGATGTCGCTTGATCATAGATGGTATAGCCATCAGGGATACCTTTGTAGACACGAATGTTATGGAGCCGGATATATTACAGAGGATGTTGCCCTCGATGGGAGCCCTCTTAGCCCCTCGGTTGTGATGGTAGCCCCTTGGGTTTTTTTACCCAAGAGCCGTTGCCCACAAAATGTATGCCGCATTGTTATGTCTACATATGGTATGGTTTCACCCAGCATATACCTCTCATTTGTGGTCCGATTGGGTGAGTGACTTCGCCCACTTGTTGTATGCTCATGATAATATTCAATATTGGCTGATGTATAGCCCATTGATGTTGATATTTAATCATGAGCCAATCTTTTTCTCAACCACGAGACCTAGAGGCATGGACCTTGGACCAGAGTAGAGACTCCTTCCCGGAGGAAGGAATTGTTACATAAGGAGGAGGAGAAACCTTAGGGTAACCCTAGTTCTTGAGACAATTCAAATTGACACATGCATGATGTTATCTTCTCGATGGTGATCCGTATTTAATCACTGATCATTGGTGTATCTTACAAGTCTGATCTATCTTGAGGAATCACTGACATCCTGGTGCTGTTATAGTTGACAGGTTGGTGACTTGGACAAGTATCTTGGTCCCACGGACTTGCCTGTTTGGTAGCTTGTAGGTATCTTGGTTCCATGACAGTTGCCTTGCCTCTCAACTCGGATAGGATGATTTTATGTGATACTCTTGCAGGAGATCTGAGCTTGGAAGATATTATCAGACATGTTCCACTAGAATCCGACTTGGTTTCAAACTAGAGGGAGAGGAAGTCCCAAAGACTTCTTATCTTGAGTATCTGATTAGTGGAGGCACCGATTTGAGTCTGTTTTGACTTGGGAGTCAGTTAAGTTGTCGACGGATTGGACTCTTGGTTTTAGCCAAGAAATTGCCGAGGACAACAATTAGAAATAAGGGGGGAAGTGTTACATCCCCAAAATTAAAGGACATCTGGATGGGCACCTGTAGTGAAAAGTGTCCAGCCAAATATGAACTGGCCGCCCAGTGTGAACTTAGCCACCTCCTGATTTGAGCCTATAAATAGGACCCATGGGCTCATTTGTGAGATATCTCTCGCGTGAGGCACTTGGACTCTTGGCCCTTTGGCAGAGCCTCATCACCCGTATTGGTGGGGGGCTGGTGGTATGGGACTCAAGTCCCTTGGAGGTGGCTGCCGGCTTGGCTGTAGGCTCCCAGGCTTGAGGGTGAGCCCGTATTGGCTCTATGGCTGGGAGGTGAGTCTGATGTCCGCCCTTCTATTGTTTGTGAATATGGCTTGTGTCTTGTCTTGTCGAGGAGGGAGGATCCTGAAGGTTATAACATTCAGTCCGGTGGTTTACCCAGTCCGGAGTTAGGTAATTTAGTATGTTCCGAATCGATCGCGATGGTTATGCCTAGATGATAGCATTAAGCGAGCTCAATGATTATGCCTAAATCATAGGATTTGGCACCTTGGTTATTGTGGTGAAATCACGACTGTGTGCACTATAAAGCCCTTCATTTAGAGTCTGTTCAGAACACCATTGAAGCTCCAGAGTTGGAGCACACGGGTCGATAGTATCATCGTTGTATATACATTATTGTTGGCGATTTGAGAATCTAAGTTCTCTATCTCTCTTTCTGTGTATATTTTTGTTAGTGTGTTTCGCTTCTCACTACTCTACACCGATCTTATTCTGCTCCATTATTATTCTTGATTATTTTCTTACAGATGGTATCATGTGGATGCTCATCGTTCCCTCCACTAGAGGATCCCCTATGACTCTGATATGCTCTAATATCAAGTGGATGAGGATCACACGAGTTGATAGATGTGGAAGTGGGCTTAGAGCTATGTGGATATTTCTTGGCTTCCCTTTGAGCTATCCACTCAAGGAGCGCATCTTTGATATCAGTTGGCATAGGTTCCTTGCATGTTGCAATGCTCAAGCCACTATATTTGACAAGATGGGCTATGATATGAATCATGATCTTCTCCACTACCTCCCTTGTATCAACATAGGTTACATGTCCATCTCTCACTCTCAACGGACTCAAATTTACCTTGGCTAGAGACATACTTCCAATAATTTTGCTTTGCTTTTGGCATGATATATGTATCTACTCTCTCTCTCTCTCTCTCTCTCTCTCTCCACTTAGGCTTTAGCTGGCTGATACTAGCACTAATGCAGCTAGCTGTTGAGCATTGATGGTGAGTTTGATATGCCGGAATCATTATTTTTTAGTAGAAACTTGAATGCAACTTTTTTTGGGCTCCTATTATGTCTTGGATTAGAGATTACACACGTGCTTCATCTTCATCTCCTGTGTCAGGACGCAGCTCTGTAACTACGGAATAAAATATTTATATTTTGGTTGTTTTTCACATAAAAAACTTGCTTTTCAAGTTAAAACTGTGAAACTAGGGTTTCCTTTTTGACCTGTCATATGTTATCAAACACCTAAGTGTTATACACCATTGGAAAGCTCTTGTTGAGTGCTTTCAGATATGTAATAAAAAATTCTTTCAGTTTTTGATCATTTTGACTTGTTTGACCATTTATTTTGATCAAATTTGATCAAGTGTTGACCATCCAATTTAGAAAATTTTTAGGTCCTCTAGTGGAAGGTTGCCCCATAACACCATTTTTCTAACAATTACACCAGGGGAATATGCCAAGTTAAGTTTTTTAATGTTAGTTATTGAGTTTAATTTAGGTACCTCTAATTCTCACATATCATGCCAAGTATCCACTAGCACACACAAGGACCTTAGACATGAAGAGCACTCTCATAACACACATCACAAGGAGAACTCTCACATCCCCTACTCTTCTCAACTAAGCACTACTTGGAAGGGTAGAGACAAATAAGAATGCTAAAGAATGAAGACAAGATGTAGGGTCAAACATACTCTCAAAACTATCGAGGCTGGCCAGGCTTTCCAAGTCAAAGTTATATGTTCTCATCCACATCTATCAAACACACACACATACAAATACAAAAAGATGTAATATATCGACCATAAGGTTCTAAATGTAGAGGTAATACCCCTCCTTGTTCACATAAGTCTTCCTCTATGACCACCAAGTTGTAAATGCCAGCTCGTATATACATAGATGAGTGACAAACTCCAAGGATCACGCGAAGGTTGACTAGTAGGTTGAACATCATGTCTATAATACACAAGGAATCAATGCTCTCCCATCTGCAAATTCATATGCACGATCTGCAAATCCAGTATAACTAGTACATATAAACTATTTGTTTGCTGTTATATAGCTGCAACCTGCCATATCTGATGTGATTGCTGTTAGATCAGCTACAATCTTCCAAACTCTGATGCAACCCCTCCTCAAATGGACTTCCTTTCAATTCTATATTCAGCATCTGCATATTGTATATTTCTTTGCATCTCCTTGCTGAATATAAAACTGAGCTTGATCTGCATCTTCCATGAAGATTTAACTCGTTTACATCAATCCAATTCTCCATATACATTTGCAAATTCATCTACACGATCTGCAAATCCAGTACAAGGTGGTTCGGTGCGTTTGGTACGGTACGTACAATACGTGAACGGTTCGTGTACAGTACGTGGCAAGGAGGTTTGGTACGGTACGGTACATTATATATATTACATATACACACACACATATATATATATATATATATATATATATATATATATATATATACATATACACACACACAAACACACACACACACACACATATATGTGTGTGTGTATGCGTGTGTATGTATGTATGCAGTTTACTACTATGTATGTATGTATGACATAATATGTATGTTTACAAGTAAATGATATGTATATGTACATGCTTCTATGTATGTAATGTATATTTATCGATGTGTGTTATGTGCATGTTCTATTTTATGTACTATGTATGTATCTATGCAATAGTATGCATCAATGTACTATGGATCTTTGTATGTATGGCTTCGAAGAATGCATGGGATGCTTCAAATAACAAACCAAAAAAATTTCATGTGAACAGGTACCATACACGTATGGTACGGTACGTTCTCTACATACCATTCAAAGGTACGTACCTTGAAGATGATGAAGACATACAACTCCACCTCCTCCAAGTGAATGACCATCTCCTTCATGTTAGCCCATGAAGTGGGCTCCATAGTCAGTTCCAAAAGTGATGATCATTAGGGGAAAATGTGAGCCCTGCATGGGCTTTGTAAGGTTTCCTAATTTTTAGGAATTAAGAGACTTAATCTTGAGATTAAGAGCCCACTGAAAAATCACTTGTGGTGTTCACCACTGAATTAATATTTGATAGAACTGTGTATTTGAATTTTAAAAAAGATTTCTTTTGGGCCTTTGGATCCTTTTATTGAATGGCTAAGATTGAAAGGGATGAAAAAGTAGAGAGAGGGACTCTGAGAAGCGTGGGTTGATACAGTAGAGAGAGAAGGTCCTACGATTTTTTTTTGTGACCTCCTCTGCACGTTTTGTGACCATTAGATGAGGCTTAGACGGACAGCATCCCACATTCGGGGCTGAGTAGAGAATCGCAATCCATAAGAGCCACACAATGAGAGCTGGATCTAACATTCCACCTCGATTGGGGCTGAGCATGAAATCGGTGAAGATGGCAGCTGTTTGATGATCTTATCATCAAGGCGCTTTTGTCTTTTGGCAATCCAATCTAAGCCTTTAGATCTTCACATTATCCAACGGTCAGATTTGGGTGCTCAAAAGCAGCGAAAGTCAATCGTAGCCATCCAATTTCAAATGGAATCTAAGGGCCTAGAATCAAATGCGCATTTGTTTTGATCAAACACATCTCAGCCCTTCCCTTCTCCTAAATCCAAGGGTCCATCTTCAAAGATGCCTTGACTTTGTCACCCACCTTAGCCTTTGGATCATTGAACCAATCCAAGGGCTCTAATTCATTTCCAACCCTTTCAAATCCATTCACACAACTAAAACCATGACTTCAAAGTGTTTTTTTCCTCTTTGACCACAGAGAAACCATGGAAGCCTATGCCTAGCCTAGGAGATTAAAGGACTAGACTCTGGCCACCACCTTCTTATATACCATGGGAAAACTCTTGTTGAGTACTTCCACAATATGTAATGAAATTTCTGCCAATTTTTGACAATTTTGACATGTTTGACCATCCATTTTGACAATTTTTAACCTGCAGGTGGGGTGCCCTAGTGGAAGGTTGCCCCATAACACCAGTTTTATAACAAAGAGGATAACTTACTAATCTTTTCCCAATCTTTCCACAAATAAATTGCTTCAGGGAACTCAGAGCTTTCTTCAAAGTTCTTTCTTTACTCCCTTTTGTGGACTGAATATTATCCATACATTAGCACTCTTAGAGGGGGCTTGTTAGTGTATCTCTTATAGTGATGTAAATGCACCAGTATTGCTAGGGGTGTAAGAGCATTTACACCAAGAAAACATTCATACATATGCGTTACTCAAAGGGTATTTGTCTTTTGTATCACACATCATTATAGCAAGCTTCTTCTGGCCTCTCCATCTTCACGCCTTGTGTGCATTGTCACAATCTTACTCCAATGTAAGACACTGTCGATAAATATATTTGTTGTATTTTTTTCAATATTTTCATATGATCTATGGAGATCGCTGAAAATCTACGTCATGATTTTGTTTTTTGTTTCTGAACCTTTTACATTTTTATGATTTTTTCTTTCAAAAATTTAATAGAATTGGAGTATCTTGTCTTCTTAGTGATTCCCTCTATGCAACGCTGAAAGCACATACTGGATTCTGAAGCACGGTTCAGAGAAATAGTTGCCATTGATGCTTGAGCAGTCAGCTTTAAAGTTTGAAGCAACGTTGGTTATTGAAACCGGAAACTAGACGTATTGTTGTAGAATTTTTCGATGTCTAATGATCATTGATAAATCTCAGCACATTTACCGTCTCCGTTTGTATCATGTTCATGGTAATGTACAAAAAAATATGATTGACATGTTATTGCTGGATCATAAATTTGTTTTGCGATCACACATGTAAGTGATGGCTAAAGATGACCAATCTTTTTATGAACAGATTATTGATGATGCATCTTGGCCCAGCAGACTGATATTCTTCTGTGAGATACCACCTTCAGAAGGTGGCCAAACTCCAATAATCGTTAGCCATGAAGTGACCCAGAGCCTACGGAAACAGTGTCCACAGTTCTTGCAAAGGTTAGATAAGCAAGGATTGCTCTATCTGAAGGTTTTACCAAAGGAGAAGGACTGCAGGTATATCTCTCTTGAAGGTTGGCCAGTTGTGTTTGGAACAAATGATCCAAGGGAAGTTCAGGAAAGGTAAGTAGTTGTGCTTGAGATGTGTTATTAATGCATTTGATTCAAACATTGTTAAGTCACTTCATACGTGCTTAGTAGTGATCGTCTCCCAGTCTAATTCCAGTCACCAAAATGATGACGCGCCAGGATCAAAGACCATTGAGAGACAGATAATCCTTTCTCATGGAGCAGAACTGTTGAAGATTTAGGAGCTTTATCAAGGCTCATATCTGTGTGCATGCATGTGTATCCATGCTCATCAAGCCATGCGCATGTTCGTAACCTGCATGTTCCCTTACGTATATAATTAACGGAACTTGCCATCATAAACCAAAGTACATACTGCTTTGCAGAATGCAAATTGCAAAAGATAATGCGCTTCTCAGTAACATTGAACTTTTTTTTGTGCTTTTAAGAGCCAAAGCGAATTTCAATGCTAGGGTAGAGTGGCTTCCAGGTTGTAAGTTGCGCCTCTTATCTGGACCTTTCGAAGCAACAAGGAAGTTCGGTGAGGATGGTCAGAGTGCTTGGTTCAATATGATCATGACCTACTGGTCTGAATCGAGTCATGGAGGTGGGAATTCTTCAGATTATCCTTATGGTGTGTTATTTGGCGATGGGTCTCCTCTACCACAGGATGCTGTGGAGGCTTGCAGAAAGATACACGAGGAGAATAGTGTGGACATTCCTTGGCAGCAGGGAGATCTCATGATTATTGACAATTCCAGGGTGATGCATGGTAGAAGAGCTTACAAGCCACCACGTCAGATCTTAGTGGCTCTCTGCAAATAAGAAGTCGCATTCATAGAATGTAATGCTCTGCAAGTCACTCAAGCAAGCTAACATCGAACTCTTTATTTCATACATGTAACGGTATCATTGTTAATATCACGTATAAGATATTCGATATGATGCTAACATACATCAATAAAGGATCTGTAACATGTATAAAATGCTATGCGCATTGTCCTTAAATAACAAGGATATTAATAATTATCCTAAAACACACACCAATTGTATATTCATCTCTAGGCTGTTTGTTCGGGTGGTTGGGCCTTTCACCTCTTGAGGTGGGGGCAAGGGTTCAACCCCCACCGGCACCATGTAAGGGACACGTTTAACATGGAAAGTTGTATCTTGTGGCTGATGTGATACCGTTTGTCATGTCCTGCGGTAGTTGTGACCACAGTTTAACCCAACTATGTAAACCCCTGTTCTTGTGGGATAAGGGAGGTCCCATGGGTACTATGCCCTTCCTTGTACATTTGCAATTTCAAAATTAAAGCTTGGAGTAGGCCTCAACCGAACCTCCATTAAAAAAAAAAGTGTATATCCATAATTCTTAAGTGATTGAATGATAGTGAGATTTCAAATCGTTTTCTATAGAATGGAAAGCACTTGACTGATCGAGTCATCAACTTTTAGGAAGACAAACATCTTCCTCTTGTTTTCCAATCATAGGTTGGATAATCAAACCCTCCTACTTCTCCCCCAAAAAAAACCCGATTAAATATTGTTCTTGTATCCTTGCCAGCTACTCATAACTGTATGCTTAAAATCTTTAACGTTTTGTGACGATTGGAATTTAATTTAACGCTCTTGAGAGGAGCATAGATTGTCCTAGCGCGTAGCGTTTACCTACAAACTAATCTACATAGTGAAAAAGAAAGAGATAAGTGATAATGTGCTCACTACCTAAAATAATGGAAAACACTCGATTGATTGATCCACATGAACATAAGAGGAATAATATCTTTCTCTTTCTTGCTAATCATAAGTTGCATAAAGAAGTTCACTTTTTCTCTCTCCTCACTAGAAGAAATTTTCCTCATTAGGATTGGGTGAGATAATTGAATGTGGGGTTGAAAGCCACACCTTCCATATGAATAACAAAAAAAAAAAAAAAGAGAAGCATTTGGAACCACTTAGGTAGGATGACCATCTTGAATGCATCATACAAATGAAAGAGCTTGTCCTCTATGTGGACATTAGCCAAGATGTCTCTTGCATCACTATGGTCTTGCCTATCCTCACCAATCAACATGAATGAAGGTTCCCAACCCACTAGGAATTATATGAATGAAGTCAGTTAGGAGACTAGAGACTTTTGGGAGTGAAAGCTTAGGAATGTGATGACATGCTTAGACTGAGTACATGTATATGCTAATAGATTTGAACACTTAGTGAGTGGGATTCTTTGAGTCCTACTATTTGCTTCTTGCGGGATTTTACCTCCATATAGGTCATGATTTATGAGAATCCTTCATACTCAAGCCAGCTTATATGTGTGTGCATGTTGTTAGTGCGCTACGATGGGCTAGTAGGCCGGTGGAACCACCTTGGTCGGACGATTGAGGCCACGAGCCGTAGCTAGTTTTGTCGTAGGCCTGACCTATTTTTTGTCATGCACTTGCATGGGTCGATAGGCGGGTGGAGTCACTCCGATCGGGTGGTCGGAGCCACGAGTTGACATCGATTTCATGTAGGGCTGATGTTGTGTATATCGTGCGCTATGTCGGGTTGGCAGACAGGTGGGATAAACTTGGTCGGGTGGACAAGTCCATGAGTCGCACCTGATTTCGACATAGGCCGATTTGTGGGAATAAAAATAAAAAGAATGAATGCTGAGCTAAGATGAAGTGAAAAAGAAAAAAAAAGAAAAAGAAAAAGAAAAGATCTGATGGAGAGTTGGACAGTAGGAAATAAATAGTGGGAATCATGGCATATTCTACAAACTCGATTAGTATGAACTTAGCATATGCTAGTACTTAGGATGAGTTGCTAGATCTGAACCAGTTGAGCAAATAGAAGATCTAAAAAGCCAACGGTTTATTCATATGGTTACTTGTCAGATTGTAGAAGCAAGAACAGAGTATGATGTTTGTAAATCTTGAATTTGCTTAATTTTCTAAAATTCATACTAATCTTTATAAAATTGCATGAACTGCATGAGATCATGCTTTGATTTTTGAAAAGAAAGCATTAAAAAGTAAAACATGTTTCAAAAGAACCTTGATACGCTTCTGTTGGATCTTGCAGGTTCGCCATCAGGACGATGTGCAGGTTTAGTGGGGGCGAATGTCGGGATGGAATCCCGTAGGGAAGTGTGCCTGATTTTTTCAAAGTTCATTGATTTTATGAGTTTTGTGTGATGTTTTGATCAAAAGAGGGGTATATTCTGTACATGTTTTGGCTGATTTATTTGATTGTGTGATACTAAACCATGTGATTTTTGTAAATAGTCCATGAAACTAACTTTTGATCCATAAAAACCTAAGTTTGACCCTTGAAAACCCTTGCAAATGCGGGTTTATCCCATGAAAATCGAGCCTGAATCCTTAGAAAACCCTAGGATTCTTGGCCATATCTGTAAATAAATCCTTGGACTGCATGCTTGAGTTAATTGTAGGCAAAACCCTAATTTCCCTGACCAAAAACCTTAACTTAGACCCTTGGAATCGGCATTTACCCTGGGTCAAATCCTTAAAAGTAATTAATTTGTATATATAGTGTGAAACCAAAACTTTAGTTAAGGAAAAATAAAAAGGAGAAAAATCAAAAATAGAAATAAATGGTATGATTTTTCAAAAATAGTAAATGAACATGCATGGTGGTCTGAAATTAAAAAGTTGAGTAAGGAGGTTGGAAACTTCTAGAGAATAGTCCCAAGGGGAGAAGGGCAGGGGGAGCCTATAAATAGGAGGCCAAGCTTCATTTGTTTCTCCTCGTGGATCTTCTTGGTGCATCTATTCTCCAGGTACGGTTTCTTACCCTCCTCTTATTCATTATTTCTTGCTCATGTTCATTAGCATGCATGAAGTTAGGAGAGAGAGGAGTTTATGTCTTCGAGAGATGTATTGCCAAACCTCGACAATGACCAGCAGCTCTAGTCGATGGCACACACGAGTCCCGAGGAGAATTAGGAGAGAGAGAGGGGGTCTAATTGGGACTCGACGGTCGCAGAGGGGCTTGCTGGCTATGTGTCTGAGAGAGAGTCGGTGATATCGTGCTGACGACATCAGAGGAGGGAGGTGGACGGCTGTCGTTGGTGGCATACGTAGAGAGGAATCCGCTGGCACTGCAGAGAGAGAATCTGGCGTGAATTCCAGGAGAGATGCACAGAGATAAGTCGACAGAGAGAGAAGTCGGCCATTGATTCGTTTGCTGCTTTAATTATAGAGACCACTTCAGAGGGTGAAAATCCATGAGCTTCATCTGAGTGATGAGGGGAAGGGATGCCAGTAGAAAGATTCCTATGCAGGAATAAATAGAGTCAAATTGAAAAGGATGAAGATGCACTCCTACCAAAGGACATATGAAGAAAGACTGTTATGCATTAAAGAATGCTAAAGGTAAAGGACAGAATGTTGATGGGCATATTAAACAGTTACCTGCACCATCTACTTCGATTGTGAAGATTGAAGAAATTAATGTTATTTTTGATAATGCTGATGTGCTGAAACTTGATAGTACTGTGCCAACTGAGGCACTTATGGCTGATTGTCTTTCCCACACTTGGCTGCTAGATTCTGGTGCTTCTTTCCATGTGACACCACACAGAGAATGGTTCTCTAATTATGCAGAAAAGTCTCTTGGTATCGTGAGACTTGGTGATTCTTACCAGTGTGACGTTGTGGGGATTGGAGACGTGGTTGTGTAGCTCATTGATGGTTCAAAATTTACTATGCATAATGTACGCCATGTACCTCAGTTATCATGCAGTTTGATGTCACTTAGTCAACTTGATGACCTTGGTTACAAGGTAGTCTTCTATGCTCAATCCTTTCATATATCAAAGGGCAATATGGTTATTGCAAAAGGAAGCAAAGTTGGCTCACTTTATCCTTTATTTATATCACAGAAAGAGAACTTGTTAGCTGTTACTGAACAACCTATGGCTTGTATTTGGCATGGTCGTTTGGGTCATATATCTCGTAGTGGAATGGAAAATCCTTCTCGTTCTGGCTACTTACCTGTGTTGTCTTTCTCTGATTTTTTATTTTGTGAGCATTGTCAAGATGGAAAGCAAACCAAAAATGTGCATAGAACGCACATTGATCCTTGAATTCAGCCTTTAGATCTCGTCCATACAGATGTGTGTGGTCCTATGCCCACTAGGTCCTTAGGTGGTTCTCTTTACTTTGTCACTTTCATAGATGATGCTACTAGAAAAGTCTGGGTATATCCTATCAAATCGAAGGATGAGGTATTCCCTACTTTCAGAAAATGGCTTGCTTTAGTTGAGACTGAAAAAGGAACTAAGCTTAAGGCTTTACGTTCAGATAATGGGGGTGAGTATACCTCACATGAATTCAATCTTTTCTATCAGTCTCGAGGGATTCGTAGCATTAAAGATTGCTTAGCCACTGAGCGCATTATTCTTGAGAAGGTTCACACTCGAGATAATGCTACAGATGCTTTGACTAAAGCTCTACCACAGGATAGCTTTCGACACTGTTGTCATGTGATGGGGGTTACTTGATTCTTGATCTTACACAGTCACTTGTATACTGTGTAACATGCCCATCAGGTGGGAGGTATAGTTTGTATACTTACACTCAGGTATTCTTTATCATTCTTTATTTTTCTCCCATAGTTACTTTGGCCATGTTGGCCTTTAGTGGGAGATTGTAACCGTTAGTGTCCATGTGAAAGGCCAAATGGCCACTGGACACTTCTTTATATATGTTCTTTAATAAAAAATATAGTGGTCTGGTTAGTCACTAATTGTAAGTTCGACCACATTTGTAAGACCTAAGAAGTCTGACTTCGTGCTCCCTGTGTACTGTGTTTTCTGTGTATTCTGCAACCTCTGTGCGGAGTACTGTGTGTGGCCTTAGGAGCTCGGTTTTCTACTCCGAGCATATCATCGCGGAGCTCTCCAGAAGGAGAGCGCACTGTCGTGCATCACCATCGATATACTTCATATCTAATCTTGGAACACTAAATTAATTCTTGGGAATAGAGGTAATCTATGCACACAATGGTATCTTGTTGATTCAAAGAAAATACTTGTTGGATGTGCTATACAGGTTTGGTATGAGTGGTTTTAAGCCACTTTCAAAGCCCATCGAGCCCAATACAAAGTTGCTTGTAGGTCAGGGAGAGGCTATACAAGATATTACACTATATGGAAGCATAATTGGTTTATTGATTTATGCTACATTCACTAGACCTAATCTTGCAAATGTAGTAGGTGTACTCTCTCAATTTTTGCATGCACCCACTCATGATCATCTTATGGCAGCAAGAAAAGTTCTTAGATACATCAAGCACACCATCAATCAAGGTCTATTTTACTTTTATGATGCTGATCTAAGTTTCAAAGGATATAGTGATGTTGATTGGGCAGGTAGCAAAGATGATTGAAGGAGTACATCAGGTTATGTTTTCATGATAGGTACAAAAGTGATCTCATGGAGCTCTAAGAAGCAACCCATTGTTGCTCTTTCATCCATAGAGGATGAGTACAGAGTTTTAGCATCGGCTAGACGTGAGCTATTATGGCTTAAAAAGCTACTTAAGGACTTGGAAGTGAAAGTGGAGGAGTTCCCTCTTTATGGAGACAACATGTCAAGCATCTATCTAGCTAACAATCCCATGTTTCATGCAGGGAGCAAGCACATAGAGGTTCATTATCACTTCATTAGAGAAAAGGTAATGGCAAAGGAGCTAGATATAAGGTATGTGAATACTAAAGTGCTAGTTGCAGACATGATGACAAAGTTTCTTGAAGGTATAAAGCTTGGAGGATTCAAGGAAGCAATTAACATAAGAGACATAGGCTGAAGCAATGAAGGAAAAAGAATTGAGCTTGAGGGGGAGTGTTGAAAGTTTTGTATTGCAAGCTCAAGAGTGTGGGAACATGCCCCGAATTGAACCTTTCACATCATCACAATCAAATAAGGATGATTTCCACAAGTTGGAGGCATCCAATCATGCCTATAAAGGGTAGACGTTTATTAGAGAAGATTTAGGTCACCTCTTAATGTGATTGGACCTCACTTTTGGAGATGTATATGTTTTTGATTGCTTGAAGAGGTTAGTATGTGATCTTTAAAACCTCTAATGAGTATTCATTAGAGGTTTTAAACCCAACCCATATGTGTATGAGTATTCATGAGATTCTTAGCTTATGCTGACAAAAAGCTTGGATGGACCCAAGTTACAAAGTTTTAAAGAGATGGTATGCATTTAATCAAGCTATGGCCAAAGTTTCATGATCTAATTGTCTTCAGGTTGTGTGTATGAAAAGTAGGAACATTCATATGTAGAAGTCTGCAAGTGGTTCTCAGAATCACACATTTTGCTGTTCAAAGATTTACTTAGATCTCAGTACTCAGTGTAAAGTGTTTATGATTGAGCATTCAAAATTTAAGTTCGAAGATAAGGAAGCTATGGCTAAAGCTATTTAGCAAAACGGGATATACTTTGAGAGAAATTAGCTTATGAAGTTAACCACATCAAAGTCACCATGTCAGGAAGAAAGTTTCTGATATACATTTGATCTAAGTGATCAAATCAAAGATTTAATAGTTCTTTTGAAGAACTAAGGATCATTATAGTTGGCCAAAGATAGCACAAATATGTGTGCATCATTTGAATGATTGAATTTGAAGCTATGTGCAAATATTGAAGTCTATTTCTGAAGCAGACTTTTTGAAGTTGAAGAAACTTCACACAGAGAAGTATGTTTCAATGATCTTGAAGATTAATGCAAAGTTTGTGTAAAGTTTGGTTTATTCTTGATATATAGAAGCTCTTAAATCAAGGTAGATAAAAAAATTGGAAATTTAAAGGTCTCCAGCAACTCCATCACTCTCAAGGGAGATTTGTTGATATATTTTTAGTAGTGATGTGTGTGAACACATTGAGGACTGTCGAATACTTTTTTCCCTGTTAGGAGGTTTTTTCCCCTCGGCTTGTATAGATGCCTATAACTCTAATGGGTCACTTATCTTTGTACATTCTCTTGGTAATACATTCAATATTGTGTTGTGCTCAAAGCATCTTCTTTTTCTTCCTTGTTTTGTTATGTGCTTCCACAAACCTCAACTCCAACAATAATGATGCCTTATTATACACAAGTTTGGTTGAATATGATGCAAAGAGGTATCTTTTACCAAGTAGATAAAGATTTAAGATATTCAATTATTTTATTGATTCAAGGTTGTGCATTTCTAGATATTTTATTGTTGTGAGTGAGGTTTGATCCTTACAAAAGAGTAAGAAAGAGCTAGCCTCCATGAGAGTCATTTTTGTTATGCATTGTAGTGCTCTTTCCATGATGATCTTATGAGCAAGTAGCACTAGATTGAATAGTTAGTTTATCTATGTGTGAAAGTGTGATCATTTGTAGTACTTTTGAGTTATACATATCATTTTGAAAATGCACTAATGATTTTTGGAGGATTCTATATCGTAGTTCTTGATCACCATTTGCTAGTAACATTCTTGTGTAGAGTGGGGTACCAATTGAATCATGGTAGCTAACTCTATATCTCCTTCAAACGCTATTGTGTTCCATTTTGAAATTGATTCTAGTGGCTATAGCTTTGCCTATGGATGTTTCTTGGATTATCTACACAAGAGGATTTACAATTGATCTAAATGCAATTGAAAATCAATTTCTTACATGAAGATCTAACTAGTAAGATTAACATGGTGTAAGGAAAAAGGTTTTCTGATCCAAGGCACATAAATGTTAGTGTGTAAATGCAAGAATATGTTTTGAAATCTACAGTAGTCACTTAGATAGGGATACTAAGACCTTATACATTTATGAGATTCTACATAAAAATTGGTAGCGTGTTGCTTGGTATTCTATGTTGATGACATGCTATTTCTGAAAATAGTCCTTTGAATATATGATACACTTGAAGGAATAGTTAATTTAGAGTCTTCACTGAAAGGTTTTGAGACTCCAATCATAGAATAGCCATGTGAATAACCAACACAATTCAAAATTATTGAAGTTATGTACAAAAAATTGAGTACAAATCTAAGATCTATCATACATGAATTGATGAAATCCAATTAGGATGGCAATCCCAATTTGTGTGAGCCTCAATAAGGAGGATTATCGCAAATGTAATGAGAATAAGGAATCTATGACAAAATTTTTTATACCAAACTGCTCTCCTAAGCATCACGTATGCCACAATGGCTATAAAGATAAGTAATCACTTTTGCAATAAGGATGCTCAAGAGATACATCAAAAATACAAGAAAAATGAATCATAGTGCAATCAAGGTGACAATGTGGTATTTTAGTAGAAAATTTTTATGCTTAGATAGGGGTGAAGCATTCATCATTAGTTACATGGATTTGACCAATGTAGGATTTTAAAAAAGAAGTCTAGATCTAATAGATATTTCATTGCATTGGTAGAGTAATCTTGTGGAGATTTAGACTCCAAGACTATAGTTTGTATTCCACTATTGAAGCTAAATAATTTATGGATATTAATGCATGTAAAAACCATTGCCATGGATATGTAAATACCCCATCATATATCCAAGTTAGTAAGTGATTGCTAGTATACAATTAAATTGGCAAGGAAAATAATCTTCCATGCAAAGACAAAACATATAGAAGTGTTGTATCATTTCATTAAATACTTTATCACCAATAAAAAAATCATGCTTGACAAGTTAAAAGCTCTAGAACATCTAATAGATGCATTCAAAATGTCCCTTTCACCCAATCAATTGAGTCCCTATCCTTGATTGATTGGTGTCACTAATGTGATGTGGTGATATTTATTGGTTTTGAAATTCTAGGAATTCTTTATATCATACCCATCAGATGGTAGAATGTAATAGAAAACTTAGATTACATTTTTCCATTCTCTATTAATATCTCATGTCCTATATATGAACATTTGAGCCTTTTTTGTGAGTTTTTTGGACACACATTGATAGAGACAAAATGGTTAGCAAACATGTGTATTCTTTCTACTTCCCTCAAATGAATTAACCCCAAACTAGTATGTTCAAGTTCTTCAATAAAAAATGTTTGTTTATGACCTTGAATCTCTACAACCCATTACCTTCTTTAACATTACTTCTTGGTATCCTCTATCATTTGTTCATGTGTGTCAAATATCATTGCATTCATCTTGTCTCTTCGTTATTTTTTGCTAATTTTCATTTTGGTATTCTTTCATGATAAAAAAATGGGGGAAAAAAGAGTTTCTTGTACTACAACACAAGCTTATTGAGACGTTGAAGAGTGGGATCACCAAGCACCACTCATAATGTTCACCACCCGAGGGAAAGAAGACACGCATAACAGAGGGGAAGGCCCAAGTCCACCCAGTCTCTAGCTATTTCACATCCACCTGGTTAGTACCATAGGTTGCTCACTATCCTTTGTTCTCACACATGAATGTTTGTGTGTATATACATATACAAAAATAAGTGTACATATCTTCATGTATTTCATTGACTTGATAACTTCTCCTTTTATTGGTTGAGTACGTCTTGAAGCATACCTTGAGTTCTTGAATCTAAACCATATTTGGGGAGCTGGAAGGTTGGGCACGCTCCAAAATCTTGTCTTAATTTCATTTTAGGTACCATTGAATTTTCAATAGGTAAATTCTTGGTCCAAATTCTATATCTCACAAACCACAAAATATTTTTCCAATGTCTCCAAAAGGCTCGAACACGCCAAAAACAATGGGCACATGACAAGTTTTCACTTTACTTGATGCATTGTTTATTGGCTTTAATTTTTACACGTTTACACTTATGCATGCATGTGTCAATGCCATGGATTGCTTGAGAAAGTGAGGGGAAGAGAGGAAAGGAGTAGAGGAGGAGGATGTATTTTTTTTTATAGTTATTTATTTTGTGTCGTATTATTTTCATTCTATTTTTACTTTAAGTTATTTTATGTAATTTTTATGCACAACTCGAGGCATATATAGAAAATGGGGAGAGGAGAAGGAGAGTATTTTTTCAACATTTTTTCCAAGTCTATTCTAGATTGCCTTAAGTGCCTACTTTAGATGTATGACTAAGGTGCTTTTGGAGTCAGTATTGAGCTTTTGTAGCTTTCAGAGCACATCTATGTTAGTATATGGCTAATGTGTTGTCCTCATGATTGTACATTTTATTACACATTTTGTAAGGTCCCCATTATGAGGAGAAGCCAATTGTGCATTGGTGGGGGGAACCAACCTAAGAATATTTCCTCATGGGATATTTTGTGTCTAACTTAGAAATCATTCATGTTTGTTAGATTGGTTGAGCTGACCTAAGTTGTGTATAGCGATTACATGCGTTGTGGCCACCCATCTTCAACCACCCATGTCTAGTCATCCACAAAAGGTGACACCTCTCCATTAACTTATATTTAAATACATGGCATTTGCATTAGTCCAAACATCAAATTAACCATCATAAGTCTACCTTGTAATCCCCTATGTAGAGTTTTGTAGATCACCATTTATGCTCTACCTTGAGAGTGCAAGGTGGACAATGCCTTCATCTTCAATGTACTTGTTAGTAGTGAGGTTTTTTGAAATTCTACTATATTTAATCTCTTCTCTACTATCACTCCTCTATTTTTTTTGCATAAGTACTTTCTTACATGGCATCACAACTCTTAGGTAACTATCATTAGATCGAATTACTCTGCAAGCCTGAAAGTATATCTATGTTATGACCAGGGTGCATGAGTGGTGGCTTCATTTTCTAGCATTGGTGCATCTAATAATGTTATTGCTGCACCAATTCACATTCATCCACCCACATTCACAGAAGAGAAGCTTGATGGAACAAATTACACACTCTCGAAGCTCAAAGTTTCTATAACTTTGGACTCTTATAAGTTGTTGGATAATTTCATGGGGTCATAGGACCTAGTCTAGAGCCAATTTCAATGGGAGACTTATCAAATCCTCGACTAATAATCCAACCTGATCTAGATCTCTTCAAGATTGGAAGAGGAGGAATGCATACACTTTACGTGCCATTTTTACAAGTGTAAGTGATTTTATGCTTACTCTAGCCCAATACACCACTAAAGCACATTCAACTTAGGCATTCTAAGTTGGAGAAGGCTAAAAAATTCATCAAGAAAATCATACATTTGCCTACCCTTAAAACTCAAGTTAGACCCTCCCCTCTTACCTTTGAAGAGTTTTTTTACAATGCTTCTAGAAGAACAAACACATTTAAAGAGTTGACAAGGTTGAAACGATGTAGTGATTTCAACAAATACAAAGGTAAAAGGATCTTCTAATAGTTGAGAGAAGAAAACAAAGAAGAAGACTTTCATCGGAAGCTTTTTTTAATGCAAGAAAACAATTCATGGCATCAAGGACTTTAGTAAGAAGAAAGCTGATGAGAGAAACAATACTCTCAAATCCAAATGGAAGAATAGGGAATTTGCAAATAACAAAGAACTTGAACTATGAATTGCCATATAGGAGATATGCACATCCGTCCAAACTCATGTGGATGAGCCTTGAATATTAGGCACCGTAGCATCTTGCCACATGAATAGCAAGGAACAGTATAGTTCAAGAACCCATCAATGTAGTGGTAGAAAACGACTCCGAATGTCTAGTTGAAGGAACAATAACCATCTTTTTTTGGTGCTCCCACTAATGTTGAAAGAAAAATATTTCATGTTTTGTATGTTCCAACACTAAAAAGAAAAATTGTTATTAGCATTTTTATAGAAGATCGTGGCCTTGAATTATATTTTGAAAAGGATGTTTTAGAAGCTATTGATGGAATGGGTAACACTATAGGCAAGGAGCATGGAAAGATAGCTTGTATGAGTTAAGCACCCTCATTGGTGCAAAAGACAAAGACACAAGTAGACTTTGGCATGTATGTTTTGGGACCTTGGATTTGTCATTATCAAAGAGATTTAGAGAAATAAGTTGGTAACACATTTACTTGTACTTTCAGATTTGTAGGAACCATGTGAAGCTTGCATGATTGAGCAAAGAACAAAGCAAGGCATTTCCAAAAGAGAAAAACAATTGAGCTTAAGCTTCTCTAGAGTTGGGACATGATGATCTTTGTGATAAAATGTATCCTCTTGCTTTGGGAGGATCTCTCTACTTTTTGTTGATAGTTGATGATTGTAGTAGAAAGATGTGGGGTGTATCTTACATGGAAGAAGACATGGTTTTGAAAAATTTAAGATGTGGCACAAGATTATTCAAAGTAAAACAAGGAAAAAAATTTAAGAGGTTTTATATTAATCAAGAAGGATAATTTTGATCGATCAAATTCATTAATTATTGGAATGCTCATGGAATCGAGAGGTGACTTACCACAAGTCACACATCAAAAAATGGTGTTGTTGAGAGAAGAAATAGGAAAATGGTTCAATTGGCCCATTGCATGCTAAAAGCTCAAGATATAATCTATTCATTTTGGGTAAAAGTAGTTAATATGATTGTGTACATTTTCAATAGAAGTTACACAAAAAGAACTGCAAGGTGTTACTCTTCAAGAAGAATACTCGAGTAAAAAGCCTTCAATTATGCATTTTAGAGTTGTGTATGTTCCTTTTATGCACATATACTTGAATCAACAAGAACTAAGTTAGGATAAAAAAGCAAAAAATGTGTCTCCTTAGGATCTACTAAAGAGTCTAAAGCATATAGAATCTCAAATCCAAAGGCAAAGAAGATCATTTTCAGCCATGATATAGTATTTGATGAGCAACCACACCCAATGGAAAACAAAGGCAAACCCTGTATCTCATCAATGAAAGAAATAATTCACCTTGTGCCTTCCCATAAACATGTCAAGATCGATGAAGAGGAGATATTAGATAACAAAATTCCTTGATTGAAAACCCAATTGGTTTTTTCCACACATTACAAGGAACTACCAAAGTGGGAACAACAAGTCTTAGATGATCCTAACTCTCAAGTTGATAATCTAGAGTCATCTTCATATGGTTTTCACATATCAAAGAGGATTGATGAGCAATAAAGACCCCACATCATATTGTCAATATGGTCCTTATGGATGAAATCATGGGATCAATAAAACAACCCACAACTATAGATGAAGCTCTCATAGACGCCAAGTGAAGAGTAGAAATGAAGGCTGAGTATGATAGCATACTCAAAAATGACACTAGGAGCTAATTGATTTTTCAAAAAATAAAAAGATGATTAGAACTAAGTGGGTTTGGTAAGAAAAATACAAAGCAAATGTACTTTAGAGGAGTAAAAAGCTCACCTTGTTGCACAAGGATTGAGGATCGTTTTGCTTGTAGTATCTTGAGATCATGGGAGCAATTATGTCTTGCTCTTATTTAGGTCTCACCCTCCTGCATTGAGGAGTAGCTTTGACAACCCCTAATATGGAATCCTATTCTCCGAATAGAGAGATGATTCATGGTTGACTCTAATCTGGATGTTTCCTAGGGGGTGTTTGCCAGGGGCCTTGGGCATATTGTTGATGAGTTGCTTTGTTTTAGGGCTCACAAAGGTGCAAAAATAAGAAAGATGTATTGGAATGCATGGGATTCTCATATAATCAGAGATATTGAGGCTATTATTCAAAGGGACTGTGGGATCTAGACCTCCTCTCCCCCATTGAATTTTTGTTTGGGAGCCTTGACTTATGCCAAGGTTCTAATCATCACCTGAGGTTATGCTCAAGATAAGACTCTCTTCTTTGATATTGGCGAGGATGGTCAGATGATGAACACTATAAAGGAGTGTGAGATTGTCATTGTCTACATTGTTTAGTAGATTAGGGTGGTTGACACTCAGGGTCGGAATCGGCATAATGATCTTGATCTTGAGGAAATTCAGACTAATCATGATTGGCATCTTTGGGCCTAGGAGGCCCAAACTTTGTCTTGTATTCAGTGGGATCTTAGTGAGTGGCAATGATGGGACCCCTACACCTCCCAAGGAGCCCTAGTATTCCTTTCTTTCATTATACTATGCGTTTGGGTAAGAGGATCCTTCAATCTCATCACCCCACCATCCCTGATGTGGTTGAGGCTTGGAGGTCCATAGTCTCTCTTTCGAGTTCTTTTCTTCCTTTTGGCAATGCATTTGGAGCAGTCAAAAACCTCATCGAAATGTCCTTTTTCAGTGGCTGGTTTCTCACAGAGGTACTGAGCTATGGGGTGCATCATCTTGACTTTATGTGTTGTGACTTCCCAAACTAATATAAGGTAGCCACATTTTTCATGATGGGTTATGACAAATATGATGTGTACATGCACAATCTTCTCCTCCCTTATTTTCCCTTATCTCCACAAAAAAAGATAGACTTGTATGTAGCAAGAAGGGAAGTATCTACATGGCAACTCACTATTCGAAAAGGACAAGTGACATACGTTTTATTGAAGAGGCCAAAGGTGTACTTGAAGGTTTAGTGTTCTCCATTTTGAACTTAAGGACTAAATTCTCAATGCATCTCCTTTGACTACAATGATGCATGCATCACCATTTGTCATTGGAATGAGTGTAAATCATGCCAATATCTATGAGCTACATCACCTAGATGATTCAACTTGGGCCTATACTGAAGGAGATATAGGGATTTTTAAGAGTTTGAGAAATCTAAATTCAAGTACATGGGGTAACTAGTGTTTCGTCTAAGGGGACCAACTTCCACATCAAGCACTCCCAATGGAAATAAGGGCAATCAAAGGATCCGCAAATTTGGGTATTTCTCTTGGACCAATATCCCTCCTTAGCCACAAGTGTAGTTCACCATTCTACTAATCACTGCTATGCCAAACACAATATTGGGAGGGCTTGTGCCAAATAGACCACTAGTAGGTCAAGAGAAAGGTGTGCATGCTATGATCCATGTAGTGTGGAGACCACTGGATGGAGGTAGAAGGTTGAGACCCTCACAGTAGTTAAAAGCATGAATAGCCATTATGATGGGTCTATAGATCCCTATGATCATATGGCCAAGTACAAGAAAGTTTTGGGAGTAGAACACATATATGCATTCTTTGTACAATAGGAAACCTTTGGCTTGACTTTGGTAGGACTAGCTTTAGCTTATTTCCAACCATTGAATCTAGACAACTTTGACTATATAGATTAGCTCATGGAGAAGTTTACTAGTGAGTTCCCAAAGAGGAAAGTTAGGTATAACATCTCCTCTTTGTTCCATAGCTTCAAATAGGCAGGTCATGAATATGTGAGACTAGCAACTAGAAGGTTCAAACAATATGTTGATAGTTGTCCATAGGTAGAGAGAACTATCCATCCAAAAATGATTCCTTTACTTTTGGATGGGTTGTTGAATGGAGGATTCTAGATGCTAGTGTATGTGAAGAGTTTGTACCTTTTGGATGCATGCATGAAAGAGTGTATTAACATCAAGGGCAACTTAGTCAATGACCTAAAGATACCCTAGAATTCTTCAAGGTTGGAAGATTCTTTAAGTGTAGCCTCATCACATAACCCATTGATATATGACTTGGTTGAGCTAGTTGCCGAAAAGATGAAGCTTCAATATCAAGTTGCTCCTAAATAGAACCCTCCTCCACAAATGAGGGTACCAATGTTGAGGAGGTGTTTACTATGTGGGAGGGACCATCCAATGCATGCTTGTACATAGGGAGGATCTTCTAAGACACCCCTATTCTTGTATTATAGACAACCAATGCAAGGGACTAGTTTCTAATGTTACATCAAGGAGAAGTATACTAATCACACCATTGATAACTGACCTTACAACATGCAAAAAATATGATAGCCTCAATAATACCAATACAAGCCATATGTATATCCTCCAAGAAATCAACCTTGGGAGCTTCCTAGGTATTCGTAATATCAAGGACGTTCACCCACTCAAAGAACTTATGAACCACAAACTTAATGCCCACCTCAACTAGCTTTAGGACCACAACCTCCATATCCTTATAATGTGCCAACTAGGCCTATGACCCACAATATGTATATTAATACTACTATGAGAATGCTCTTGTTGAATACAAATTTTCTTATGAGCATTAATACTATGGGTCTCAGAATTACCCTGAGTCCTATGGATCTCAGTAAGCTATTCCTAGAAATTCTATTCCTATGTGTTAACCTACTAGATCTCCAAAACTTAGGGGACCATCATATCTATTTAGGGGAGATCATTTTATCAAGGAGTGCCCCATTCCCAATCCTCAACCAGCCAAACTTTTGAATGGTATTGTGGAGATTGTGGAAAAGAGAATATTTTTAGAGATTTCCCAAACAATACTTCTAAAACACCATCTCCATGTAGATCAACATAATAGAGGTAATGCACCCTTATAAAAGTAACATGGAGAGCATAGCTCCAATCAAAGTAGTCATTAGACCTCAAACCAAGAGAAAAGAAATTTAAAAAAAATCAAGAAAGTGATACCATTAGCTCTAGGAGCCGAATATTGAAAGACCATTTACCTTTGATTGTTGAAGACTTAGTAGAACCCTCATAATGTGTAAAGATAAAGAAATCTCAAAAGTGGAAGAATATGAGGGAGAAGATTAGAAACAAATTGGAAAAGATATTTAAAGAAGAAAAACTAGGAGAAGAAGAAAGCTCTCAATCCAAAGAGAATTTCTCTCAGCTTAAAAAAGAATAAGAAAATAAATGAGGGAAAAAGTGAGAAAAAGGAGAGGCAAACGTGGAACTAGGTGGGGTGAATTCTAGTTGATCCCAAGATTGAAGACTTACATATTCTTTTGGAAGCTTATCAATCAAGAGGAGTGGTAGATTTGAGCTCGAAAGACATGGGAAGTTCTATCCAAGAGAGGAATTGGAGAAAGAATGAGTAGAAATTTGCAATATATTGATAGAAGTTATTCAAGTGCTATTAGAAAAACCACCAAGCCCCATTATTGATATGCAAATCCCATATGAAAAAAATTTCTGGATGCATTTAAACTCATAAGCTTGATACAACACAAGACCACGAACATCCCTTTACATGAATCAACCTCTCATGGAGGCTAAAGAAGTGACATAGTCTCTATGGTATAGGATTCAAAGAATCTTGGCCTTAAGACCTTTGGGCTAAAGTCTAGGAGTCTTGATGGAACAAAGAAGAGAATGTTCCACCTTTGTTTAAAGATTTTGATGCCTCTAAGATCAACATCTATTAAAGCATAATGCAAAGCTAGAAGAAGAGCTAAGTCCAATTGTAGAAGAAAATGATGCCATCAATCTTGAAAGTTTGTTTAATTACAGAGGTGAGTATGAGAAGAATTCTGATTGTCATCATGCATCACCTTTTGATATAAAAGACCAAGATTAACATATGTAAATTTTAGAACCATGGAAGGGGTGAAGGAGTTCAAAAGTATGATGTACTTTGACCTTTGAAGAGGTGTAACAAATGAAACCCCATCTTTGGAAGAAGTTAGCAATTAGTATGCAAAACATAATACTCATCAATGAGACTCAATCTGTCAATGAAGGGCAACCCACTATGAATGTTCTAATGGATAAAGGTGGAGAATCCAGTCAAGGGTATGACAGAAATACTTCTCTCCCATTCATCTTTAACAATTAAATTACTAAAGAAATCTTAGACACATGTGTGAGAGTAAGGATCACTACTGGAGAAATGGGGAAAACTTGCTTTAATACCAACTCAGACAAAACTATATTTTGCACCATGTTGAACAGCCATTAGTTTTACTTGAAAATATCACTTTGAAAACATGCAAAGACAACATGTGAAGTTGATTTTGAGAACCCATTTCGTAAAACAGGAATTACGAAAATGCCATGGGGGGACCTTTCATGCATCACCTAAACGTTATGCAAGATTGGGGAATAAATTCCTTAAATTTACAACGCTAGGGAGCAACAACTAAGATTGATAACATAACTTCTTGTATAGAGTTATTCCCTTCTCCAATGGAATCCAATACACAAAGAAATTGAAGCCATATCTCTCCATATTGCAAATTTGAGTGATCAATCTTGGATGCATGAGGACGGAAATTTGTGGATTTTTAGGGTAGGCAAGAGAGAAGGACTACATGCCTCATATATTCCTTGATGAGGCCTTTTAAGGTTATGGATGGATGGAAATTTTGTCCACCTTAGATGTGTGTGTAAATGGACAAGTGTTCACCATAACAGAGTTTGTAAATGATGATTCATTTGAGATGAGTCTATTCATGATAATGATTTGGGAAGAAGATCTAGACAACAAGCAATCCCATGTAGATTGTGAGTTATAATAGAACTATAGTTTTAATCTTAAGAGAACTATTTAGAGTAGGTAGGTGTATTCAACTCAAGACAATATAATGAACACTCCAATGTATTCACACTAGGAGAATGTCTTACATATCAAGATCTTGATACAAAAGACTGAGGAAAAGAAGCTCACCCAAAAGAATGTTTCAAAGCCTTGAAATTTTTTAAAGATATGAAGTTGAGGAAAGAAAATAGCCATCCATATGACTAGAAGAGAGGCGGTTGAAGGAGCACCATATGATAATAAAGAAGAAAGTAAGAAAGTGATGGTTACTAAGGAAGAAGATGAGGAGAGATGAATTTTCATAGGTAAAGGGATTTCACAAGAAGAAGAGCAACAATTAATAGAATTGCCACAAGATTTTAGAGATTTCTTTCTATGGACATAAAAGACTTTTCAAGGAGTATATCCAAATATTTGCATAATAGAATGATGACGCTAGAATACAATCCTTCAAAGCAAAGACCCTATACATATAATCATGTCTACTTAGCAAAAATAAAAGAAGAGATGAAAACAATTAGTTGAAAAACTATTCATATATAAAATAAAGCAGATTGAGTGGGTTTTTCCCATAATGGTGGTACAAAAGAAGAGAAGAAAACCCAAAGTCTATATTAACTTGAAAAAAGCTAATGTTCCTAGGCTATAAGAGATAGCTACTCCCTCCCTATGAGTGACCATCTTTTGGAAAGAGTAGTAGACAAGGAAGTGTACATCTTCCTTGATGGATTTTTGTCGCCATTGCTCTAAATCAACATAAGACAACCTTTGCTATTGAATAGGAATTTATGCTTTCAAGGTCTTTCCTTTTGGCTTAACAAATGCATAGGCAATTTTTCAACAATTGATGTGCATGTATTCAAAGAATTCTTGAGAAAGATTATGACTTCTATGTGGGTGACCTATATACCTATTCATCTCAAAGAGAGTTTCGTGTTCCCAAACTCTAGAAGATATATGAGAAATAGAGATAATACAAAGTGTGCTTAAATCTAGAGAAACATGTGTTTATGGTTAGAGAAAGTAAAATCCTGGGCCACATTGTCTCTAAAAATAAAATATGAACAAATGAAGATAATATTGAGGTAATATTTAGATCTTCCTAGGCCAAAGAATGCAAAGATGGCGTAGGAATTCATGGGCCATTGTGGATATTATAAATGATTTATCCACATATATGCTATAATAGTTGATTTCTTGTATGGATTGTTTAGCAATTTTGAATGGTCATATGATTTCAAGTAGGTGTTCAATGAATTGAAGAAAAGGTTGAGCTTAGGTTGCATACTCATAGTGCTTGATTGGAATAAGTCATTCCACATTCACGTGGACTCATCCAACTTCGCAATTGGCTACATTCTCACACAATTAGTAGATGAAACAAAGCTTTTCAATCAAATGCATTGTCACACAACCCAATTGCTTATGTAGGTAGCAAATTGAATTATGTTGAAAGAAATTATACCACAAGAGAAATAGAGAGAAGGGTTAGGGATTTTCTTTGCCATAAACAAATCTAGACACTATCTTCTAGCCAACAATTTTAAATTCTTTGAGGAACATCAAACACTGCTTTATTTGGTCGATAAACCTTGCAACACATGAAAGTTAGTAAAAGGCAAGACTCACATACCTACCAACCACCTATCAAGAATGAATCATGGAGATCCTCTTGCTAGAGTAGCTTATGAACTCCTTGATACCTATCTTTTTAGTTTAGAGGTAATCCCCTCATGGGCAAACCCCAAAGTGAACAATATGTGATGAGAACGAGGGTCTTCCAAATATTAGCATGATGCTTGTATTTTAAATATTCAAATTGTGTTGGGCTAAGATGTGTATAAGATGATGAAAAACAAACATTAGTTCAAAAAGCATATGGAGGAAACATGAGGGAATGATTGGAACTACACAACAACCCATAAGTCAATGGGAAAGAGAAAATTTCAAATAAGATGCTTTACACAATTTTGACTAAAAAGTCAACAATGGGAGATCCAATTGGGACAAACAACATCCTGCTATTTGGGCATTTAGAGTGGCCTATAAAATGGCCCTCCAAGCTTATCCATTCATTCTTATCTATAGTGAGAATGCAATCCTTCCTATTGATCTCCTAGTTCTAACCTTATGTGTGGTAAAGGACTATGAAGGGACTAGTCATTAGTTTCCAAAGTAGTTGGATCAAATCGAAAAGTTGCAAGCAATGTGTCTACAAGTAGTTGTAGGAATATACAGAAGAAAAAATAGATAGAAAACATACTATGATGCACATATAAAAGGTAAAGGGATAAACTTTTTGGATTAAGTGCTTCTTTACACACTAAAGCAACATGCAAAGAAGCTTTAGAAGAGAGGTTATGGACCTCTGTCAATTAATAGGATTCCATTGAGATGTGCCATAAACCTAGCTACATTGGATGGAGAAATATTACGAAACCATATTAGTGGGTATATAGTTAAACACTACAAATAACCTATTATAGAGTCCATGTTAGCTCATTTTTTACAAGCCCAAAATAAAAAAGAAGAAGAAGAGAAAATATGTGAGGAGGCAAGGCAAGAGGCATTAGTAAGAATTATTAAGCATAAATAATGGTTATAGCAATGAGATGAGAGACCTATTGGATATGATCAATTAATATGTGTGGCCAATTACCAAACTAGAGTGGTATCAAAGATTGCCTTTATGAATAGAAGGCCATATCTCAAGGTAGGCATCAAGGAGATGGATCCCTTCCTAATTGATTCTTTGATAGACATAGGAAAAGATCTCATTAGCATAAGATTCTTCTTAGTGGCTAAACTAGACTTACATGTAGCCCCAATAAAAGCCTATAAGATTGGCATGGGTGTAAATCACATCAAATGTGTAGGAGAGATAACACTACCCATCCATTTAGGAAATCCCATAATGATACATCCATTCTTGGTATGTGAAAATAAGGAATTAATGGAAGATCATATCCTAGGGGAACATTGGATCTATGAGCATGCAATCATCTTAAACCTAGCACAAGTTTTAATACCCACAAAGATCCAAGGTAGAGAGGTGTGCAGCTTCCTCGAGGAGAGAAATTTAACCCAAGATTTAAGCAAAAAATTTGATTATGAGATGCTTGAATTTATTTGTATTCACAAAATGATTGATCAATCTCATCTTATCACTACTTTCTTGTGTATGCCCGATGTACTCTTAAATATGAAAGAATAGCCTAGAGCTATTAGGATTATCATAATCTTTGATCATGACTTGAAAGAACATATTGAGAATCTTGGTGAGGTAAAAACAAATAGAGAATTAAGGATTCTTAAATATTCAAAGTAAAAGGATTGAGGGATGCATAAATGAAAATTAACTATGGCATAAAAAAGAAATAAACAAATTTAGGTTCCAAAGGAAAAGGCATTAGGTTACTTAGAGGTAGCCACTTGTAGCTCAGTGGTGAGTAGCACCTCCTTTAATGTCAATCCGGGAAGACATGAGGATGGTATGAAGACCTCGAGCAAGTGATGTGCACAAGTGGTGATGGAGAAGCACACAAGCATGCACACACATACACACACACACACACACACACATACAAGCAAGAACAAAGAGTGAGACAATGGAAGCTTTGATTAAGATCAAAAGACAATTACAAGAGCTCTTCTTAGTTCAAACTACAACTTGTTCTTCTAAAAAATGAGCTCTCTAGCTCCTTTTATAGTTTTTGACTAGCTAGTGGCCTTGTCCAAACCTAGTGTCTGGCCTAGTTAAAAATTAGGTTCTAGGGCTATTTTGGAGGCTCAAATGAGCTCTAAAATTATGAAAATTGGTACATAAATACTTCTAATACTCCTCAAGCTTGAGGACTCCTCGGCTTGAAAAAAATGGAGTCTAATATACCAAAAACAATATTTACAATGTTCATGTAGTGATGAAAATCACTATTGAAAGGGAGTTATCTTCGAAAATTGTATGGCCTATTTGTCGGATCTTCTTTGACTGCTTTGCCTGTTTGGCCCTTCTCTTTGCTCTGATTCCTTATGTCAGCTCCCTTGTCTTGAGATGCCCTGGCTGCTACCAACACTCCCCCCTCTCTCGCGTCTATCGTCTCTAATAGACCCGTGCTGAGCTGAGCGTTTGATGTAATATTCAACCACATTTGTGGCCAAGTGATGTTCCTCGAGTCGTAGTCCTCTGGCTAGATCTATGAGTAAAGCATCCCAATCTACTGGTCCAGGTATCTTCGGATGTGGCATATGCAGCTTGTCTGAATGTAGGGCCTGCTCCACAGCAAATAAGTGTAACAGATGAGAGGGTCTAGGAATGAAGATTTCTAAGTGATACTCCCAGAACCTTGTGACAAACATTTCTTCGAATGTATGTTTGAAGCAGGCTAGGGGCTATTTGACACGAGCGTGCCATGCATATATAACATTTATGGATGAGGTGGTGCTCATATCATATACTAGATCGAGGTTGCCTTCGTTAAAACCTAGGGCCGAGAGGTGAGGCTCTCGAACATTTTTGAATGTACGGAATATGACAAGCATGAGTTCAAATATTTTGAGGCACATCTGTGCCATTACATCTGGTATGTTCTTCAACCTAATGCTCCAATGCCGAATGGTGGAAATCATATATGCAACCATTGCAAGACCACACAGTGGTGCCAGATATACATGGTTGAGCCATTTGTCGAATCTTTTGACATTCTTTACTATGTTAGCAAAGTCCAACCAGGATCGTCGTCAAAAGACAGGGCAATAGTAGGGGGTTATACTTGATATGCAAGGGCATGTTGTTCCAGGCGCGCACCATCTCCGGGTAGGTTTCTAGTAACCATATCCTCCATGTAGGCTGGAAGATGGTGCCCTGTGTGGCACTCTCAGGAATGTCCTTAGGGGCGAATTGGGTTGCAAAGGTTTGATCCTTCTTGGTGCGATGCTTGATCTCTACATTATAATCTCCCATTAACATGCAAAAAGGTACATACTGATCGTCAGAAGTACCAATCCACCAATGATGAGATAAGTTCTTGAAGTCGTCCGATTTGATTACGACTTCTTCCAGACGAGACATGGATTGTATCTGAACTACCACTCTATCATCATGAGTGGGCCAACCTTTTCTAACTTCTGCAGCCATTTTGGAGCTTCAATCTCGAATGTATTGATCCCTTCCTCTGTTTGTCAACCTCCAGGTGCAGGCATGGCTTCCTTGGGTTCCTCAAATGTCTCTTTGACTTCAATCGGGAATAGTTATCTAGGTTCTGGCTCCACCATTGGAGAAGGTTGCTGTTCATACTATAGAAGTTTAGTCTCCAAAGTGGCCACCTGTGCTTTCAATTCACTTACATCTTCAAGTGTGGCGGTTGTAGGTGTTGCTTCCCTCTGTTGTTCTCTTTGACTAGTCAATTGCTTATGTGTCACTCTTTTTCTAATGCATCATATGCCTCAAGGAGGTCTGCATGTGTATCCAATATTGTTTGCATGGTGGCTAAAGGGAGGGCTTTGAACCGCTCAGGGTCGATCTCTTTAGGTGAACCTTCCCTTGCTGATTCTAGATTTTCTTCATTATGTTTTTGGAGTCTTTTGTTCTCTTCTAATGCTGCTCACATGTGCTTCCTCAGTAATGGAAGGTTATGGCATATCTTGAGATTGTCTACCTGTCGTACGTGTAGCATTTCCTCAAGATGTTGTTGCACCTATTTATCTGGTTCAAGGGGGTTGATCAATAATTCCTCATACTGTTTTTGTAAGGTATCATAGTTGCATTGTAGTTCCACCTTGTCCTTCTCCATGGCCGTGATTCGTTCTTGTATTGTCTCACGGTCTTTGAACATGTTTGTATGCTGTGCACCTAAGTTCCTTTGCTCTATGTCACCTATGTCTGTCTCTGAAATCACATTACCAAATTCATTTGTTCTATCTGGTTGTTTGGTGACTACGTACATTGTTCCTTCCTTATCTAGGTATGCACCATTCTCAAATTTGACAGCTGGATGTTCTAGTCCAATGGGTTGATCTGGGTCTTTAATCTGGACAACAGATCATCTTAGACCGTCCTCATAGATGCGAGCACCTAATCGGTTGGTCTATGTATTCAAGTTGCGTTTTCTAAGGGCCTTTGGGTTTCTCTAAGTAAGCCACACCTGAACTTCTCATGGGT
Organism: Ceratopteris richardii; assembly: GCA_020310875.1. Classification (NCBI taxonomy): domain Eukaryota; kingdom Viridiplantae; phylum Streptophyta; class Polypodiopsida; order Polypodiales; family Pteridaceae; genus Ceratopteris; species Ceratopteris richardii. Next base: position 217,007 of record MU260267.1, read on the forward strand.
CTCTCCATATCATAAGACATCTCTGATTCGCTAGTTTCAGAGCTAGAATAGTGTGGATAATCACTCAATTGCTGGGCCCAAGACCTAACAATGTGATTGACACTAGCCTCTGAAGATCTACACACAAGCATGCACACACATACACACACACACACACACGCACACACAAGTAAGAACAAAGAGTGAGACAATGGAGGCTTTGATTAAGATCAAAACACAATGACAAGAGCTCTCCTTAGTTCAAACTACAACTTGTTCTTCTAAAAAATGAGCTCTCTAGCTCCTTTTGTAGTTTTTGACTAGCTAGTGGCCTTGTCCAGAGGGCCTAGTGTCCATCCTAGTTAAAAATTAGGTTCGTGGGCTATTTTGGAGGCTCAAATGAGCTCTAAAAATTATGAAAATTGGTACATAAATATTCTAATACTCCTCAAGCTTGAGGACTCCTCAACTTGAACAAAATGGAGTCTAATCTACCAAAAACGGTATTTACAATGTTCATGTAGTGATGAAAATCACTAGTTATCTTTGAAAATTGTATGGCCTATTTGCAGGATCTTCTTTGAATACTTTGCCTCCTTGGCCCTTCTCTTTGCTCTGATTCCTTATGTCGGCTCCCTTTTCTTAAGATGCCCTGGCTGCTGCCAACACCACTTCACAAGAAAAGCAATTGAATCAAAACAAGTCAAGGACATGAGAGATGACATGAATGCCAAAGGCTCAAGAAGTTAAATACAAAAGAATTTGGGTAGCAAGGAAATTGATGGATGCACAAAGGAACTCACATTGGAAGTGGATACCCAAGCATTCTTTAGACATCTGTGAAGTTGAAATGGTACAAAATGTAGGATCAAAGAGACAGAGATGACCCAACCAACCAACCATTAACCAAAGACAAATTCAAAGAGCAATGATAGTGTCAATTCATGAAAGAATACATTACAAATGTATAAAAGGACCACAAATGTGATTGAAAACAATAGTGTGACTCCAAAAAATGTGATTTAGATCAATCTAACAAAACAACCTTCATCTCTTTCATGGAGATGATGACAAAAGAAGTTTTGCAAAGGAAACAAGAGTATCGAGGAAGTGAAACGTTTCCATTCTTGCACACAAAAGTTTTCATGCATCTAACGTATGCATGCAAGAATTAATTACAAATCCTTGCATTAGGCACTCTATTTCAATGATCTACTTAGGGGTGCGATTTCTTGAAAAGAAGTAGGAACTATAGCTAGTACATTAGGTTAGGATAGGACTTCTTTTATTCTTGTACTTCAGTAACAATCCATAGTTAGAATACTAAGAAAAAGGAAAAAAAGGAGTGTAAGAAGAATTTGTAAGGTGACTACTACAATTTCGACAAGGGAGGACATATTCCAACCAATTGTAGGAGAAGGAAGCAGATGAAAAGGTCCAAGATACAATCAAATAAGCATAAGTAGAGTTGGAGTCGTTTATAGCACACTCTTCGAAGAAATTGGTCAAGTCTTAGGTGATGCTAGAGAAGTGTGTTGCTCATCTCAATGTTCTTTGACATATGAATAATGGTCATAGATATTGGAGCTATGCAGCACATGATAGGGTAGAAGGAAATGTATAGTATGTTGCAACCTCTCATAGACTCCATCAACGTGGCGAAAAGATACAATGGTAAGTATTTTGTAGAAGGAACATGTATTGTCTCATTTATATCGTTGCTTGATGAAAATAAGACGCTCTCAGATGTGTTATTTTTTTTTCTAGATTAAGAGAAATCTGTTAGCAATAGTGGCCATTCCAAATTCGGTGCACAATGTAACATTCGCCAAGGTTGAGTCAAGAATCCATGATAGCTATGAAACCTCAATGGGATATGAGTCCAAAGAAACAATTTCTATGAGATTAGTGCTCATACGAACATCATGGATGTCAATGCTAACAATTTATGGCATGAGAGGTTTATGCATATTGGGTAACCCATGATTAAGTACATGTAGAAGATCATAATAGTTTCTCACTTGCTAGTAATCACACAAGTGAAGGAACCATGTGAGACTTGTATGATGGACCAGTAGTAGACAAAGGTGTTTTCAAAGGCCAAAAAAGTTAGCACACACTTACCTTTATCATACGATGGATACCCAAGCTTTCTATTTTTGTTAATCACCAAGGAGTTTAGTAGAAAGATGTGGGTATACTATTTATGCGAATAAGGCTTAGGATTTTAGTAAATTTAAAGAGTTTATATAGTTTGTTGAGAATGAAACATGAATGAAGGTCAAGAAACTTTGGACAGACAGGGACGATGAGTTCACTTAAAAGATCTATGAAGACTTTTGCAAGGAGAAGGGCATTTGGTGCCAACTCACCATATCACATAGTCCACAAAAAAATGGTGTTGTTGAAGGCTATAACCAAAATATCGTTGAGATTCCCTATTCTATGCTAAGGGAACAAGGTCTATCAAGTACACTCTAATATAAGCCTCTAAACACTAGATTTTATATTGTTAACTAGAGTTAGACGAAAGCTTTTCTAGGTAACACATCACTAGAATCCTACTCCTATAAGAAGCCTTTAGTGTCCCATTTGTGAAGATTTGAATGTGAATGCTACATGCATGTACAACATCATATTTGGAACAAGATAGGGCTTAAAAGAGAGAGGTGTATTTTCCTTGGATATATAAAGATTGGAAGTTATCAAGTGTATGATCTAGAGGCACTAAACCTTATTGAAAGCTATGATGTGATGTTCACTAAACGATCACATACAATAGAGGAGAGAAAGAGGATGTTTACTTTATAATAAAGGAGAGACCCAATTGTCATCCCTCTAGATAAAGAGGAAGCATCTTCAAATTAAGATGGAAATGATAGGAAGCAACCTATCCTCACCCTATTCAAGAAGGCATTGAAACATTGGTTGAGATAGCTATATGAAGAGAAGAATCATAAACCTAGTCTAACCAAGCTTAGAGAAGAGGGAACTAGGTCATTGAATAAAAAGTTAGACGGATATTTTGATTGGGGTTGGGTTGTGATGTGGATTCTAAGAAATCCGTTTCTAGGTATTGCTTCTCACTTGGGTTGAGAGTCTATTGGAAGATGTAGTGGTGGATATAGTGTATTGTCCATCGAGCCAAAACATGGTGGACATCTTCAAAAAGGAATACCGAAGAGACAAGTTCTATGCTCATGTGGAGCACATTGGCATTGGATCGAGGGAGTAGTTTACTTGAGGGTGGACATTGGGGGGGGGTGTTAGATAGGATCAATGCCACATCTTTTGGGAGCCAACAATAGTGGCCAAGCCCAAGTACTAACAATGTTTTCAAACCTGAGAGCTATGCTCAAATGAGGTCAAATGTTGAGTGAAAATGTGGATCTAATATTAGAAACTTCAAGCCAAATTATGGTGGTAAACATGATTGAGAGGCTCCTAAATAAATTTAATTTTGGATAGATTGGGGGTTGAAGTTCGAGAGAACTTTGGTGCACGCTCAATGTCAATGAAGACACTAGAGATGGGCTTTATTGGTATGATTGAGTCACTTCCTTGGGTTTTGGTTTGGTGTGGGAAAATTGAATCCATTTGGTTTGGTGCTACTCGGCCAAGGGTTTATATTCATAGATACAAAATGAGAGCTTTCTATCACCTTTGTTGTCATCCAATGCAATCAATGTGCCTGTAAAGTCTACACATATAAGAGCATGCACTCTGACAATGCGCTCAATGTGTTGAAGCGAGAAAACATAACAATTATATAAAGTAGGGAAATTTAATAAAAAGCGAACTACAAGTTGTTTTTAGGATGCATGTAAAAGCACATCTAGACATTCACAAATTTCAGTTCTTTAGAGTAACTTTGAGCATAAAAAGCATATGAAGTTGTGATCAAGGCATTATGAATCTATCACAATCTTTATATATGATTTTTGTACTCAACAAGAGTAATTTCTAAAGGGTTTTGTACCTCCTACCTCTCTATCATAAGTGTCTATGAATGTTTGCCAAATTATTTTAGTTATTTGTCTCTATATATATCTATTCAAATTTCATTTTCTAACTCGAAACATATTTTTTTGGATTGACTGAGCCAATTTTATTGATGATCAAAATAGTGCATTCTATTGTGACCTATCAAAATATTATATAAAAATGTTTCTATCTTTTTTCCACCTATGTTTCTCCTTGATTACTAAAACAAATCTTGTGTTTATATATGATTTGGATTGTGTACTATATTTTTTTCAAATATCATTCTCATTGATGTTATATTTCATGAGTTTTGATCTTTGCAATAGAGAGTGTTTCTCTGCAACACCTGCTGAAAATACCTTTTGTATTTATACATTCTATGAGGCATATCTAATTGCTTAGATGCCCATTTAGCATGTTATATGGAGCATTTGAAAGATATTAGAGTCTACTATCTTGATTTAAAGAAGTTCTAAAAGCTGATTTACATTTTAGGAGTTATGACTATTTCATGTCAAAGAGGTTCTTTGTTTGCTTGACAAGCAAGAATTCAAAATTTCAGATCTTGCCATGCTAATGGTCTTTCTTGGAATGCAAATCCTTTATACAAAACATGGTATGTATCTTAATAAAAGGAAATTGGTAAATGATCTCTTAAAGAAGTTTTAGATGACAATTTGTGAAGATGCAAGGGCTCCTATAGACTCGAATCACAAACTTTATCTCCATGAAGGTGAATTGTTTGATGATGTGAAGGCATATTAGAATCTTATTAGAAGTCTAAGTTGTGCTACTTTAACAAGATTGGACTTGTGCTACTCAGTTGGAGTTGTCTCACAATATATGCAAGCATGTAAAGTACCACACTCGCATGCAACCAAAAGAGTAAACTATTTGAAAAGAGATAGTAAATGAAGAAATCTAATACTCTTATTCCTTTGATTTGAGCTTAAGAGTATTTTCAGATGTTGAATGGGATGATATGAGATCAGCATCAAGTTACATGTGTTTTATAGGAGGAAAGATACTTTCTTGGAGTAGTAAAAAACAAACTACGGTGGCACTTTCTTCAACGGAGGCTGAATATAAAGCTTTAGTAGAAGAAGCAAAAGAGGTTTTATGGATGAAAACACTCTTTAAAATTTTGGATATTTATTTAGGAGTACAATGAGCTTTGGAGATATCATGAGCTGTCTATGTCTTGCAACCAACCCGATCTATAATGCAAGAACTAAGAACATTGAGATCTAATGACTAAATTGATTGATGGAGCTGAACTCAACAAATTCAAAGATATGACTAGAGTTAAACCACTTCATCACTCATAGCGAGTTCAATTTGAGGGGGAAATGTTGAAGCAATCAAGCACAAATTGTATGTGAATTATTGAGTTTAAACTTATATTGGGTGTTTTAGTATGTGTATTACCACTTTAGAAGCTTTTAGAGCTCTTGACTTATGTGTATCATGCACCTAAAGTAGGAAAAATTGCTAAACAGTGAACTACAACCTATTTTTTTGGCTGTATGTAAAGACACAATTAAAGATTGATAAATTTGCATTTTTGTAGAGTGCTTTTTGAGAAGCCAAGGCATATAACCTCATGGCCAAGATGTGAGGAAGCTAGAAAAATATATGTATATGAGCTTTTTGCTCAATACAAGTCATTTTTTGAGGTGTTTCTACCGCATATTTGTCTGGTAGAAGTATCTACGAAAGCCTACCAACTTGTTTCTGTTTATTCTCTCTATGTTTTTATCCAAATTCAGTTTTCTAACTTAGAACATATTTTTTAATTGTTTATAAGACATCTCTAAAGTCTAAAGTCATTTGCTTCAGCCGATTTTGAGTTATGATCAAAATATAGTTCATATTGTTATAAACTCTTAGAATAGTGTATATAGAATTTTCTACACCTTTTGCACCTATGTATCTCCTTGATTACTAAAGCAGATTTTATGTTAATATATGCATTGGAAGTCTCTTATTGTGTACTATATGTGGCTCTAATTTCATATTAACTATTGAGATTATATTATGCGAGTTACGATCCGTGCAACAAAGAGTGTTTTGGTGATTCCTCTCCCTTGTCTTGTGTATTCTCATAGTTCTATGCCTATATGTTATCTTTTGTTGTGTTAGTATGTGAAATTTTCTTACAGGACATGCTTGAACCTTAGAAAAACATTCAGGATGGAGTTTCTAAGCTCACTAGCTTATAAGATATAAGATTATACTTCCTACAAAGAGCCAAATTATGATTGGTAACATTTCAGTCATCCCAGTCATCCCAATTGATGCACTTCTTTTGCCTAATTTGGATGATTGTAGTATCTACCTCATTAAGGAAGCATTTTTCAAGATTCTGAAGGTGCTTGAAGAAAAAAGTTTAAAATATTTGGGCCTATGATGTTTTTTCTCCTTGCAAAAGTTTTATAAGATAAATTAAATAACACAAAATTAATGCTTGCTCTTGTGTCAGTTTCTGCTTCCATGGCTCTATAAGAGTCCCTTTTTTTTTCTTCCATGGCTTAGATAGTAATTCAAGAGCCTCCATCAAATTCCTTCTCATGAAGGTGGACATATTAAGAGTCTTCTATGGTTTAATCTATCTCTTACATACCCCCCCCCCACACAAAACATAGGTGTAAAGTGAGATATGGCTCCTATTGGATTATCTAATAAAGATAAATTTGAATTTCCTATTTTAAATTGTTTACATTATAGAATGAGAAATTCCACATCGTGTATCATTGAAAGGATCTAAAAACATGTGTATGTGTCTATATTTATTGCCTGTTTGATAAAGGAAAAACACAAGAAAGAAGGGTTTCCTCTACTCATTTCATTTGTGTGTGTGTGTGTGTGTGTGTGAGAGAGAGAGAGAGAGAGAGAGAGAGAGAGAGAGAGAGAGAGAGAGAGAGAGAGAGAATATTAGTTTGTTTAATATATGGAGAGAGTACCTCAAAATGTGTGTAAATGACAGGAGAAAAATGACGTCACATCCAAAAGGGATCCAGCTTTTCATAAGTACGAGAGTTGGCATGTTGAAGGTGTAGTAAAATAATGATGTAGTAAAATAAGAATAGCACAGCGAATAGCCAAGAGATGTCCATGTTGTGTGTGTAGGCTTTCTCCCTTTCCGCACATGCCATATACTCTCAGCCTTTCTGTGTTTAAAGAAAATCGTGATAACACATATGACCTTTACATGCTACAAAAAAGCATGTTATCACGATGCTTTTTTGTCGTAAAAAAAGCTACCAAAAAAGCAAACTTTTATTAATAAATTCCCATGAGTAAGTGAAGGGAAGCCCATGTTGTGGGACCTTTACTCCACCTTTGTAGCTAAAGTTCCACATTGTATAGTCCTTTTCTTCTTTGTCACATGAGTTGATATTAATTCAGCATTGGTGAATGTTCTCAAATGAAACCTGCTGATTGGGCTATTTCTGTAGTGTTTTCCTATCATGAAATGAAAAACTTTGTTTTCCATCCTAGGTAACTTTGGAAATACTATGCATATCTGCATTCATACATGGAAATTTTCTAAAAGTATAATGACATAACAAAAAAAATGCTCACTAATCTCTCACAAAAAATGCATCATAATACTTCATTATGGTACATACCTTTGGAAATGACTAAGAGGAGGATTTTATTTAGACTTTTTGTTTTACTACTCTGTAGAGAGGGTCATAGGTTGATGTATGTACGCTCATAAAAGTGCTTCTGTAGCAATATCTTCCAAAAATCTCTTTATATATCATTTAAAGTTTACGCATGCACCTTAAAATAATGGATAAACCAATTTCTGATAAGTCAGTAGATCATTTGAGCTCATTTCATAAGAAGCAGCTTTCCTGAATTGCCATTCATATGTACTCCTACATTGACAGGAGAGAAAGAGCGCATGTTGCTCTCTTAGAAAAGGGAAGGAGAGAGAGGCTTTGGCATATTCACGATCTTTTAACATGCACCTACCAAATATAAGTGAAGTATTTCATCAATTCAAAATAAGAATGAATACAGTTTTGTATGCATACCTATTATGTATATATGAATTAGTCCAAAATTCTTTGTTTTCCTGGATTGTGAAACTATGAAAAATTCTTTGCAAATGACCTTGAATTTTTTTGATCTGTTGGCCTTCACTAGTTCTTGATCAATTTAATTCACTATAAAGAGGTCTCAAAGCTATTCCTCTAGCTCATATAGTAGGTGCATGCCTTCCAACTTTCCCTCCCTAACCTTGATTTTTTGTTAAATAAAGGAGCCTACTCTCCCGGACTTGTATTAATTAAAAGAAAAGTACAACTGGAGGGGAGTAGTGCCCATGGGACCCCTCAAATCCCACAGAGCAGGGGTAGATTTTACAGAGTTTAGATGGCATTACAAAGAAGGTTAATCACCCTCTCATCACCCTCATGCGGGGCCCACTTGGGTTTAAGCTTGTTGCTCATCAAGCAGCACTTGGTGATGCCTCGAGGGGGGGATTTCTTACAGTTAGCGATTCTTTTACCGAGGAGGAATAGCGATTTCTCAATCGACCACTCTTTGGGGGAGTCGCTAATGTTATAAGCACATCTTTCCCACTAGATCTTCCATAGGACCTCCCCTCTGATGGTGTTCTAGAGAGTCGCGGAGCAGCCGATTGCTTCTCCTAGTAGAGCTTGTTTCCAATTGATATGTTTATGAAGTCTCATTTTCTCTCCCACAATCTGCTAGAGCCTGTTGGAGTTGGGATAGGTAAAGAAGATGTGAGCAATATCTTCAGTGGACCGGTAGCAGCACTTGCACCAGGGAGGCACCCCACAAATTTTGCTAGCCTTTAGGTTGGCCTAGATTCCTCGATGAAGAATTTGCCATAAGACGACATACTTTTTGATTTCTATAAGGGGGTGCCGAATAGCCATGAACTTCATATCCCACTGAAGCCACGTCCATGACACACACCACTTCTTGTTGAGGTCTACCTGATAATCAATGATTTCTTTGATGTTCGGGATTTTTGTTAGGAAATTACCATTGTGCCATCTGAGACCAAGCGGACATGGCAGGTCATGCCCCATGAGAAGATGAACTTTAGAGCAGTCCCATGCAAGTTGTCTACTTTGTAAAGTATTCCATTCTACATAGGTAATGTTGATGCTAGGGTCAATATCCTCAAAGTTGATCCACTAGTTGGCATCTTGTTTCCAGATATGTTTCCTTTTTTGAAGCCTTTGTTCCATAGCCTCTTGGCATTACGAATGTTCCAAATATTCCACGTTCTGGATGCCTTGGATCGGAAACCAGATAGAGTCATTCTGTCTGATACCGGCCGCACACTCCCAATCTTCACTGATTCTTATGAAGCTTTTGACTTTATTCCAACTCTTCCATAGGGAGCCTTTCGAGAAAATCGGGATCGGAGAAAACAAAAGGGTCAGAGTGCCAAGATTCTTCCAATTGGGGAATCCCACTAAAGTCAATGCATTTTTCTTTCTAAAGATCAACTTGGCCCATGAGGCCTCTCCGTTGCAGCATGCCTTAATCATCAATTTTGCCGCAAGTTTGTTAGCCATGCACCTAATGTCTAGAATGCCGAGGCCCCCACTATGCCTTTGGCTAGTACAGATGGACCACTTGATTTTCGGCATCCCCCTCCTGTTGTGGTCACCCATACAAAGGAAGTTTCTGCAAATACTTTCCAATTTGGACAACTTTGCTCTTTCGGTCTCCAACAAGAGAGGAAGTAAATGGTCGATGAAATGAGGAACGTGTTGATAACCATTGTGTGACCAGCGAGATTGATTTGCATACCTCTCCAATAGTTTAACTTGCTTTCAAGCTGGCCAGCACCCAATTCCACCGCTGCTCCAAAGAGATACCAAAGCACAAGGGAATCTCGAGAAGCCGGAAAATTTGGCCAGATGGAATGATTTGATAGCCACGATCAAGGAGAAGGTCGTGTTGGTCCCGACAATAGCTCTGAAAGCAGTCTTTGCATGGTTGATTTTTAATCTACAGGCTTTGTAGAAAGTATCAAGGCACTCCAAAACATCTCCAAGCTGGTACAATCATTGTGGAAAAATGCATTCATATCATTGGCAAAAAGTCTCATGGTGATCTGGCCGTGGTCACGGGGCAAGCAGAGGCCTTTGATATTACCTACTTCCACCTCTTGTTTCACTAGCTGGCTAAGCCCTTCTATGGCAATGGCAAAGAGGAGGGGAGCCAATGGGCACCCTTGTCTAATCAATATTTTTAGAAGTTTGATCACCTTCGAAAGTTGGTCATTAACATTATTTGAGTTGACATGTTTCCCAGAAGGGTCGAGATCATCTTGGTGAATTTCTGACTACATCCGAGATCTTTAAGTGACTGTAGAATATAGTCCCATTCTAGCTTATCATAAGCTTTGTCCAAGTCGATCTTGAGAAAAACCACATCTTGTCTTGACTCTTCCATGAAGTCGAGACCTTCCCAAATATCTATAATGGCTTCCAATATTGACCTGCCTTTGATGAAACCTTTTTGGTCCTTGCTTAACCATGCTCTTAGATGGTTGGGGCTATGACTTTGGCAATGACTTTATATCATGTTTGAAGCATTGTAATCAGACACCAATTCTCAATTCTATTCTTTTGCCCTTTTTGTGGATTAACTTGATGATTCCATTGTTGAGACAAGTTGGAAGCGTGCTAAACTTGAGTGCTCTTTCCAGACCAAATGAAGAGGGGTGGAAATCACTAACTTGAAGGCCTTAAAGAACTCATTAGTGAGCCCATCCGGCCTTGGGCTTTTCCCACTAGGGAGGGCATCAATGACTTCAATGATTTCTTCTTCCAAAATAGGAACGTCAAGTAGGGAATGAAGGTTGTGTGGGATCCTATGCGAGGACACCCTAGAGATGGCAGCCATGCAGTCTCGTCTATCATGGGAGAGGGGGTCAAGATCCCTAGGAGTCTCATAAAGTTCTCTTCAATGATTTCGAGATTCTCTTCTTCCGTATTGCATACATTGCCATTTGATTCTATCAATAGGGGGATTAATTCTCTGTTTTGTTTCCTTTTAAGGATGTTCCACATCTCTTTGGTGGGTTTGTTTGCTTTGCCAACCCATCACTCCTTAAAAAATATTTGAAAATTTTTTTCTTTGTATTTCTTCTTCGTATCTCTGCAACACTTTGATTTTTCGTAGACCCTTCTATGGGACAAGTCTAAAAATATTCTGATTTAAGCACTCTATCTTCTAAGTTTGACAAAGACTCAGTCTTTATTGTCACCTGATCATCGTGCATTCCCCAATTCCTTCAACTTATTTTAGCCCCTCAGGGACTAGTGCTTCATATGTTTCTTGTCCTTCCTCAATGAGTCTACCCCCAGGGACTGGCTGTGGTTCATAAGCATCTTCAAAGTTTTCTTCCATTGGAATCTCTGCAAATTCCTCTAGTTTAGGCTCCACATGGGGGGATGGGGGTCACTCACATTGTGACAATTGTGCTTGCAGTTCCTCTATTATTTTCTTGAACTACCTCAATCTCTTGTGTGTTAGCTAGAAGTGGAATGACATTGGGCACTTCAGTGCTCATTGTGGCCCACTGTTTTCATAGTTTACTTAGCTCATCTTCTAATCTATCATAAGATTCAAGGAAATTGCATGCTCCTCTAATAAAATTTGGACGTTTGTAAAGGGAACTGTTTGAAATCATGTAAGGGTGATGGTTGTGCCTTGTGTAACTTCAATAGCCGCTTCAAGTTCATCCTAGTTCTGCTGTTAGAGGCACTTGTTTTCTTCCAAGGCTACAACTATATGTCTTTGGAGAAGACCCATGTTTCTTTGTAGCTTAACATTTTTCTGCATTTGATGGTGTAGCATGACCTCCATATTCTTAATGGCTTCTTGATCCACATTTTGCATTATCAAATCAAGCTCATTGTGGGCTTGTTGTAATGTATCATATTACTCTCGTAAGGTGCAATTGTCCTCTTCTAGTGCAGTGACTCTTGATTGCAGACATTTCAACTCCTAAGTGATGATGCTATTGCATTCTTCAAGTTGTTGATATTCCTATTGTGACTGAAGTGCACACTCAATCATTGTGTCAAATGCATTATGAACACACATGGATGCAGTATACACAGGTGGAAATGCAGGGGGAAGGGAAGTGGGAAGGGGCATTATGAATTCAGTGCATGATGGTGTGATAGGTGCTAGGGACATTGGTGGAGGGGGCAGTGCCATGGGTGGTGAGATATCCATAGGGTCGGATAGCATAGTGGGTAGTGAGATATCCATGGGGTTAGATAGTGCTATGCATGTTGGTTCTACCATATAGATAGGGTTAGTAGGTGCCATGCTTGTTGTGTTGGTGAAAAGTGGTTGACCTAGGTTTCAAAGGTAATCTTAAAAAGGGAGGATGTTCAAAATGAGTAGAAAAATCTCCACCATGAGCTTCTCTTGAGCGAAATTGTCATATTATACTAATTTATTAATGAATTCCATTGAAAAAGTCATGGACATCAATTATACCTATAATCCTTCCTTTTGGAGTACAAGGTTCGAAGTCCATTGGCATGTTCGAGGGAAACTTTAGGGAAAAGAGAGTGTTTCTAATTTTGGAAATGACCCAAAAGAGTAATCCATTGAGAGATACATTTTCTTCCTCGCTAAAAGAATCAAAAGCCACAAAATTGTCCCCCTTGTTCTAACACGCGATGATCCATGCTGTTCAAGTAAAAAGTTGTGAGGACTATGCAAAATACACAAAAAAAAAAGAGTAAGATCAAAGCTTTTATATATTCCTCACGCTTCCCATCTGGTAGGACCTTTGTGAAAATTTCTATAACACTATACTATGTAGTCATATGAGCTAAGTTGAGAAGATGTCTTATCCCTTACATGATTAGAGTGCACCATAATGTGCTTTTTGCAAGCATATATATAACATTAAGTTTCACACGACTTCAAATTCTCTATGACTATTAGTAAAGATGATGATGGTAAATCATTGATCACCAAATGCATTAGGAGAATTCAGAACTCA